>CM035819.1:21214131-21666631 GCA_020458035.1 Magallana ariakensis | reverse complement strand
CCCAATCGTAGTCCCGGAGAAAAGATCTTGGAGAACGTGCAGTTAGATATTGTGTGACCTCTGTAATCAGGATCCTCTCTATAACAGAAATATGAAAGTGAATACATAGAAAGAAGATCGAAAAAAAATCAATATAAGTGTTGTGATAAAATCCACAAATATAAAGATCAATGTAAAATTGTGTGCCTTAGACATGCGCCACTCGTACAAATCTAGTGAAAAATCTTCACCCAAAAACCAATGAACGTTGGTAAAAAATGTTAAATGGCTCATTTTGAAAACGCCAAAGGTGTCTAAATGACAATCACGTTAAGATATTCTACTAAGTTTTCCATCATGAATAAACTGCCTATAGCAATTTTTTATGAAATACTGTATATATCAAATATGTTTCGCGAGATCCTATTTTCCTAAAAATACAAGTATATAAAGTTCTGTATTCAATCATTATGATAACATGTCACATTCGCAATTCGTTGGTCAGAAGATTAATTTATACCTTTAAGAACAGTTCCAAAAGAAAAGAACGGTGACAATTGTCTTAAAAGCGAGCAACCCTAAAATAACTTTGTCGTAAAAGCAAAAGTTTTTTAAGACCTAGCTTTTACTTTCATTCTCCCATTTATCTATATTACTTGTTGTCGTAGACACTTTCATGTATCATTTAAGACCTAGCTTTTACTTTCTTTCTCTTATTTATCTATATTACTTGTTGTCGTAGGCCAGTAGCCTGAGGGGAGGGATCCCATCCTCTGTGTAGGTCAGTAGATTGTACACATCCTCCCCAAACAGAAGCACATCGTACTTCCGGGCCAGGGACACGAGGCGCCGACATTTTTCTGGAATTATATTAGACTGAACATTGATAGGACTGTTTTGAAAAATCAAACTGCGTACAGTGCGTACGTGTTATTTTTGTCCTTAAACGCCACACGTAAATGATTTGCTTCGATTTTTAAAAAATAATTTTAATTGAAATGTTCTGTCTTCATGATTTATATTTACATGTATGTACTTGAACACAACAAAGAATTAATAGCAATATTTGACGATTTTGCATGATTTGACCATAGAATATCCCTCTCGACATGACATCATTCGTTTAAGTCCCTCGATGCATGTATATACACGTATACTAAGTAAACGTGATAAAATGAGACTGAGAACTTTTTTATCCTCACCAGGCGGGAGACAAGACCCCATGGGATTGTGGTGGACGGTCATCACATACAACATCCGCCGGAAGGGGTATATAGTTTCTGTAGGCGCGGGAGTTTCTTGTAACAGCCTTTCGAAAACATCAAGGTCGATTCCATCGTCATCCGTCTGAACTGAAAAAAAAATATAACTTGAACAGGAAACCGAGTTCGCCCCAATAATTAAAAGGGAGGATGATTGCAAAATTATTAAAAAAAAAAAACATAAGCAAAAGAGGACAAAAATACAAAGCATTTACATGTAATTGTATTCTTTATACATGTATTTGTAATCCAAATATATCAGGAATGTGTATTTATTTTCAAAAAATGAAGAGAAAATAAATTACTAATTATGATTATAAAAGAAAAAAATAAACATGACACAGTGAGACAGAGGGGATTTTTTTTTTATTTCAGTGATATGAATGTATATGATGATGGAGTTGTACTGACCAGGGATAACTCGATGTTCATAGTCCTTTTGAAACATCCCATGAGCAATAAAAAAAGTTGGATCCTCCACAAATATAGGTGCATCTCTGCTCATTAGTACTGAGGTCGCTAGATGTATTCCTTGTGTGGCGGCGGCGGTGATAAACAAATTATCGCTGAAATTTAGATAAAGATTGTATAAAATAAAAAAACCCAATTCTTCAAGCAATAGCCTTAAACTTTGTTTTAACTAGGCGCTCAACCGTTTTTAAAATTAGTCGCATTAACTCACCTCTCTACATTATCGTTGTACTGAATTTTTAAAAATTCTGCCAACTGGTGCCTGACCTCAGGATCCCCCGTTGGAGGCCCATAATCAAACAGCGCATGCTCGTCGATATCGTTCGTCTGAAAAGTAAACCAATTTTAAAATTGAAAAAAAAACCCACAACCCCAAAACCAAAGAATATTGGGTACTTATGTGCTTCCATACATTGTAATGTGCAGAGGAAGCATGACTATTAATTTAATCAGTTGAATTCGAATTTAGTAACGATAATGTCATTACAAAATTGCAAGTAGTTTACCTACAAGAAGAGCCTGCGTTGCCTTTAAGATTATGTCTTTACATCCTGCCAGCGATTCTTTGCCAGGTCCACCAAACAACAGATCACAAACTTCCGCCATCCTTGAATCAACTTGGAGAATATGCGTCTATTCTAATAACGACAACAGTTGATTTCTGTATTTGGTGAAAAGTTCAAGAATAAGTGTGCTAAAGCCTAAAGTATGTTTACTCATATGTCGACTTGTTTGTAATGCTACACATATATAGGGCGTTCCGTGACCCATTCTACGACAAGCTGTTACAGTGATAAATCACCATAGATGAATGTCGAAGAATAAAGATAGCTAATATTAAATATAATATAACTTAATTAACTTAATCCAGTACTTAGAATGAAAGTACATCACCATGTTTTCCAGTTTACGATCAAATTATCAGGTATGGGTATGTTTACAAAGTGCGTACACAATATATGCACCTTTTATCATCTTAGCCAAGGGTTAACGAACGATCCACTCTTCTAAGAGGGGAGGATCGTATCAATCCTTTTGATGGTATTCAAGAAAGAAGAAAAATTATAGGAGCGAGCGATAGAGAGAGAGTATAACAAGAGGTTCTAAGACAATTTGCAACATGCAAACAAAGAGCATGCAGCAAGAAAAGATATAGAGAGTAATCTTTGCATTGCCAACAACTTGAACGTACTTTGACGATGTTGTTGAAAAGTGGTGGTGTTACGAGATCTTCGAATGAACACAAGATGTCAATACTTCCCATTAACAACTTGCGAGTACATCAGTAAACAAGATGGAAAGTAACCTCGATTTTAAAAGAATTTGACAGACGATGTCCAAGTAAAACTAGCAGAAGTAAAAGGACTCTGTTATCATATATATATATAATGAAATGGCCATTTCAAGAGGGTAAGGGAAAATGACGTCACAGGAACAAGGGCTGTATGTAACATCGTAGATGAATAACAATAACACATTATCAGATGAAAATAATGAATATTTATTGTCACGAACGAGCAAACACTTTAGTCTAGATGAGTATTTCGTTATCCACATTCGCTCAGAATTCGTTCCGTTGTTTCCCAGAGTTTTTTGGCCAGCCCTGTGTCATACGCACATTTTGGGACCCACATTGTATGATCATACAGAGCACAGTCCATGTAGTAACCCCCCGTCTGTACAGACTCATCCAGTGCACAAAACAGAACTGGCTGGGCGCCCTCTGTCGGTGACTATAATAAAAAAACCCAAAACCATATTAATTTATTATACTTTCATATTAAATACTGAAATCTGATTGGTTTAGACGCAGTTGACAATCTGTTCCCTTACCCTCAGCGTTAGCAACACGCTTGGCAACGGGCCGATAGAACGAATTGTTACATGCGCGTAAATTATGTGCGTACGGTTCGCCGTTAAATTCACGTCAGTTCTATTTAAAAGCAGTAAAATTTTCTCTAAAATTAAGACATTCAGTATAATAAAATAAATAGTGCCTGTTTGGGAGGGTAACCGTTGAAATTGTCACCCCTCGAAAACCATTGTCAACCTCCGCTTCGCGTCGGTTGACAATGGTTTTCTCGGGGTGTCAATTTCAACGGTTACCCTCCCAAACAGGCACGATTTATATAATATTTCGATTGTATATAAAACATGGAATTTGTCTTTCCACGCATAATGCATCAAACTTGTCTTAGAATATTTGATTGGCGCAGAACTTTTGATAGCCAATGAAAAAGTGGGTTATGTTCTAAGAAAGTTAGATCATATTAGGTAAACTTTACGCGATTAGGAAGGGCTTGGTCGATTTGCTGCCTCCGCTCCCTTCTCAATCGCGTAGTAAATTTTACTTAAAAGATCATTCTAATTTTTACATAAAAATACACAACTAGTACTTCAGTTATGCACTATCACATTCTATTAATATGGTGTTCCGTTGGGACTATACATGTACATGTATGACGGAAATGCAACGGTAGAACAGGTTGGGAACAATTCCCCTTTAGCGAGACAGTCTCGCTAAAGCGGGATCATCCCTTTTTACAGTAATAAAACATTCCCGTAAATGCGAGATTTTCATGATGTATTTCAAATAACTGAAAAATCCCAATAAAATAAAAAAATCCGGGTAAGAAAAGCAATGTGAAGCAATTTTACTTTGCAGGACTGACCTTTGTGGCCTAAAATATCGGTGCTCCATTGCTGCAAACAAAAATAGGATGATTTTTTTATCGTGGAAATCGTGAGTATTCTTGCATTGAACGCGAATTTTCCAATTGAAAGTATGTTTTTTCTTCTTATGAAACGAAAACTATTAGAGTTTGTGTTCATTTTAATGACACTGTTTGGCAGTGCAAAAGAAATTAAATAACCTGCAACAATTATTGGTTGCTTTTGCTTTTATATTTTGATCTCGGAGGACCAAGAAATTATAAACTACGGAAGGTTGTACCAGCAATATTATATACGCCTATGGTAAACAAATATTTTTCAGAAAATTTTTTAAATTGATGTTTGTTTTTGAAAGAAAAAACTCAATGCACAATCAAAAAATGATGAGAGAAAATCGATGAACTACATTTTAATATGAAATGAACCAAATAATTCTTGATACGACTTAACATGTTAACAAGACAATCGCATTTATAACATTTATTACCGCTAGAGGCTTCCATAAAAAAAATCTACTGAATAGATTTTGTTTATAACTTGATCTAAGTTTGAAACAAATATGTAGTACATGTAAATGAGCCCTTATTATCAATTAAATGTGAAAATGTTCTTCCGCATATTCTTTTGTTTAAAGAAAACAATATAATAATGAAAAAATGTGTCAAAATCTCGCAATGTTTTTATTACTGTAAAGAGGGATGATCTCGCTTTACCGAGAGAGAGAGTTTAAGTGAAGTTCATGGTAGAAACGTTCAATCTGATTAAAACCGGATCCTTGATCCGCTCCATGTTATATAAAGTAGCGGATTGACGATCTGATTTTAATAAGAATGGAGAAACTTTCTTCTTTAATAAATATTGACATTTTAACTAATTGGAACAACTGCTTGTCAAGTAAATGCCGTAATATTTTTATGAGGGAAAAAACCCTGCATGCACTGTTTTCTGTTCCTGCTTTTTATCTCATTTAACAATCAAACTAATTGACCCTTTCAGTAATATTGGATACTAAAAAGTTGCTTATGCGGTTGCAAAAAAGAAAAAGTGCAAAGATGGGTAAGCGACGTGATGCATAGATGCGACAGCAAAATTGACACGAATCGGATGCAAGCGTGCGTTATTGTAATACCTGACGAGAAAAAGCGAGAGAATGACCCCAACAGAACCTCAAACATTTTGCAATCAGTTAAGCTTGATAAGAGGCTATTTTTATATCAAGAACTTTCTGGTGTATTATAGTTCATACTTTAGTCAGTACTCTAAACACTGTGGAGACTAGTATTTTTACTGGAAGTGGCATGTGACGAAAAACGTCTGTCCTGACGGTGCCCGGATGTACACAACAAACCAACACATCTACAAGATCAAAACGAATTGAAGATATAAAATCATCAATAATAAAATTGATTATATAACGTAAGCATCCGGTTAATGTATCACAAATTGCTTGAATTTTTAACACAGTAAAGATGCCCACTATAGGCCCTGTACTATCCGGTTGCCTGCATGACGCAAATTGTTAACGCAGCAGGAAATAATGCCAGTGTTTAGGATTCCACAGAGCCCAAATGGACGCATGTTAAGCCATAACTTTTAATGTAGGAAAATTCAAAATTATCATTTTCTCAATTCCAAACAAAGTTGATTTTACATCGTGCATCATCAAATGGTAAAATTTCCGAACGGTTGGGTACATACTGGAAAAAGGGATATTAAACTAACGAACAAAATCCCCCACCTGATTCCCTTCTGGCCAACTCCTTGGTAAACAGTAAGTTTGCCGCCTTTGAGTTGTGGTACTGGAACTGACTGAATTCCTTCTCCGCCCTCAGATTATCACAGTCTACTTTACCTATCACGCTGGCAGCAGAGCCTACATTAACAACCCGTCCTCTAGACATCTTTATCAAATCTGTAGAAATAGTAATAATGAAACCTTAACCGATTAATACAAGGATAAGTCTTATCAAGTTTATTTTAAAATTGTAATATGCAAGTTGATTGTGAAAATATCAAAACGTCCAAGAAACGTTTGCATGAAAACAACGTAAACAAAAATCGAAATTAAGTACCCAGATGCAATACTTGATAACATTTTATAATTCTATTGTCATATATATTTTGTCTTAATCTGTAGCCTGTTTTGGGTTGATTTTCAGTGATATTTATTTCATTTTGCTTTAAACTTGTGTCAAAACCCGTCTTTTTGTAGTTCTTTTGCGAAAAATAGCCAATATTTCACATTTTATATTTACAATTCCTTTAGTTTGTTTCTAGAGTGATTTACAACGCCAAAAGCAAAGCAATACGTATGTATACCATTCTCCTTTGATTATACAAGGAACAAAGCCTACCTATTAGTAGAGTCGTCAGAAGAAAAGGTCCAAAATGGTTTGTTGCGAAAGTCAATTCAAGTCCCTCTTCCGTAAATATCTTCTCTAAGGCTAATCAAAATTACAAAATAGAACTAGGATGTGGCAATAAACATTGCAATCAAACATTACAAAAACATTTATTTTTGATTGTCCGGTGTATTAACATGTAAAAAGTTTAATTCAAAGTAATTTATGATTACTCTGTAAATTGTTTACTTAATCGACTTTATCTTCTATCTTCAAAACATCACCAATTTTTATTCGCGACAAATTTATTTCGCTGTTAACCAGTGATAAACTTGATTGCAGGGAATAAGCGTAATTTGGTATCATAAATCAATCAGAAAAGGTATTAAATAATTTCGTGGCCAAAAATATACGCGGAACGACACACGAAATACTTTTGAATGCGAAAAAAGTTGTTTACATCTATTGAACAGATATTCTTTATTTTTCTTACAAGCAAAACTTGTTGCAAGTGTCATTTTTAGCTCACCTGAGCTGAAAGCTCAAGTGAGCTTTTCTGATCACATTTATTCCGTCGTCCGTCTGTCCGTCTGTCCGTCCGTCCGTCTGTAAACTTTTACCACCTGGCCAATTTCAACCAAATTTGGCACAAAGCATCCTTATGGTAAGACGAATACAAATTGCAGAAATGAAAGACCGATCTTTATTCAAAACGGAGAAAACCTCGAAACTGTAAAAAAAGGGGAGTGCATTTTTAAAAATCTTCTTCTCAAGAACTACTGAGTCAAATTCAACGTAATTTGGCCTACATAATCCTTATGGAAAGGAAAATATAAATTGCAAAACTCATGGGCTAATTCTGTTTCAAATTTGAGTAATTTACGAAAATTATAACAAAGAAATTGGGGGTCTATCAGTTTATAACTTCGGGTTCGGTATTTCGTATATCGAAAACGAGGTTTTGTTTTAGAGCAGCCATGCTTCACACACGAAAACTGGTCAAACTGACAAAGATGAATTTGCTTGTTGTGCAACAGTTTACGTGCGAAGGGAATATTTGAAACTTGCAAAATATATTTGTGCCGATTTTTTGAAGTAAATTGAGGTTTAATGTTTCAATGCGTTGACATGTTCACTTGTCACGATGGTTTTAGCTTTTTTTGATTTTAGTTTCATTTTCGTTAATTATGCCTTTTAACTTGAGGGGAACTATCGCCTGTATTTTGGAATATTTACGTATCAAATCAAACATAGACTTCGGTAAATCAGACAGCTGATTGTTTACCTGCGCAAAATGAGCAAAATCTGATGCATTAACAACATATCGTAAAATAAAATTCATTTGTACTATTCATTTTATTCGTATTTCGGTACGATCTCTACGTAATGGTTGAATAATGCAACGTGATTTGTTTAGATGCTCAGCACTTTCAGTCTAAACGGAGATTATTTTCGCTGATAGAAATATATACTGGTAGGTATTTTTATGAGGAAAAATAAATTGTGCTCCTTCTTTGTTTACAGTGCATTTTTTCTTGTTTTCATTGTTTACAATTTTCTATAATTTACTGACCTATCTAAGAGTCAAGTTTAGAGTTATAAGCAAGATACAGAGCTTTGTGCACAATGCTATGTTTGTACAAAGAGCTGAGGTGATGCTTTAATTTCTTTATATTTTAAATGCTGAACAGGAAATGCCAAGTTTAAAAATCTTAAGTTGAATGTAATACATTCATCCATGTAAACAAAAACATGACTCAAAACAAGGTCTGTATCTTCCAAATAATTCTATGAATCACGCTGAAATTTTGGTTAATCATTAGTAATGTCTTGCTAAAAGGATGATATGCAGTAACCACTTTCTGGTGCCCCTTCTTATAGGATGAATTATATATATATATATATATATATATATATATATATATATATAATCTTCACTGATTTTGATAGTTTTTTTAAACACAAGTCAATATAAACGAAGTCTTTTAAACAGTTGCCATAGTTCTGACACATTATTATGAGGATAAAAGCATCGTTAATACATTGATTAGAATTATCATGTTACAACATAATTCAGTTTTATAGTTTATTCATCAGTCAAGTAAGGTTATGAAACGTCATACGAGATGAATTCACGCTAGGTAAATGGCAATCATTTATAATGGAGAAGACCAATTCAATTTTTTAATGTTTTTGATTCGAGAATGAGCGCATTGAGGTACAATTTTCTTCTTTCACGTATAGGAAAGTGGGGGGGGGGGGGCTAAAATAAAGGGAACTGGAGGTTAATCGTGAACCCCTACCAAAAATTTAGTTAAATATCTTACATAGGATCTTATTTCCGGTAAAATTTGGATACTTTATGAGGTTTTTTTGGTTATTCTACCGAAGGGCCATATGGCACAATATTCTTTGAATGCCCATATAAAGTCATTTTTGCTCAGGTGAGCGATGTGGCCCCATGGGCCTCTTGTTTTAAAATTACATGCATTGTAACAAAAGAAGTTGGGTCGATAAGGCGTGTAAAATGCCTATACAATGACAGTTAAGATACTGTAAAATTAAAATACCAAAACTGATAATTTTTTTTTTAAAAATCATTCAAAACTGTTTATTTAACATAACGTTGATTTGTAACCTTTCAATATTTTCAACATTATTGGAATATGTTGATTTAAACTAGCGTATGCGTATCGAAACCTTTTTTTAGAACTTAATGCCTTTTCTTTTATAGTGTCTGTCTGTGCTCCATATTTTTGTCTTAGTCTAAATCAGGTCTAATAACAAACCGATTTCAATCAACAAAAAAGTGGACCCACGATATATTAAAAATATCATTTTTTATCCCAACAATTTAGAAAAATAATGCAAGTCCGTAAATTCGTGGACAAAGTCGGATGCAGTATTTAAACCACGCACTTTGTTACTGAAATAGCTAAGTGGTTAGAGAACCAGGCATTAGGTCACTTTAAAGAACTAAGCTTTTTAGGTTGTGGGCTCCATACCACCAAAACTGAGAGCAATTTTTTTTCCTGTCGTTTGTCAAAATATTCAAAGCTGAATATAGTTAAAGATATTGCTTTTGCAAATTTGTATTGTAACATTTATCAAATAGTTATACATGTAATTAGAGAGAAAAAAAATTGAAATTGTATTTTACGACTAAACCATATATTAGGCATAGGCATATCTTATACCCCATCTTCTTTACACTTCTTGTATGCAGTGTTTTTTAAAATCAATAAAGTAAATATTAATAAGGGGGAAAAACAATAGAACAAAATAATAGGACACTTTCCTTCAGGTGCATTAAACCAACTTCAGGTATAATTATACGTACTCACAACTCCTGCATTGTTGATCAGAATGTCAACACTTCCTTCTTCTTTTTTGATGACGTCAACAAATTTTCTAATTGATGACATTACACTTAGGTCAACCTGTCTGCATAAGACTTTGGTATTCCCTGTCAATTGAACAATCTTGTTCCTAGCTGCCTCGCCTCTCTCCAAATTTCGACATGCAAGAATCACCCTTCCGTTTCTCTTGGCGAGATCTAAGGCCGTTTCAAACCCAATGCCTGAAAAATGAAAAATATGCTCCTAAATTAAAACAAAATCGACTTTTTCATTGGTTCAGCATTTTCGCTATAGTGAGGAGATGTGCGTATGAGAAATTCTAGGCTAGTGAAGATGTTGGTTCACCTACCATCCTCTTTCTGAAGTTCGCCAGGTCATATAAGCAGGGAAGGGGGGGGGGGTCAGAAGAGTCTCGAATCATACAATGTTCCAATAATTGAAAAAAAAAACCCTGTATACCTGTAAATGTAGCAAATGTATTTCAGAATAGTCTTGAGTGAAAACTAACTAAAGACTAAACAAATTTCATAAAAATATGTAGCAAATGTAAAATATGAAAGCTATAAATTACCTGAGTTTGCGCCAGTGACGATGATCGTTTTTCCTTCTAGAGTTTTCTTGCTATGACATTTTCCCTTGTGTAGCTTAACATACAAGTACATACAGGCGTACAGTCCGAGACCCACACACAGTGCAGTGGTCTCCGTGGTCCTAGAGAGGACCAGCCCCATCTCTGCCGAGGTCTAATCAGTCTGTAAATAATGTGTTGTTTAACGTCATTCGAGAATATTTCACTCTAACGTTCTACGCTATACCACCACCAACTGAAGTAAAAACTCTTCTGCTTTAAGAATTTCAGTGGTTACTATTCGTTCTGATTTCAGAAAACATTAAAATTAATATTTTCCCTTCATTAACCGACCACTCGTTTAGAGTAAGTTTTGATTAAAATATATTTGAATGTTGATTTGAATTTTTGAACAGTTTCCCCTGTTCAAAACCCACCCGAACTTTAATTTGTAACATGACAATCAGATACTATATGAAAGGAACTGATGTTACATTCATAGTATGTATACATAAAATGTTGAACTTATTTTCCTGTTTATACATTTTAAAGTGAAATTTTCCTGTTAAGTATTACTGTAATATAACATTAAGCATTGCTGTGCTATGCTTTGAACTTAGTACGCTTAAATCGTATATAGATATGCATACATCATGATACACATACTTTAGCTTTACTATATTCTTCCTAAGTGGCCATTATTGTAGCTTTAACAAAGGATTGGTTTCTATTTGATACACGCCTTGATCCTCTTGAGCTATAAGCGGCCTAATCGTGGACTGTGACCTATTTAAACCTTATCTGTTCTCTTCTTTATTTCCTGTGCCTTCCGGTAATTAGATAAAAGATAATCAACGACATGTATCAACAATACACTAAGCTTTATATCTTCAATCAACGTTGTGCCGGAAATCTATTTTAAACTGAATTTAATGGTCATGTTATTATTTACCTATTGTATGTAGGTCAACCTAAAACACCTAAGCATACATGTTCTTGTATACATACCTTTACGCCAATTTGTCTTTTTCACATTCTTGAGTAATGAACAAGTGAAGTTGTTTGATGACTATCCATTTTCTATTGTGCTGTATTATGCATACAGAATTTGAGAGTAAAAATAACTAACAAGTCATATCTCCCAAAGTCAAGGGTTTCTGATCCGCTCCTCTCCTCATGTGACTTGGGAAAAAGTTCAAGGTACTGTTCATTGGATAAGAGAGATAAATCTAGCAGGTTTAAGGTACATTATTCGTAAGTTAAGAGAGATAACTCCCACCTTAGATTTCTGTTTATTGTGTTTTAAATGAGACAACAATTATAAGTAACCCAAACGCCAATTCCATACACCATCAAATAATTATATAATAAACACCCCCCCCCCAAAAAAAAAAACCACCAAAATCATAAATAATCATAAAGATAATGTACAAATGAAGCTCACCGAGACGAAGCATCACCTTTACGAGACTACCTTTAAGATAATATTGAAAACCATATGTAATGATCGATATTAAAATATTGCATTATGTTTTAATATTGTATCATAGATATGATTTTGTAATATGATATGATACGATATTATATCTTTTATATAACACTGTATAATGTGATATTGTATAAAATAATACAATATCATCTCATAACACACAATATTGTATCACATGATATAATAACATATCATTTTATTTATGATTCAATATAGTATCATATGATACAATATCACATCATGATACAAAATCATATCACACAATAGCATATTATTAAATGATGTATCGTATAATATCATATTTATATAATAGTGTTGTAGCCTGAGGGGAGGGACCCCATCCTAGTACATGTAGTATGAATGTATATGATGATAGAGTTGTACTTACCAGGTTCATAGTCTTTTTGAAACATACCATGTGCTATAAAAATGTTTGATCTTCCAAAATTATAGGTGGATCTCTGCTCATAAGTACTGTGGTCGCTAAGTCTATTCCTGTGTGGTGGCGGCAATTTTAAGCCTTCATTGACGGAAAAGAACATTGGAGAACTACAGTTAGGTGTAGATATTTTTTAAGGTAACAGGCGAAAAAAATAATAGAATTAGGAGATACAGGTGTGGATTACAACAAGATATATTGGTTGCACAATATCAATCTCTTGTGTGTAATAAAGATTAATTATAGGAGCAAGGGAGAGGGAACGAGAAACAAGAGGCTCTAAAAAAGTTTGCAACATCAAAGACACAAGCAAACAAAAAACGTGGACTGAGGTGCAACTCAAGTCCCCAAAGGTCAGGACCTAAATGGGGATATAGAACTTAATTTTTACTGAATTCCGAATGTAAAATCGCATCACTTTTTGCTTAATATTTCGATATTTGCAAATACCATAGGGTTAAAACGATGTTCATTCAAAATTTAATGTATGAAAAAAATCTCAAGTTTTTAGCTCACCTGAGCTGAAAGCTCAAGTGAGCTATTCTGATCACATTTTGTCTGTCTGTCCGTCTGTCTGTCCGTAAACGTTTCACATTTTCAACATCTTTTCAAGAACTACTGGGCCAATTTTAACCAAACTTGGCACAAATCACCCTTAGGCAAAGGGGATTCAAAGTTGTGAAAATTAAGGGCAACGCCCATTTTCAAGGGGAGATAATTAGAAATTATTGAAAAATTTTGAGAAATTTAAAAAAATCTTCTTCTCAAGAACCATTAGGCAAGGAAAGCTGAAACTTGTGTGGAAACATCCTCAGGAAGTGTATATTCAAAGTTGTGAAAATCATAACCCCCGGGGGTAGGGTGGGGCCACAATGGGGGGTCGAAGTTTTACATAGGAATATATGGAGTAGATCTTTAGAAATCTTCTTCTCAGAAACTAATCAGCCGGGATTGTGAAACTTATGTGGAAGCATCCTCAGGTAGTGTAGATTCAAAGTTGTGAAAATCATGACCCTCGGGGGTAGGGTGGGGCCACAATGGGGGGGGGGGTCAAAGTTTTACATAGGAATATATAGAGTAAATCTTTAAAAATCTTCTTCTCAGAAACTAATCAGCCAGGAAAGCTGAAACTTGTGTCGAACATCCTCAGGTAGTGTAGATTCAAAGTTGAAAATATCATGATCCTCGGGGGTAGGGTGGGGCCACAATGGGGGTCAAAGTTTTACATAGGAATATATAGAGTTAATCTTTAAAAATCTTCTTCTCAGAAACTAATCAGCCAGGAAAGCTGAAACTTGTGTCGAACATCCTCAGGTAGTGTAGATTCAAAGTTGAAAAAATCATGATCCTCGGGGGTAGGGTGGGGCCACAGTGGGGGGTCAAAGTTTTACATAGGAATATATAGAGTAAATGTTTAAAAATCTTCTTCTCAGAACATAATCAGCCAGGAAAGCTGAAACTTGTGTTGAACATCCTCAGGTAGTGTAGATTCAAAGTTGAAAAAATCATGATCCCCGGGGGTAGGGTGGGGCCACAATGGGGGGTTGAAGTTTTACATAGGAATATATACAAATGTATAGTAAATCTTTAAAAATCTTCTTCTCATAAACTAATCAGCCAAGAAAACTGAAACTTGTGTTGTTTTACAGGAATATATAGAGTAAATCTTTAAAAAAAATTCTCAAAGACCAATTAGCTGGAAAAGCTGAAACTTGTGTGGAAGCATCCTTAGGTAGTGTAGATTCAAAGTTGTGAAAATAATGACACCCCCGGGGGTAGAGTTGGGCCACAATGGGGGGTCAAAGTTTTACATGTACATAGGAATATGTAGAGTAAATCTTTAAAAATCTTCTTCTCAGAAACTAATAAGCCAGATGATTTTTTAATTGTTAAGACTTTGGCCCCAGGACAATTCTTCGGCCTCACAAGAGGTTCAGAGTTTGATGTAGGTTTATATCCCATATATAAACAATGGTAAGGGAACTTTTTGAGAACTGCAATACTCAACGTGTGATATGACTATAAAATCATCCTGTTAGAAAAGGGGCTAATGATTATAAACATAAGAATATCCAGGGGGAAAATGGATTTTATTTATACAGAATCTACATGTATTATTGTACATTGTCCAGATAGTTTGTATTATGACTCCATTAAGCTGATTTTATCATACCTATTGTTCCTCAGGTGAGCGATGTGGCCCATGGGCCTATTGTTTATATTTACTTTGAAACACTCTTTAGAACGAGGTTGGGGAATGCTGCAAATAATAATAAAAAACATGGGGATTTTGCATTGCCAACAAATTGAACGTACTTGGAGAATGTTTGTACCAATATTTTCCTTAAACACCTTACATCAGTAGACGAAGTGGAAATTGCTACCTAGAACTTTGATTAAACTATAAACATTTGATAGACGTTCAAGCAAAACAAGCAGAAGTAAAAGGACTCGGTTAAAACAGAACAAAATGGGCGAAGTGGTACAAGAGGGTAAGGATAAATGATGACGCAGTGACAAAGTAGGAACAGTGATTCAATATTAACAAGGATTGGGTAAAACAAAACTCAGAAAGATGTAACATGGGAGATAAAAACAAAAACACAGTATCAGATGAAAACAATGAATATTTATTGTCACGCGTTGAGCAAACACTTTGTCTAGTATTTGGTTATTCTTATTCGCTCAGAATTCGTTCTGTTGTTTCCCAGAGTTTTTTGGCCATCCTTGTGTCATACGCACATTTTGGGACCCACATGGTATGATCATACAGAGCACAGTCTATGTAGTAGCCGCCCGTCTGTACAGAGCCATCCAGGGCACAAAACAGAACCGGCTGGGCGCCCTCTTCCGGTGACTGTAATAAATTTTAAAAAACCCAAATTTTAATATATATCAAATGTAGATAAAAGCATAGGACGTACCACGCATAATGCATCAAACTTGTCATAAACATACATTACAGTAGTACTTCAGTTATGCACTATCACAATATCTTACTATGGTGTTCCCTGGGGACTAATAACATGTATAACGAGAATGAAACGGTAAAAGAGAGTTAAAGTGAAGATGAATTGGCAAGGCAACGAAGAATCGTTCTTCTTTATAAAATATTTACATTTTAACTAATAGGAACAACTGCTTGTCAAAGTTAATTTTGTAATAGATTTATGTTTTAAACAAGAGGCCAATAGGCCTTAACGGTCACCTGAGTAGCATAACCCATACACAAACTTGTCAAGGAGTCTCATATATGCATTTAATTAAGTTTTCTGGAATAGAACATTTTTTAATTTGTAATGACGACCACCTCCCTGCCTGAAATCTTTCAAAAAGGGCTATTAAACCTATAATTTTAGTGAAAAACATAAAAGATCATATAAGAGTGCATGACCTGATATTGAAAAGGTGCAAGACTCTGATAAAATATAATTTAATAATAATAACAAGGTGACTATTATTCATGTTTTATCTAAAACAACCTCCCATCCCCCATCCCCCCAGGGCAGACAGAAACTCTCCCTGTGGGCATTTAAACAAACAAACAAAACCCCAGCTTTATCGATAAAAGCCATCATGAGTTACTCACTTCTCCTGTTCCAGTTTTTGAATATTCAACATTCGTTGAGAATCACCATCTGGCATATATACAAAAATCATTTTACCTTTATATCAGTGATTTTAGTTAGCCAATTATTACTTTACTATTAACAAGTCTATTTGTTTATTTTGAAAGTTCAAAAACTGTTTTTGTTTCAAATGATAAAAAGCCTTGCATAACTTTTTTGATCATACAACTTCTTTATAATTACATTATATTTAATGATTAACTACTAAATATGAACAAGCAAAGGAAGAAGCAAGGGAAAACAAGATGTAATTATAATCGGGGCAATATTAAAGTCTCCCAAACGAACGAGGCTATCATATAGAGTAGGGATGACCCAAAAAGTTTCATGATGTTTCCAGGGGTCCTTTACTATATATCAGGTGAACTAACATGACCCAAGGAACAAGAATATATATGGTTTAGGGGTGGGGATATTAACCGTTTTCAAGATATTCGGGCACTACCTGTTTGAGGGGGGTCAGGACCACCCCCAGGGCCCATGACCTATATACCATATGATGCCCCTTGACACAAGGAACAAGAATATATATGGTTTAGGGGTGGGGATCTCAACCGTTTTCAAGTTATTTGTGCACTTCCTGTTTGAGGGGGGTCAGAACCATCCCCGGGGCCCATGACCTACATACCATTTGATGCCCCTTGACACAAGGAACAAGAATATATATGGTTTAGGGGTGGGGTTCTTAACCGTTTTCAAGATATTTGGGCCCTTCCTGTTTGAGGGGGGTCAGGACCATCCTTGAGGTCCATGACCTTCATACCATTTGATGGCCCTTAACACAAGTAATAAGACTATATATGGTTTAGGGGTGGGGATATTAACCATTTTCAAGATATTCTGGCACTTCCTGTTTGAGAGGGGGTCAGGACCAGCCCCAGGGCCCATGACCTTCATACCATTTGATGGCCCTTAACATAGGAATATATATGGTTTAGGGGTAGGGTTCTTAACCGTTTTCAAGATATTCTGGCACTTCCTGTTTGAGATGGGACAGGACCACCCCCGGGGCCCATGACCTACATACTATTTGATGCCACTTAACACAAGGACATCATATTCATGCCTTTAGTTTTTCACAAATATATACAGGTGTAGAGAAGAAGATTTTCTAAGATTTAATACATTTTTACTATATGGCCATATTGGCCCCACCCTAGTGCCTAAACACCTGTCCCAAGGGTCATAAATTTCACAATTTAGGTAGAAGACTTCACGTTCATCATATCCAGGCCTTTAGTTTTTCACAAATATATATGGGAGTAGAGAAGAAGATTTTCTAAAATTTAATACATTTTTACTATATGGCCATATTAGCCCCACCCTAGAGCCTGAACCCCTGATCCAGAGACCATAAATTTCACAATTTTGGTAAAGGGCTTCATGGACATCATAACCATGCATTTAGTTTTTAACAAATATCTATGGGAGTAGAGAAGAAGATTTTCTAAAATTTAATACATTTTTACTATATGGCCATATTGGCCCCACCCTAGAGCCTGAACCCCTGACCCAGAGACCATAAATTTCACAATTTTGGTAAAGGGCTTCATGGACATCATAACCATGCATTTAGTTTTCAACAAATATCTATGGGAGTAGAGAAGAAGATTTTCTAAGATTTAATACATTTTTACTATATGGCCATATTGGCCCCACCCTAGAGCCTGAACCCCTGACCCAGAGACCATAAATTTCAAAATTTTGGTAAAGGGCTTCATGGACATCATAACCATGCATTTAGTTTTTAACAAATATCTATGGGAGTAGAGAAGAAGATTTTCTAAGATTTAATACATTTTTACTATATGACCATATTGGCCCCACCCTAGAGCCTAAACCCCTGACCCAGGGGCCACGAATTTAACAACTTTGGTAGAGGGCTTCATGGACATCATAACCATGCAATAAGTTTTTTCCTTACATGTGTGGTAGTAGAGAAGAAGATTTTTGAAAAGTTGGCTGTTTTTTTTTTTACATATTTGGCCCCACCTGTGGCACCCTGGGGGTGGTATACACCAATTTACATTCCTCTTACCATAGAGATGCTTCACACCAAATATGGGAACAATTGGCCTTGTAGTTTTTAGAAGAAATTAAAAATGTAAATTGTTAAAGCACGACGCACGTCGCACGACACACGACGACGGACGAAAACAGATAGCAATAGGTCAGCTGAGTTTACTCAGGTGACCTTAAAATCCATACACTGTTTTGTTTTTGTTTCTGCTTGAGATTTCATTTAGTAATTACATGTAATTTAATTGACCCTTTTGGCAATATTGGATACTAAAAAGTTGCTTAAGCAGTTGAAAAAAGAAAAAGTACAAAGATGGAAAAAACGACGAAATGCAAAGATGAGACAGCAAAATTGATCGAATCGAATGCAAGCGTGCATTTTTGTAATAAGTGACGAGAAAAAGTGAAAGAATGACCCAATGGGACTTTTATAATATCAAGATCTTTTATGTGACGTATAGTCCATACTTTAATGAATGCTCTAAACACTGTGTAGATAAGGATTTTGAATGGCAGTGGCATTTTAAGAAAAGCTTCTGTCCTGACGACGCCCGGATGTACACAACAAACTAACACATCTACAAAATCAAAACAAATTGAAGATTAAAAAGTCATCAATAATTCTTCTATAACTTAAGCATCAAGTTTATGTATTACAAATTGCTTGAATTTATAACACAATTTGATTATGCTCACTATAGTAATATGTACTTATTCGGTTGCCTTCATGACGCATACTGTAAACGCAGCTTAAAATGCTTAATGCCGATGTTAAGGATCCTCAAAGAGCCTAAATGGACGCATGTTAAACCACAACTTTTAATGCAGGAAAATTCGAAATTATCATTTTCTCAATTCCAAACAGAGGTGATTTGACATCTTGCATCATCCATCAAATGGTAAAATTTCCTGGGAAAAAGGATATTAAACTAACGAACAAAATCCCCCACCTGGTTCCCTTCTGGCCAACTCCTTGGTAAACAGTAAGTTTGCTGCCTTTGAGTTGTGGTATTGGAGCTTGCTGAATTCTTTCTCCGCCCTCAGATTATCACAGTCAACCTTCCCTATCACGCTGGCGGTGGAGCCCACGTTAACGACCCGTCCTCTAGACCTCTTTAACAAATCTGTTGAAATACAGTACAGTGAAACTTCTCTAAACCGGCAGGCTGGCCGGTGTAACGAAGAATTTTGACCCGGATTGAAAATTGACCCGGGGATCATTTTTCAAAGTTAAAAATTGAGACCAAATGTGTTAAATAAAGACCATGGTCTGTTGAAAATTGACCCGCACCTGGAAGTTTGATAATGAAACCGGTTCAAAATTCAACAGCAAATAAGCACAAATTAACGAATTTATATTTATATCTTGGATTTATGTAATGAAAAATTTACAATTTGAATTTACAAACCCCAGAAAATAACAAAGGACACTTGTATATAACAAAAGAATTGGCCTAAAGGGCCGGTATTAGTTTCTGTCTTTACAAAAACTGATTCTATGACAAAATTCATGCAGACCATTCTACTGCAAAAATGAGGTTTAAGCCAACTTTGAAAGTTAGTTTAAGAATTACAAGTGCAATATGCTACATGTAGGTTCTAAATGAAAATTTAAAAAAAATTGAAATACGTACAGTAGAAAATAGCAAATGAACTTTGATTTTTAAAAGTGACGTTAACTTTTACATTGAAACTTTGTTAAAATATCATAGTTTTTAAAACATTTACCTGAAATGAAATAAAAATAATTATTTTGTGTATGAAGAATATAAAACACAACAGAATATAATCACGGATTTTTTTATCCTAAGATTTATGCCGCTTGTATCATCGACGTTTTATTTAATCTTTACTCGGTGTAGTAGGCCTACAAATAGAGTAAAAAAATAAATAGGAATCAATGGATTAAAAAAATAAAACAAGCATTAACACAAAAAACCCCAATGAAACCCTTGATCATTCATAATACAAGTGAATAGCTGTCAATGTGAACTGTATTCATAATTCAATTTAGTAGTATACGTTGATAAACATTCTGATATTAGTATTCCATCATTTCATTCAAGAATAGAAACTTTATATCTTAAACAGATGTCTACATAACTGCAAATAACTACATTTATTTTTATCATCCTTTCATTTGAGATAAAAGGTAGTGACCTTGACCTGACCTTGATGCAAAAACAAGATGTTTAAATTTGATGAACTTGATACAATTATTTGGTTATATGATCTCTTTGACTGTGTAAAAATTTCTTGAATTTCTTAATATTACAAGTATGTCTGATAACGAGAAGACTCCTTTCTTAATACAGAAATAACTCATCGAATCGACACATCTAGGAAATTGTAACATGCAAGTTGATTGTTTTAAAGGTAACACTGTACTGAGTGTTTAGTTATCAAAACCCCAAGGAAACGTGAAAACGAAACAAAAATCGTAATTAAGTACCTAGACGCAATTGTTGATTTATAATTCATATATATTTCATTTTAATTTGTAGCCTGCTTTAGAGTTTTTTTTCAGTGGGGTTTTTTCATTTTGCTTTACGTTTGTGTCAAAACGCGCCTTTTTGTAAATTTTTCGCTTAAAATAACGAATATATGTATTTCATTTTTTATATTTTAAATTTCTTTTGATTATACAAGGAACAAATTAAAGCATACCTAATAGAAGAGTCGTCAAAAGAAATGGTCCAAAATGGTTTGTTGCGAAAGTCAATTCAAGCCCCTCTTCCGTAAAAATCTTCTCAAATTCTAATCAGAATTACAAATAGAACTAAGGTGTGGTAATAAACATTAAACATTATCAAAACGTTTACTATATTATCCAGTATATCAACATGTTAAAATTAAAATCCAAGTAATGCGTGATAACACTGTATATTTCAAGGTGTAATGAGCCACCTTAATCCACTTTATCTTCTATCTACGAAACATACGCCGTTGAATCTGTAAACATATTCTTATTCGCGTCAACTTAATTTCGCGGTTAATCAGTATTAAATTAAACTTGATTGCAGTGAATAAGCATAATTTGGTTACATAAATCTATCAGGGAAGACATTTAATAATTTCGTGGCCAAAAATATTCTCGAAACGACACTCTTGCGATTTTTTCGTAGGACACCTTTGCACGCAAAAAAAAGTTGTTAACATATATTTATCAATTATTTTTTATTTTTCTTACAAACAAAACCTTGTTGCAAGTGTCGTTTTTTTTATTATTCTGCAATAAAAATTACACTGCTTGTATGCAGTGTGTTTTAGAACTAACGAAATAATCAAATAAAATTTTAGAACAAAATGATAGGACACTTTCTTTACGGTGAATCAAATCAACTACAGACATTATTATACGTACTCACAACTCCTGCATTGTTGATCAGAATGTCGACATTTTCTTCTTTTTTGATGACGTCAACAAATTTTCTAATTGATGACATCACACTAAGGTCCACTTGTCTGCATACAACTTCGGTATTTCCTGACAAATTTACAATTTTGTTCCTAGCTGCCTCGCCTCTCTCCAAATTTCGACATGCAAGAATCACCCTTCCGTTTCTCTTGGCGAGATCTAAGGCCGTTTCAAAGCCAATGCCTAAAAAATGAAATATATGGTCCTAAATTGTGCAGAATTTGACTTTTTCATTGGTTCAGCTATACCATCCTCTTTCTCAAGTTCCCCAAATCATAAAAACGGGAATCAAAGTCAGAGGAGTCTCGGATTATACAATGTTTCATCATTAAATTAAAAAATATATATATTGTAACTGTATGGTTTGTATATTATGGCAAATGTATTTCAGTATAGTCTTGTACTTGTGAAAACTAAGACAAAAAAATCTTATAAAAATATGTAGGAAATGTAAATATCAAAGCTATAAATTACCTGTGTTTGCACCAGTAACGATGATCGTTTTTCCTTCTAAATTGTTCTTGCTATGACATTTTCCCTTGTAGAGCTTAACATACAAGTACATACAGGCGTACAGTCCGAGACCCACACACAGTGCGGTGGTCTCCGTGGTCCTAGAGAAGACTAGCCCCATCTCTGCCTAAGTCTAATCAGTCTGTAAATATTGTGTTGTTAACTGTCATTCGAGAATATTATATTTGATCATTATAAGCTGCAGTCCCTGAAACGTTCTACTTTCCCATTTTTTCGTGCGTTCACCGTGCGCTCACAGTGCGCTCACCGTGCGTTCACTTGCGCTCTCCGCTCCGCTCCGTTCGCGATCAGCGTTCACAAAGCGCTGCATGACCGTGCGTTCACAACGCGTTCTCTTTGCGTTCACCGTTCTTTCAGCGTTCACTTATCGTTCAGTCCGTTTTCATTCATTTTCATTCGGAACTCCAAAGTGAAAGGATCGGTATCTGCGAGTCACAACAAAATGAGGATAGAACGGCATGCGTAAAGGTAAATGGAAAGAAACTTCATTTTAATCAGAATTTAATCCGTAGAATTTTAAGTACACATTCTTGAGCAATCGACGAACGGTTTGACACGTATATATTAAAATAGACAAAATTATAGATAATTCATATTCATTTATAATTCATATTCATATAATTCCTTCGATGCCGATCACTATGGAACGCCAAATTAACATATATTCAAATATTTGTACCTATCTTCAAATAATTGTACCTATCTTCAATTAATTGTACCTATCTTCAAATCATTTGAAGATAGGTACAATTGAATTAAAGATAGGTACAATTATTTGAAGATAGGTACAATTGAATTGAAGATAGGTGTAAATAATTATACCTATCTCTAAATAATTATACCTAGGTACAAATGAATTATACCTAGGTACAAATAAATTATACCTAGGTACAAATGAATTATACCTATCTTCAATTCAATTAAAGATAGGTTCAATTGAATTATACCTATCTCTAATTCATTTGAAGATAGGTAAAATTCATTTAAAGATAGGTACAATTGATTTGAAGATAGGTTCAATTCAGACATATCTACAAAGGATTTGAAGATAGGTACAATTCAATTATACCTAGGTTCAATTCGTTTTGTGTATTGTTGAAAATAATGAACGCTCCCTTGAAGACATTTCAACATGGAGGGAAACGAGGGAAGCACCAACAACGAAGATGAAAGAAGAAATAAAGGTAAATTCACAATTTTATATATATATATATATATATGTGTGTGTGTGTGTGTGTGTGTGTGTGTGTGTGTGTGTGTGTGTGTGTGTGTGTGCAATATATTTGCAAAAGGCATCATTTACTTATTAAAATATACATGTATATCAATAAGTAAGCCAAAAACATGTATACCCAAATACCCCAAAAGTGACGGAGTTAGGGTAGTGACGTAGTTAGGGTCACTATATACCTAAATAAAAAACTGACTTTATTTTTTTCCATAATTTTATCAAAGAATGTATAATTCAGTTGATAATCACTCTATTTATTAAATTAAATTATTATTACGCCAGTTGTGACGTAACGGAAATGACGTACTATACAGGGAGTATTCATTATTGCCAATATTTTAGTAATTGAAGATAGGTTCAATTCAATTGTACCTATCTTTAATTCAATTGTACCTATCTTCAATTCATTGCATTTGTACCTATCTTCAATTCAATTGTACCTATCTTCAAATTGAATTAAAGATAGGTATAATTGAATTGTACCTATCTCTAATTCAATTTGAAGATAGGTACAATTGAATTGAAGATAGGTACAATTGAATTGAAGATAGGTACAATTGATTTGAAGATAGGTACAATTGAATTGAAGATAGGTACAATTATTTGAAGATAGGTATAAATATTTGAATATATGTTAATTTGGCGTTCCATAGATCACAAATGTTACCATGTTTGACAATAAACTGACGAGATCAAATTAAGAAATATAATTTAAGGGTGTCGTTTACTCAGGGTTTGAGTTCTCAAATTCGGATTGTTATAAAGTTCAAAGTCATGAGTAAAATTTGTTCTAAACACAAAAGGTATTTATGAAATGAATTATTATTGACATAACATTCGATTTTTCTGCTATATTATGGAATTAGGCTCAAACAAAAATTGACTTTTAGCCAAACAGAGGAAATTCGGACTAAATTTTGCCGATTATTATTTCCGCTCAAACATTTTTCGCAGTACTCTATTATTAAAAGTTAAGATTTTATATTTTAGTCTTTATATTTTTGCATATTTTCTGTTGGGTTTACCTCACTTATTCATTAAAATTATCGTATGGCACGAATTGCAAAAATATTGAAAAATGCTTAAAAACGATAAAAGACACCATATCTCAAAATTTTGATCATTGACCTCATATAAATTTTATGCCAACAGAATAAGGTCAATATAAGTAGTTTAATACTATAAATGTTTTTGTGTTATCATCATTCAATTTTTTGTAAAATTTGATCAAAAATGGGTAGGGATTTATAAACTGATGGAGGAAATTCGGACTGGAATAATTTTAAAAATTGTTGCTGAAATTTTAATGCTTTATATCTATTTAGTGCCACTACCATTCATGAACTGTATTTCATTTTTTAAAGTGTTTTATTATTTCTAATATTTTCACAATTAAGAAATTCTCAATCGTAGTGTAAAATTTTATTTGATTTTTCTTGATATTTTGAAATATCTTCAATAGCCATTAACTCAAAAACTAGGTCATTGACCTACTTTTTTGAAAGTGAAAAATAACACTACAATCAAAGGTCTATAACATACAATAGATGGGTTTTTATTATCATCAGTGGAATTTTTTTTCATTCTGAGTAAACGTCATCCTTAACTATAAATGCGTGTAAATTCATATAGATGATCAATAAATATAAATCCAAATGATGTATCAATAAATGCGATGTTTTATCAATGATTTATAAAGTAATTTCCCGAATCGTGTTTACATCTATCGCCGAACGAATCAGCCGATTACCGATGAACTCAATTAATTACTACATGATAAGGGGAAAATAATGATGTTTGTTTAAACAATAAATAAAAGTTCTTATCAGGTTTATTCGTTATAATACTTATAAATATGAAAACAAAAATGTAATTGCTTACCAGAGGCGTGTTCAACAGAGCGAGTGCTCGCGAGCGCTCGCCCAAATTTGTATTGCGGATATAGGAAATTTTGGCGAGCGCTCGCGAGCACTCGCTCTGTTGAACACGCCTCTGTTTTTGTTTACGTTATTGTGTACACTGAGACTCCGATGCACAGGTAAATACATGTGTAAATTACCTCGTTCTAAAGATTTTCGGCTTTATGCATTAATTAGCAAGACTTTTCATTATTACACTATTATATAGATATTCGTTGATAAAATTATTATCGACTTAAATTTCGTTTTAACTAACTCTTATTCCTAAATATAAATGGTATGGTATAGGATAGGACGGGATAGGAGACAAGGTTAGATTTTTAAAAAGCTAAGAAAGTCAGCCAGCAGAATATTAATATCTAGGTCAAAAGTGAATACATAAGCTCTCATGAGATATGTATTTTAAAGTGTAATTTTCCTGTTAAGTATTGCTATAATATATTCAATCGTTCAAACGATTTTAAAAATCATACAAACGATTTCAATAACAAAACATAGAAATTTATTTTTCACCAGTGACGACCAAACAAAAAAAAGACAAATTATTGATAATTAATAGAATTGTGAATATAACATTATGACCATTTCTTGGTAAAGCAAAGAAGTATGAATTTTAAACAAAACGTCAAGAATACATACATGTAAATAACGTCGCAGGCGTGCGGCGACTGCCCTTACCTCACGCTCTTTATAATATGTTGTCTTCAGAAGTAAATATCGTTTGCATTAAAATTTTCAGATCAAAATAAATATAAAATATGAAATTTTGTCAATATGGCGAGTTTTCGTGATTTTATCGCAACTGACACTAGTTTTGGACGAACCCTCGTTACAAAGCATTTTAAATGTGTAAATAATCATGGTAAATAAACTTGTTAAATACCAGAGCAGTCTTGGAATAAATGACAATTATGGCAGTCTGACACATTGCAGTTTTGTGTTTGGTGATCTGTAAAGGATAAATGTCTCACACCCGAATGCTATCCGTGTGAAAGTCTCATTTAAGCTTGAATCATAAAGAATCATGACAGATTAAATGTGTTTTTTCATTTATCACTAGCTCCGATTAAAGAATGTGATAATTTTTCTCCATTTTCCCGTTTAAACCAAATCATTCTTTTTGCTCTAAATGAAAATTCGAAAAATTTAAAAATATGTACAGTAGAAAATATAACAAAATAAACTGACATAACGTAATGATTTTGGACGTTAAACTTCCTCATTTGAAAGTTATAAGAAGAAAACGTTAGACCCCATCTGGCCCTTTGTTTGAAGGACAAGTCCCTTTTCATGCTGTAAAATCAAAGTACGTGACATTTAGGGGTGGGTCCCATTCCTTCTTAAAGGGATTCATTACCAACATTTTATAGGATGGCATATTGTAAACAGCATAACTTGGGACATCTTTCGTTAGATGGTTTATCAGGGTTTTTTTTCAAATTATCGAGTTACATAAGTTTAGAAATAAATTGTTTGGGTCCCTTAAAACCACTTTTTAAAACCACTTAAAACCACTTTTTACGTAACACTTGAGTAATCGATGGTACGTACTGTATAGGTTTGTAACTTTAAAGTGAACATATCTGCTTCTGTATTATATGACAAATTATTGCTCAGTATGGGGTTATGATCAAAAGATTTAGAGCCCTCTGGGTCCCTTATTTGACGGGTCAACCCTTTTTTCTTGATATGAAAGGTCTTGTAAATAATTTTGAAAAAAATAACATATTGTACATTTTTAAAAGATTATTCTGAACAAATTTTTGTTCACTACTGCTTATTATTATTTTTTTTCCTTTTCGAGATATCAAGTGTCAAAGATTTTGTATTACGGTCCCTTATGGCCCTTAATTACGTAACACATGACACACTTTTTAAAATATATAGTTGCATATCGCTAATTAAGATGAACATTTTTGTTTCGGTAATTGATAAAAAAAATATTGATCTTTTAAGAGTTACATTATATGAAAGCCTGCTGGCCCCTCTGGGTCCGTAAGTTTAGGTATCAGTCCCTTTTTCTGGATATCAAATGAAAGGTCGTGTGATTTTAAAGATTTTTTGTTCTACAACTTCTCAGAAATTTCTTTTCATTTTCGAGATCTGTACAAAATAAATATGATAGGGCTAGTCCTTCATGTCCATAACGGGATCATTTTGCAAAAGTTGAAAGGTTACATATTGTTTCAAACATTATTCTGAACATTTGTGTTCAATACTACTTATCAAAACATTTCGCCTTTACGAGAGACAAAGTATCAAAGATTTAAAGTGTTGGCCCCTCTGTTCCCCTAATTTCAGGGGTCAGTCTCTCTTTCTTGATATCAAATGAAAGATATTTTGGATGTATTTTAATCACTTTGTGTTAATTAACAAAATACTTCACTCATAATTCGTGTCCTAAATTTCGACAACTACCGAGTTTATATACTAGGGAATTCCCACAAAACCTCGGGTGTATAACAAGAACACGTCGTTTATCACCACTGAGAGTTTAAAGATTCTATCTCCTATGGAACGCCTCAACTGCCTTATGTGAATTATCTTCGTTGTATGATGATACTTCAACATTATATGTTATAATACTTTCATGTTAAATACTGAAATCTGATTGGTTTAGACGCAGTTGACAATCCGTTCTCTTACCCTCAGCGTTAGCAACACGCTTGGCTACGGGCCGACAGAACGAATTGTTACATGCGCGTAAATTATGCGCGTACGGTTCGCCGTTAAATTCACGTCATTTCTATATAAAAGCAGCAAAATTTTCTCTAAAATTAAGACGTTCAGTATAATAAAATAAATAGTGCCTGTTTGGGAGGGTAACAGTTGAAATTGACACCCCTCGAAAACCATTGTCAACCTCCGCTTCGGTTTTCTCGGGCTGTTACCCTCCCAAACAGGCACTATTTATATAATGATACTTTAATATTACATGCTGATACTTCAACATTATATGATGATACTTCAACATTATAATTATGATGATACTTCAATATTACTTGCTGATATTTTAACATTATGTGCTGATACTTAAACATTGCATAATGACATAATAAATTACATAATATAATAAAACAACCTGTTTGAAATTAAACACATTCTTTATTTTCAAGTGCAAGTTTTTTCTGCTAAAAAAATACAAATAGACGAAGTTTGACAAATATTCACAAGTAGTGCTCTACTAGTGAATTTCATAACAAAGTGAAGAGAAAAACAAAAGTAAAGTACCTGTTACATGTGTATGTATTGTCAAAACAATAGAAAAAAAATTCAAGTCTTGGTCAAGACATAACAAAATAAATGACATGTAGCAAAATTACATGTTGTTCTTACAAAAGGATATAACTGATTTAATAATACGATCAAGTGACTTAATTTACTTAATTCTTGAAATACATGTTTATGTATACAGAAAACATGTATTGCAGTCAATATTCAATTGGTGATTTGCAATCAGGTAAAAAATAATGTACCTGGGTACTATCCTTCCCATCCCCCCCCCACTTTTTTTTTACCTTTATAGGTAGACTGCATGTGCATACATGATGATAAACAAATATAGAAAACTTATGATTTCACATCTGCACTAATAAAGCTATGACCCCCTCAAACAAAACAAAACAGTAAAAATTCACTGTAATGATTTTATCAAGTTCAGCCATCATTGTTCATGATAGCTCAGTGTTCTTAACAGCTAGTGCATGCAGCAATAATAAAATAAACTTTATTATATGAATACTGTGTCAGTGATTGTGGGTTTGGTGGATGCCAGCCTGAGGCTTACTGTAGCTTCATCAATATCATATGAACACCAGTTTTGATGGATTTCTTTGGTGTCAAGGAAATCAAATGTTCACTGAAGTAAGAAACATTATGGATGCCTTTAATGTTATAGAATCATTGTCCATAAATTTACACATCATATAAAAAATGTGAATAAATTTTTATTAGATCCTTGAAAATGGATGCCCTGTGAATATCAATGAAGCTACATTACCTGTGATAAAATTACATCTATACAAAATTTATATTTTAAAAAAGATGATTTCACAGGAATTTGTTTTGAGGTTGAGTAAAAACTATATGGAGCAGAAATAAAATAATGCTCAAAAACATTTAGTTTGATACTTTGGCAAGGGTTTTGGATTTCCATTTCCAGTCGTTAAGATTTAGACACATAAAAATACATTTCTCTAACTACCTATGATAAAATAAATTTCACTACCTAAAAATAAGGGAGTATTTGTTGATTATAATTTGAATGAATTAAAAAAAAAAAAACAAAGAAAGATATAACACAGCATTCTTAAAATGCACAAGAATTTCTAAATGTCTACATATCACAGAAAATTGGTGACCTTATAAAAATGTTTGGCATAAAAAAAAACCCAGAGAGAATGAAAAAGTGAGTCACATCCTAAAACTCCGGGTCCATAGAGACAATTTCCGCAAGGGTCAAATATTTATAAGTAATCTCAGACTCTGACGTGAGCAGTTGAATTTACATACTTGAACAAATTAAACATGTAAAACAAGAAAAAAAATTCAGCATTGTTCATGCATGTACATTTGATAGCTAGGACCCAGAATGGACAAAGACAGCAAGCTCATCCCCCCCCCCCCCCTTTCTCTTTCTTTTATGTAATGTATGATGAACAATTATAAGAATCAGATTCAAGATTACATGTACAGTAAAACACGTTTATAGCGAACACGCTTATAATGAATTGATGTTTACAGTGAAGTGATTTTCATTCCCTGTGACTTTATTACATGTTGTAAACTTGACGGATAAAATGAAATTACGCTTATAAGGAAGTAAAATCGCCCGTCCCTGGGACTTCGTTATAAGCGAGTTTTACTGTACTTGGTTGTGTGTGTAATTACAAATCAACTGACGTCATTACATGTACATGTACCAGTACTTGGTTGTGTATGAAAATAAGCATCAACTGACATTATACATTAACTTACACATTACATGTACCAGTATTTTTTAATTGTTGCATGAAACCTTTATACAGGAAAACAAAGCTTTGTTAGGGGCACAGATCCTGCTGTACTTATAAGACTTATATGTACATGCAAAACAAAGAAGCCATTTATATTTATAAAAGGCCACACAAGTGGCATATAGGTACATGTGACCTAAATATCAAAATAATATTTAAAAAAACATTTTTTATTAAATGAATTGAAATGAACAGGAAACAGTAAACAAAGAGAATATAATGATGTATGTTGAATACTTTTCTGTACAACAGATACTGAAATATTACCAATTCAATAAAAGAGTCAATGTGTGTTGTTCATTAAAAAAAAAAGAATGAAACGAGCACCAAGATACCAGCCTGACTGACATATATAAGGATTAACTTTATGAAGAGAATTTCATGCATTGACATAAAAATAAAATAAAAGTAGCATAGAACGACCCTTTTTATCACATTTAACACTCGGCCAGACAAGGAGACAAAACATTAAAATTCAGTAAAACTACATGTAGTAAGTCAAAGCACAGTTTGGTCCGTTAGGATTGCATAGATATTTGCTCCACAAATTTACTATTCATGTGCAAGTAATGTACTTTCTACAGTGTATAAAAAAGTTCCATAAACTTGGAACAGCACTTAAAACAAACTGCGTCCTTTGTATGATACCACACTTTTTGGCACATTTCATGTCGTGGTACAATAAATGTCACTTATTTCTTTTGACAAAACTTTTATACCGGTAATAAAAAAGGTATTTCCAAAACCTTCCAGGAACTTAGCACCCTCTTTTGAATGGAATTACAGCAGAAAATCACAATGTGCAAGACAATTCTACATGTATAAAAAAAATTAATCAACTTAATTAAATTAATTAACTGAGCAAGTCTTAATTTAGAATCTAATCTGTGACTCTGTTGTTTTGAATGATCATTTCCCTTAATACTTGTTCAGCATTATAATTCCTGATGCTTAATTTCATTTAGTCTACATCATCGACTGATTCCTTACCGTTTGTATTTATAATATCTATAAATCACATCGCAAACGCCAAACTCCATTATGTCCGAATCATTGACCGATTCCATCAAGTGTCTAAATAAATCACAAAGCTCTAGCCTTGATCAACATACAATGTATACATATACAGGTAGTATAATTGCTGATGCCTCATGATTTAAACTTTGTCAAGTCTGACATCATGTGTCTAAATAAATCACATTGATCACACCTAACGAGATCAAGTCCGATTCACTGACTGATTCGTTTGAGACTTTCCAACATCATGTCTATATGAATCACATTGCTGATGCCTATCTCCATTAGGTCTCGCTTTGACATGCTCTTGAGATTCATTAAAACATCAAATCCATTTTTGAGGAAGTTATCTTGATACTGAGGCAGGTTTATACTTTTCAGCCATTCTCCAACGGGATGTGCCTGTTAGTCAATATCAAAAATAAAATGAATGAATAGAAGAAAGAAAATATAAAAAAAAATATACATTATCTGATAAATATTCCACTGTTAAAAATTGAAATTTACATTAAACAAAAACATGCTTTCTATGGTATATAGATAAAGCAGGTATAAAATTTATGATGATTGCAAAAAAATTAAATAATCCATCTCAACACAGTTATAAAGCTATGGAAGCACAAGGGATGAGCTATTTTGATTTGTTTTAAACGCAATTTGTTTTATCCAATAAGTTTCTAATACAATTCTAAGATAAGGGGAATGAAACTTAATTTGCTGTAAATCGGAATTCGATAAAAGCTTGTTTGCCGTAGTCAAGTTCTACTGTATGTTAATATTGATACTGATGAGTATACTTACTTTAGTTATGTTGACATAGCTTGGCTGTTTCTTGGGAAGGGGTGGAGGGGGTTTGTTGGGGGGCTCTGTGACCGTGCCACCCGAGGGCCCCACCCTGATGGAACCCTGCATCCCAGGCAGAGGGTGACTTTTCATGCGAGGGGTATTCTAAAGAAATAAGATCTGAATTAGATTCAACAACAAACTGGTCTAAAAAAAAACAATCAAAGTATATAATTGATATTATTTTAATCTGTACATTTATCTTGATTTGAATTACACTGAACTTTCATGGTGACTTCCCATACACAATGATGGAATGATATTTATTAATTCTCATTTTAATTCTTTTCTTACAACTTAGTACATGTATTGCAACTTTATCCAAATATAGATATATTAATTCTCACATAAGGTATTACAAAAAGCTTCATCATTTAAATATTAAACGAAGGTTGTGTGCATTTGTCCTTCAAATAATCCAATTAATGCAAAAACCTTTGCTTGCTAGTTGTTTTGGAGGATGGAATTTTTTTGTTTAAGCAATCCAATCATTGATACTTAAGATTACTGGTACTGTTAACAGAGATAGCATAAAACAAACTTGGGAACTTTCAGCTGATATCACATTTATTTGGTAAAAGACATGTATACATATATCGATCACCACCTTTGATTATTAACTGAAGTTCAACCACTGTGAAATACATGTAGATGTTAATTGTGAAAATTATAAACAACAAAAAGTTCAGGTATTGTTCATATTTACATACTGTATACATAGAAATATTTGCCCTTTTTTATTTTCGCCCCCTTGCGCCCCTATTGTCATTGTATCTATTTCTAACTGTCTGGGTGAATTCAAGACAGGGTGGAACTGTTCGCAAGTGTAGAAGGGTGAAAAAAAAAAAACAGGGTGACAAAGCCCTGTAAACAGTAGTAAAATTGTTAGTAAACGGCCAGCTGTAAAAGAGATGTAAGCTTAGCTATAGAATGGAAGGCGTCGATATCACCATATCTCAACCTTTATAATTAACAAGTTCTTTCACCATGGGCAAGGGAATCCATCAGCAAGTAAGCAAAAATAGATTTCTAAAATTTTTTTGCTTAAATTATTCAGTATTTCCCCCCCAAAATAATAAGCTTTTTAAGCTGATCGTTATGGAATTTGTATGGCGTATGGCAATAAGGCGTAAGAAACGTACACCGAACTAGCAGAGTGGATACTGGTTTCAGATCATACCAAATCACATTGCTCCGTTTGTTTTTTAAACAAATCACACTGCTCCATTTGTTTTTTAAACAAATCACACTGCTCCATTTGTTTCATAAACAAATGACTTGAAGCAACATCTCCATACTTGTACTGTCAAAATATTTACAAACCTTAAACTTCAAGTACATGTTAACTTCCAAGTGTATCATGTCAAAAAGAAATATACCAGGTAATTTGATTATTGAATTTGACATCCATAAAAAAATTTGATTTATGCATACAGTATTTATACAAAGCATACACGTTGCAAGTATTTGTATAAGTGTTTATGAAACTACAGGTACATGTATGTATCTACAGCTATCTACATATATTTCTATTTATATCTAAATCATGAATTCTTTGTAAATCCTAATATACACAAATAATGCATAGATATCAAGAAATGTGCAGTTTTAGTAAATTGAGTCTCCATGAATATTTAAAATGATTCCACAGAACTCTTTTCATGAGTCCACAGAATTCTTGTGTGTACCAGTACATACATGTATAACTTCAAACATATTGTTCTTACCGGTAAATCATCAGCGGCGGGTCGAGATATCGGAATGCCTTGTCTCTCCGACATCACCGTAGGCATGCTCTGGACATGGGTGAGAGTGGCGTGTGGGTTGCTGATCAGAGTCCCGGTCGGGCCGGGGGACTGGCAATCCGGGGGTGGAATGTTGGGAGAATCTGCATGCATCAGTTCTGGATCAATATACTCTGTATCCAAGGCAACCAATTCTACAAAAAAAATATTTCCCAATATCAAACATCTACTGGTTCTTAAAAAAATTGTACTGTTTAAAAGTATTTCCTCAATGCATTTATTGATAAACTCTGAAATATAGTACCATAGGATTTCTTTGAACTTCTAGTTCCAAACATTCCTGTTAAAGCATGTACTTGGCCACTGAAAGTTAAACACCGCATGTTAATTATGAGTAAGTTATGATGAAAACAAATTCCAAATCTCTAATTAAATACTTTGCATGATATTGATAGGTAAATTCTCTATGAAATAACCATACATAAAACAGATAGCACTTTGTCAATTTTCCTAATATGTATAAGACCTTTCTTATACAGTAAAACACGTTTATAACCAAGTGCCAGATATAAGCGTAATTCATTATATCCGTTAAGTTTACATTATAATTATAGTCAAGGTGAATGAAAATCCATTTGCTGTAAGCGTCAATTCATTATAAGCATGTTCACTTTAACCATGTTTTACTGTAATTATTGGACACTCAATGCAACACTGCTGCCTAAAATCTATGGCTTCCTGACCTGAGTTTCCCAGTGACCTCCCCTTGATGAAGCAACTGACACTCAAAGGACTGGGGTTTGTTTACGTTGATTTTTCCCTTCAGGTCCACCACACACTCCCCTTAAAAATAACAAGAATTCAACAATCAAGAATTCTTTTTTTATAGATATTTCAAACAAGACCCTTTAATTAACAAATTTGACATTGATATGACAGAATTTGGGGTAAATTGGGTTCTCTTTATTTGGTAAATTTAAGGTGCATTTGCAGAATAAAATAAAAGTCTCACCATAGGACTCGTTATCGCTATCTCTGGACCGGACAGCGATCAGAATGTGTTGTTCTCCTAAGTACTCTTCATCCCCAAACAGTGGCCTCAGCTACAAGAGAGATAAATCGACGTTAAAGTATGCATGTCTTTCTCATCATGTTTGGGGAAATAAAACACAAAAATGTGAAATAAAGCTAATGTAGTAAATTGAAATTCTAAAGGAATTAAGACAAAGAAATAAACCTGCCTCTGGAATTTGCTTCTTTTCCCACACTGGACATGTATAGAAGCCGGTTTTGTGCTGCTGGAATGATGTGTTTGCTTGACTGGAAACGACATCTGAAAATGATACCACAACATGGGTTATGGATACTGGCATTCATGCACCTTAGTTTTATTAATATTTGTGGGCTCAAGTTTCCGTAGATTTAGTAAAATTTACAGATTTGAGGATGTAAGGGTCCAACCACTACAATCAATATCAGTTCTTTAAATCCACGAAAAACCAGAGTACAATAAATGATGAAGAAACTATAGCATACTAGTTGGAGCAAATATGATTCAAAATCTTATATATGGAATTGATATTTGTAACTCTTGCAGAATTTAAAATCATTGAAAAAAAAATGGAGTTCAGCTTCATGAACCATTACATTCTTGGACCTGTAAATATAGAAATAGTTACCTGCCAAACATGTGGAATGGAATTCAAGATAAAAATACTGCTTACAACATGTCTTAACCTGTAAAAAAAAATCCCATAATAAATTTATGTTATCTTTGAAAATAGATAAATAAGTGAGAGACAGAAAGACAGACTGACTGACTGACAGATGGACAGACGGACAGACAGACAGACAAACAGACAGACAGACAGTCAGACAGATGGAGGGAGGGAGGGAGAAAGCACTCCATAACCATTAACTTAACCTATTCACTTGCATGCATATATCTATATGAAACATCCAGTGAGTTGTGGTATTAAAGTGATCCATTATTTTTTAATTCAATCTCCGCAATTTCAGTCAATACGGCATCAATTCTTACCTGAGCAACAACCTGGTAGAAGACAATCTTGATCAGAGATTCACTGGACAGGGAATTTCTGTTCATGACAAAATCAGAAGTGACCCCCACATTAAAGGAGGAGAACACAGGCCTGTGGTCACTTCCAAGCACCTTGTCCGCACAACCTAGAGAGCAAGATATAGAGTCAGTAAATACATGTACATGCTTGCAATGAAATGGTCAGTTCTATACCAGGTCCTTGTCTGCACAACCTACAGAGCAAAGATATAGAGTCGGTAAATACCAGCTTGTAATGAAAAAGTAATGAAACTTCAATACAAGGTCCTTGTCAGTACATCAGAGAAAGATACTATCAAAGTGAATACCAGCTTGTTATGACATGGTCACTTCTGTACAAGCAACTTGTCACTACTATACAGAAAGGTACGGTCATATTGATGAATACCAGCTTCTTAAGACACACAGCACCAAAAATGCAAGCATCTTCATGTCAGAGTAAAAACTCAAGGACTTTTATGTGGGTTCAAATTGGACAATTTAACAATCTGCAAAATAGGTTGTTTTATCTGGAGAAAATCAGATCACTGCTTATGCAAAAAAATTGCATGCATAGGAAAATGATTAAATCTGCACTAAAGTTAAACTCTTATTACCTAATCGAAAAATATTCAAATGATTTTTGGCTTTCAATAAAACCCTTTAATTTGGTTATTTCAGTTATGGTAACCCTATGGTTTTTCAACATGTCTTGACTTTGTAGGTGAGACTATACTTACAAGGTAGATTTTCTATGTAGGTCCCAGGGTAAGATCTGTCAACCTAGACAACACTTACCATAAACTAGATTTTTTATGTCGGTCCAGAGTAAGATCTGTCAACCTAGACAACACTTACCATAAACTAGATTTTTTATGTTGGTCCCAGAGTAAGAACTGTCAACCTAGACAACACTTACCATAACCTAGATTTTCTATATTGGTCCCAGAGTAGGATCTGACATACTGTAGATTCCTAATTAAATGCTAGGAATAAATATCCACATAAAATCGCAAGATGTGCATCTCACAAATTTTAAAATCACACTTTCATTTTTCCGACATATGTTCACAACATGAAATTAAGATACAAATTCGGCATTCGCGATTTTATGTTCCCGCAATTTGATGGAAAACGGTTGAATCACAGAATTAAGTACTCGCGTAAAATAAGGAATCTAAAGTAGTCTACACTTACCATAAGCTAGATTTTCTATGTAGGTCCCGGGGTAAGATCTCCATAACACTCTGTCACACCAAGAGGGGGCATTGATCCGCTCCTTCAATCATAAAAAAAGGTTTATTGTCACTATATAGATCACTTTTTTCACCCTTTAAATTATGTTCTGGCTAAAGAATTGGATGTGATTGTTTTATGGTTTGGTAAATCATAATAATAATTCCAGAAATTAATTTCTCATCCATCTAAATTCAGCCACTTGAATTCTGTCAGTTGAAGACTTAACTATATAACATTGAGATGGTGACCATTTCAAAGGGCCTCACTTAAATAATGGACAATAGGATAAAAAGAATTTCAGAGAATTTTGCTTTGACCTTGACCTATAACTTAGAAATTTGCCAGCTAGCATAGAACTTCTACTTCAATCTCATTACCCCTTACATACAGGCATTTTTGTTCAATCTGACCAAGATAAAGCAACTGGGAAATAATGTATGGTATTATACTGAAATACTCTGAGAAAATGATTTTTGCGTGGTCCAATATGACCTTGACCCTTTACCTACAAACTTCATTCAAGGTCACTGCATACCCTTGTCCATAGACACTCTGTGAGTGAAGTAAGGGCCAGATTGGATCAAGGGAAGAGAAGATATTCCCCGGACAAGGATTTTATTTATAAATCTGCTATGACCTTATAACCTTAGACCTAGAAACATGGTTCAAGGTCACTGCACACCCTTAACCCAAAGGCACTCTGTGGGTGAGGTATGAGCCAGATTGGGCAAAGGGGAGAGAAGCTATGCTTCAGACAATTGATCTTGGACAAACAGACGGAGTGATATATATATATATATATATATATATATATATATATATATATATATATATATATATATATATTATATATATACATGTACTATATGAACATTGCTGAGGTACATTACCCCTGTTTTCTTCTGTTTTCTCCAGTCATACTTATACTCTATCTGAGATCTAGGTAACCTGTAGGTTGGCATAAATGAAATCTCTTCCTCACCTGTTTAAAAAACCAAACAAACTTTATTAAAAAAAAACATTTTTTTTAGAGAATGCTGGAAGTGGAAATCAAAGTAAAAGTTGAAAGTTAAAATGGGTTGGGTGAGAGTAAGTATTCAACAAATCGAGTGTTTTATCTTAAGTTTATGTTTATTTTGATCTTATCCTTGTGCTTACTAAAGCCGCAGAAGCCCTTCTTTTCTCGCTGAGTTTTCTTTAACTGGTCCTTTGTCAGTAGATAATCGATGTCCCTGATCTCCAACTTTTCAAGGATTGTCTGAAATGAAGAGTGTTAAGCATTTTTTTAAAAATTATTAGTATCTCAATGTCATTGAAAACAAAAACATTCGCCTTTACGAAAGAAATAGAAAATGAGCTTCAGACAAACTGTACCTCTAATCTAATCCAAATCTTTGAAACATACCTATAGAATATTTCCTTCTACATTGTAACACTGTAAAGTTGTTGACAAATACATAAAAATACATGGAAATGTACTAACATTAATATCCTAAATATTGGTTGAAATACTTTGAGATTACTCATTTCAAAGATATACTGGTAGGTATACTGTAAAAGTGGTTATTTACACTGGTGGTTAAGTTCTCGTTTTTTAAAGTCAAACAATACACGTGGGCATTAAATACGCAGTTGCATGATTTACGACTCTAAATTTTCAATTTTTTGTTACTGCGTAACCAGTGTAATTAAATTTCCCCCATGCATATATAACCTCTTTTAGAGTACTTGCATGGCTCAGTCTCCATGATACTTTTTGTCTCAGTCTCGATGGTTATTGTCTCAGTCTCTGAGATACATAGTGACTCATTCTATGAGATAATTGTTGACTCAGATGACTGAGATAATTATTTCTCAATTTTTGAGATACTAAATGTCTCAGTCTCTGATATATAATTATTGACTCCTGCTCTGAGATATTTTTTGTCTCCACCTCTGAGATACAGTTGAACTTTGATATCTCGAACAATGATATCTCGAATACAATGGATATGTCAAAGTGATTTGTAAGTCCAACCACTTATTTTTAAATATATTTTACCCTCGACATCTCAAATACTCGGATATCTCGAAGTTTTTAAACAGTCTTATAGTTCGAGATAACGAAGTTTGACTGTACTTACAGAACTCGTACACTTGTCTCATTGTCTTAAATATCAAATGAAAATAATACTATCCTTCACTTGGTATTTCAGATAGTTAAACATTGTTATCCTTGAATCTGTCTCTGACATACAGCAGTGCCATGATTTACATAGTAATTCTGTATCTGAGAAAATCCTTGAGATTCTGAGACACTTACAGCGATGTTGTCCTCCACACGGTAGTTGAGATCACCGAGCCAGAACAGGTGGTTGAACTGGTTGAGGACGTCGAACAGCCCCAGGTGTTTCTGGCCCAGGGACAGGCCCTTTATTATGTCTCGGTAGTTCTGGTTTCTCCTATTATGTGGTAGAAATTTTACATAAGATAAATTTCTTCAAATATCATTTTCACTTTTTCCTTTATTAAATAAAATTATGGTTACTGTGGTTCTGCATGGCTCTGTAATGTTTCTTTAAAGGCCGAACATTTTTACCAGGTGGTAAATCTCAAGTGAAGGTGGGGCTTAATTTTTAGAGGTGTGAAAGCCTCCGGGGCTTGCAGTCTACCTGCGGTCGTGAACGCTGCTTATCTCTATACACAGGAAGCAAAATAATACACAGGAAATAAATTATTAGTCAGAACTGATCTTAGTTGGAATATCTTATTGTTCTAAATGTCTATAAGAAGCGATTTTATACGAAAAATGAATACAATCTAACAGCTGAACTGTTCTACAACTTAGTATATGTCGTCCAAATTTTCTCTAAACAAACGTGTATAAAGCTCAAGTGAATAAATGCAGTAAATTAATTCTGCTTTAAAAACATAGCTCAGTACTGTAGTTAATTTTAACAAATAATTGTATAAGAAAACCATGCGATCAGTAAGAATGTGGAATGTAAATGCAGCCATGTTAAATGTAACGATGACGATAGAGTTCGTTTCCAAACATGTGCAGAAAGTTATATGCAATTGCCTGTATTACCAGTAAATAAAGCTTTAGCTCGTAAGTTTGTTTTTAAAAGAAAAGTATGTTTTGGAGCTGTTTGTTTTTGTGGAATTTATTAGGTCAAGAAAATTTCAATATAAATTGTGCAATTTCATTTACTAATTTAAAATGATTAATTTCCATGATCAATTTCAATTACGTTAAAAATCTAATTCTAATATTTTCCCCTGTAAATACATGACGAAGATATCAAAGATAATGTTGTTAATCGCAAGTAAACAGAATTCCACGGACCTGGCCAGATTACACTCAGACAATCACGTCAATCAAACTGGGTGCTGTTGTTTCAAACTTGACTGACAAGCGGCATTATTTTGAAGTTTGTACAGGTAAAAATGGAGGCGTTTGTAAAATGTTCGGCCTTTAAGAATGATGTATTAAAATTGTTGAACTTTTTCAGAATAATTTGTGTTCTATGTATAAATATCTCACTAATTGGAGTCAGAATATATTTCAAAACACATAAGAATATGAGGAAAAGGCATACCTTTCATTTCTCTCATCTCCTGATGTTAGGTGACAATTGACAAAACAAAAAGAAGTTCCTTTAAAATAAAATGAGATCCCCACTGCACCTTTATTGCCTACAAATAAGAGAAGGGGTGTCATGTCCCTTGGTTTGTTATATACTTGTAAATACATACAATTCGTATAAATAAATAAAAAATCATTGTTTCTATATGTTTAATAAACCTAGCATAGATACCGGTACATTAATTTCCAACAGTTTCACTCTTGTTCTACCGGTACATGTTAGGCATGCATGCCATTGCCCTCCAATTTGGTTTTTACCTAATGTGTTAGCAATGCCTGTCCTAACTGTGGAATGTTGTATTCTGTTGATATACTGGTGTAATTGTTTCTTGACCAGCACCACTAACCGAATTCCCCACAACGTACACACCTCCACCTAACATTACCAAAACAAAATTAATGTTTTTAGAAAAGACTTGTCAATCAAAAATTTCCTCAGTACTATTCGTAATTTCAATCATGCAGTTTCAAAAAGTGTCAAATTAACTTCCAAAAAAAGAAAAACAAAAGATTTTTTCTGAGTTAATTTCAAACCAAGGTTCCCCACATGCACTGATTCTTAGTTTTCAATTATTTCATTCCAAAATGATAAAAAAAAAAATTGAGGTTCTCTAGCTGTCAATTTGAATTATTCCCCCTTACCAATTCAACATCAGCCCTGAGACAGGATTTGATGTGGTTTTTGACAAAGTTGACCCAGTCTTTCTCTGTCAACGCACTCTCTTGTGTTCCGATGACGTACATGTCGTGGGGGATTACACCCAGTACCTGGGGGTCCCGTAATTTACCCGTCCCATTACATCGCAGCCAGCTATTGATCGAAGACATAGGTTGACTGTCACCTATATTTTACAAAATTCAACCTATTAAACGTAGGTATCTTTTTTAAGAAAAAAAATCAATTTTCTAAAAGATAACTTTATTAAACATTTGAAAATTCTTAGTCAATTTAAAAGATTTCTCAAATTCTTTTATATTTAGCTTTTGCCAGATTCAGGCATGTAAAAATACCCGGTAAGATTTGACAACATTGTAAATTGTTAAACATCGATATCAAGTCATTTTTTTTTTACCCATATTCCAGGTCCCGACGAACACAGAAATTTGATCGACCTCGACCGCGGATGAGTGCATGTTCTTCATCTGCATGATCTGCTGACAGAATGTCTCGCGTACGTGGACAGAGGTGAAAGCGAACGTGAACTTGGTCTGTTTTTTCTTCTTTTCGTCGTCCAGAACCAACATGTCAAGCCTCATGTTATCTTTGGTACTCTTCACAAGCTGGGTAACTGGAAAGGTATACACCCTCGTTTAAAAGGTTTTATATAGAGTACTTTACAGTTCAGACAGTTTATCCAAGAAGAGGTATATAACACTTCAACCTGTTGGATCATTTATTTCATAAAGAAAAGCCTCTTTAAGTTTGATAATCCATTTGAAGGCAATTTTCTTGTACATACAAACCAGACAAAGATGAAAACAGTAGGTTGTTTCTTTTTTCCAATGGTTATTATTAGTGTTAATTAATTTTTGGTGTATAATACAAGTGTACATGTTCTTACTTTCACGCAAAAAATGATTAAAATTATAAATCGTCTCAAAACAGGATGAAATAAATGTTGCATCAATTTTAATTCATGTATCACAATAATTAATGAACCAATTTACTCTAAGTTGGAATTTGATCATGGTTAAGTATAAAATACGCTAATTTTAGATGTGTTCAAGTGTTGATTACAAAATAAAAAAAAACCAAGATCAGAGGTTAGCGATGACATGGGCTGTAGCAATTGTTCAGCTAGAAACCATGCCACTTATTGTCATTACAATTAGGAAGCAATTGAAACATTGATGGCAATTTCTGTCATATCCACTTGATTTACAGAAAACAAGGAAACAGATTTAAAAAAAAAAATCCAAATTTGATGCTTTCACAGCTGGAAATGCGAAAAGATTTTCAATGGAAATTTTCCAGGAAATTAATCTAAATAGGATCAATCTAAATAGGATCACTTAATGTACTAAAAAATCCTTATGTAATGTCTGTATAGACACTAAAGATGTATGTGTCTGTATGGATACTAAGGATTTATGTGTCTGTATGGACACTACAGATGTCTCTGTCTCTATGGATATACTACAGATGTATGTGTCTGAATGGATACTAAGGATGTATGTGTCTGTATGGATACTAAGGATGTCTGCGTCTATATGGATACTACAGATGTATGTGTCTGTATGGATACTAAAGATGTATGTGTCTGTATGGACACTAAGGATGTCTGTGTCTCTATGGATACTACAGATGTATGTGTCTGTATGGATACTAAGAATGTCTCTGTCTCTATGGATATACTACAGATGTATGTGTCTGAATGAATACTCAAGATGTATGTGTCTGTATGGACACTAAGGATGTATGTGTCTGTATGGATACTACAGATGTATGTGTCTGTATGGATACTAAGGATGTATGTGTCTGTATGGACACTAAGGATGTCTGTGTCTCTATGGATACTACAGATGTATGTGTCTGTATGGATACTAAGGATTTATGTGTCTGTATGGACACTAAGGATTTATGTGTCTCTATGGATACTACAGATGTATGTGTCTGTATGGATACTAAGGATGTCTGGGTCTGTACGGATACTACAGATGTATGTGTCTGTATGGATACTACAGATGTATGTGTCTGTATGGATACTAAGGATGTCTGTGTCTGTATGGATACTACAGATGTATGTGTCTGTATGGATACTAAGGATGTCTGTGTCTGTATGGATACTACAGATGTATGTGTCTGTATGGATACTAAGGATGTCTGTGTCTGTATGGATACTACAGATGTATGTGTCTGTATGGATACTAAGGATGTGTGAGTGTCTGTATGAATTCTAGGGATGTAACTATGTGTCTTCATTGATACTTAGGAGTATGTGTCTGTATAAATACTAAGGATGTGTGTGTGTGTCGTGTAGGATAATAAGGTTGTATATGCCATACTTCTGTCATGAGTGAAGATGTTATTGCTGTCCAGGGATTCCTTGGAGGGCTTCACAGCGTACAGCCGTCCGTGAGGTATATCAACAGATAGCGTCATTTTGGACTGCTTCCCTGTGCGAATCACCTTGACCTTTGAGAGAAAAAGAAATAATTTAAACACCAATGTGATTCATATTTATTTATAATCCATAGACCCTGAAGATGTCTGTAAATTTCAGATTCACTACAAATGTAACGAGAATATGTCTGATTAGGGTTGTTTAACAATAACATCATATTTTTAGTTTGTCTTCAAACTTCAGTTTATACAAACATTCTGTTTGTCACCTGAACAGGAGATGAAAAAGTATTTTGGCAAGCAAAACTTGCATGGACATTATATGTTACATCTGTATTTTCCCACAACTTTGGACAACAATGCATCAAGGTGCACACTACCTGATTTTGTATATGCTACTCATATTATTTCCAATTTGTCATTGAATTCTATGTATTTTTTTTAGGATATCATATCAGTTCGATAATAAGCAAGGTTGTGCACTTACAGGACTGATAAATATTTAATGTGTATTATGGATGTCACACTTCTGCAATGCAAACAAAAGGGAAACATTTAATAAAAAAGTGGATCTGGGGGGGGGGGGGAGGGGGTCAGGATCTTTGGAAAAATTTCTGGATCCACACAGGTACAGAATGTAACTATCGATCAGTAAAATCACACTAAAATATTTTACTATCAATTTACAGATTTTCAGTCAAGTAGAGTACTTTGAGAGGAGTTCAATCCATGTGAAGAGATCTCTGAAGACCAAATTACTTCATAATTAGAATTTTTAGAGAGCATCAGTAAAACTGAGTATAGAATCTTACTTCCTCGTTTCCTTGTTTCCTTGTTTTTTTTTTCTACTCTGCTTAAAATATAGTCTGAGTGGAGTAAATGTTGTGTTTAGTGGTGTCATGTTGTCTGCAGGGTTCAACAATAATTAGTACATTGTGTACGATTAAAAACCGTCAAAGTGCAATTAGGAACTAATAGTACTACAAAGTATCGACAAACTTTTGTAGCATGACTGTTTTGGACTCTGGAAAGCAAATGATATAAGTTTTGCTGTTTTGAGTAAAGGTCCTAAAAACTTTCATTTCCCCTTCCTGCATGAGTCTAATGAGTGTGACACATCCTTTGCAACAATTTATTCAGACACTTTTTTCAGACAGTGCACAATGAGAATCATATTTTTATTTTCATCTACTGTGGTTTCATCAGTATTTGTTGAATACCAAATTTCATGGATTTCAATGTTGAGTTGATCCATGAAATTAATGTTCATTGAAGTGCAATTTCTTATAACATATTGTATTGCTATGACCAGTAACCAGGAATTTACGTATCCTTCAAACTGTGATTTAAATTACCCTAAATCCATAAAAATTGATGCCCACAAATCTTAATGAACCACAATAACATCTCAGTGCTGGTAGTTAAGCAACTTTCCCTGAAAACATTTGCATGCCACAACTCTAGAAAAATACAACATAATACAATGTAATAAATAATATAACAGTCGGCATACCTCAAAATCACTTCTGGGAATGTGTGGTTTTCCGAGGGAGGAGAGAAGGGGGGTGCAAGACTCGGGCAGTGGGTCAGCGTCCTGGGTCTCAAAGGGCAGACTCTCATACAGAGAGACGGAGAAATAACGCAGCGTCTCCTGGACCTATGCAGAGAAGTCAAAATGATTTGTGATAATTAGAAGTACTTAAAGGTGGTTAGGTGCATAGGTCAACAATCAGTCCATTCAATCAACTAACTGCAAACTTACGGTACTAAATTTATTAAGCAATCACAACTGAGATTTTGTCACAGTATGCACGTAAATTACTTGCATTCTGTTTAATTATTGATTTTATGTCACATATCATCATATAATATATATATTTCAATAAACTTGATCTTCTTTGTCCAGAGGTATTAAAATACTATTAAATGGCCACAACTATCTTGCCTCCTTAAAGACAACATGATTGTTGAGATATCCAAAATTTCATTTTTATTAAAGCTGAACACTGCTCGTAAATAGGCACTGTCTGCCATATTTCTCTTTCATCACTGCTGTCCCTACAACCCTTATATAAGGGGCAGACCTCTGAAAAAGTTTAAAGTACTTCGCTGTAGAGGTCTCACCTGTGTGGACGTATTATCTTGCCTCGCCATGTTACTTGGTCACGATGAAATTATCAAATTTTACGCACTTTTTTCAAGATAAGAGAATACTAACATCAAATAAATTGGTCAATTCATTATTTACAAACAGAATATGCACATAGTTTGAGAAATAAATGCAAAAAATCCAAAGACGACGAAAGGAATACTACATGTCGTCCACGAGTTTCAGGTGTGCAATCGGGTGTAACGAAATCGAAGGGTTTATATACCAGGTACCTGTGTGAGGGTGCCTATTTACGAGCGGTGTTCAGCTTTAAGCCACTGTATTTATTTTGTATCTTTGAACTTACTTGTTTAAGTTAATACATCCCTTCATATTTACTTACTTTATTATCCAAAGAAACAAGATTACCTACTTTATTATCCAAAGAAACAAAATTACCTACTTTATTATCCAAAGAAACAAGATTACCTACTTTATTATCCAAAGAAACAAAATTACTTACTTTATTATCCAAAGAAACAAGATTACCTACTTTATTATCCAAAGAAACAAGATTGCGTACTTTATTATCCAAAGAAACAAGATTGCTTGCTTTATTATCCAAAGAAACAAGATTACTTACTTTATTATCCAAAGAAACAAGATTACTTACTTTATTATCCAAAGAAACAAGATTACCTACTTTATTATCCAAAGAAACAAGATTACCTACTTTATTATCCAAAGAAACAAGATTACCTACTTTATTATCCAAAGAAACAAGATTACTTACTTTATTATCCAAAGAAACAAGATTGCTTACTTTATTATCCAAAGAAACAAGATTACCTACTTTATTATCCAAAGAAACAAGATTGCCTACTTTATTATCCAAAGAAACAAGATTACTTACTTTATTATCCAAAGAAACAAGATTGCTTGCTTTATTATCCAAAGAAACAAGATTGCTTGCTTTATTATCCAAAGAAACAAGATTACTTACTTTATTATCCAAAGAAACAAGATTACCTACTTTATTATCCAAAGAAACAAGATTGCTTACTTTATTATCCAAAGAAACAAAATTACTTGCTTTATTATCCAAAGAAACAAGATTACTTACTTTATTATCCAAAGAAACAAGATTACCTACTTTATTATCCAAAGAAACAAGATTACCTACTTTGTTATCCAAAGAAACAAGATTACTTACTTTATTATCCAAAGAAACAAGATTGCTTCTACATTTGTTCATTTTCTCTAACATGGATGGAATACTGGATCCACTCTAACAAACAAAAAAAAAAAAGACAAAAAAAAAAAAAGGAAGTCATATCAAAAGCCAATTAAAGTTTTAAATAAATACACACAAATTTCCCAGTCCCTATATAAGAGTTGGCGCTAGACAAATGAATACATAACAATTAATTATTACATATACTTATTAGTACCTTATCCATCATGGAGGGTGAGCGGGAGAGTGAAGAGGTTTCAGGAACAGTCAGGAGATCGTTAATTGTCCGCACCTTCTTAATGAACTTGTCCAACTCCCTGTAAGGACACAACGTGATATATGTCCTTATAATGTTTAAGTTTGAGATAATTTAAGAAACAATATATCCATAGAACAGTTACCACAATTCTCCATTTAATTACAACACACAACTTTGCTATTACCTGGTACAACCTTGCCACTACACCAAAAAATTTTGCCAAATTTGGCAAGAGATTAAAATAAGGATTCAATAAGATTTGGAACTTCAAAATTCTTTGATGAAGCAGTATGTAAGTAAACCAATTGCCTTCGTATTTACATACCTCTGTAAATTTTTGGCTGCAAACTCCAGAAGTTTTTGAAATTCTGGAAGATTTGTGTCCCCTGCTTTCACAGCCGTTACATCTGTTTCAATACCCTTCTCAAAGTAATTCCTCAAGGTATCGAAGAAATCTGGATCCATGCTGTTAGCAGAAAACATTGATTTTATCATGAAGTTCTATCAGTACCACTCTAAATGGTTTTGACTAAAATATTGTCATGCAGGATCAATGCATGTTTCTTATATATGATGGTTTTAGTAATACATGCTCAAGCCTGATTGATCATTGGTGCAAATTTCAAATAAAACACTTTTACACAAGTACTTTGAACATAATTGTACAATGAATGTTATCTCAATTCTGCAATCTAAGTATTTGCATTTATTTATTTATGGAATGTTCCAATGAACCTTATACACTCTTGGAAAAAGATATAAATTAAAAGCAGGAAAGAATGGAATAATCTAATACATGTGTAAACAGTATCAACAACACAAACTAAAGAGACTTAATTTGTTAGCACTATTTGTTCAATATATAGTACAATTTAGTTCTAACGAATATATTTTGTCATATGTGACTGGAATACATTAGAGACAGAGTTATGTTATGACAATTATAGCCTTTTGATGAGGTCAATACATGGTTTTATTGACCTGATGAGAGTACATGTGTATCGACCGAGGACGAAGTTGATATACTCTCATCAGGACTATAAAACCGTGTATTGACCGATATTAAAAGGATATAACTGTTTCATAAATCAATAAATCAAAATCTTATTCTCTTAATTCTCTTCAAGTGTATAATTGTAAATATAAGTAATAGTTATAGTAAGGTCTATAACAGAATTTATAGCACGTGGTCATGTGACAGCAATCGACCAATCATGTGCTTGGGGAAAAATACAATATTATAATGCTACTATAATAATACCTGTTCCTGTCGATTTTGGTGAAATTGTTCAGCAGCGTAGTTTTGATCTTTTGTTCCTCTGGATTGGAGTCGAAGCCGTTACTGCTAAAATTTTGTGGAGGGGGCGGGACAACTGTCGGGTTGTCCTGGTAATCGTCATCATCTACATAAAGAAGAAAACGTCCCTTGTGATGTAACGGGATTTTGAACTTTGTTTATTCTATACAGATATGGGCAATGCAGATAATAATGTTTGGAAAATATAATTTAATTTAATAGTCTAAATTAATTAACTTCTCTGTCGAGCATTCTTCTGAAAATCAATTCTATCAGTTCAGAGAATGTCAGAAACTGAATAGCTAAAACTTTATTTTATAAAAAATAAGCAATATTCATCATACATGTAATTAATTCAACCAACAATTGGAAATTTCAAGCGTGTAAAGGAATATTTTTATCACCATAACCCAAAAAGAAGTTGGAGCAAGGAAAAAGATAAACTGATTGATATAAAAAAAAAAAAAACCCCAGAATAAATGCTTCCCAAAACCAGTACAGATATGCAGGTGTTCAAGATTCAAACTTTAACATGACCTGTCAATTTACAGGGTATATCAGTTGTACCATGAACCAAGAGTCTAAAATTGAAATCTCTCTCCTGTTTCCTAATAATTAAAAGCCTGTATCCAGGAAATCATGCATGACAAGCTCCTTTGAGTTTAAAATGTTATCGATTTGGTGAACTCTCATGGGAGATAACCATGGTTATCTCCCTTGACAGACCTGCAGGAAGTAAATAAACAACAACTGATGCAACATCATGCAAATTAGTAATAATTAAAACATGCACTGGTCCGAGACCAGTATAATATAGGATGTGTTAAATCTGCTGAATTAAAGAGTTAGAGAAAAAGTTTTGTTGACGTGGGTTGTGTCACCTCGATAAAATGGAAACTGGGAGTGTTGGTTAGACAGTAGTGGGGACTCGTCGCCACAATATATCCAGACTGGGGAACTCTCGGGCTCTACAGTGATTGGTTAATCCAGAAAGTGTTACATACATTCATGCTTGTCTTAATTTATTTTCTTCAGATATAAAAAAAAAATTTGCATTCTATTGACAAGTTATTAATCAAAAAAATAATTTGGAATTTGAAATCTCATAATAGGTACTAGATAGCAATGTTAGATGGTAATTGCGTACTTTCATGTACATAACAGTGTAAAATGGTTGTATATACATGAATTTATAAACTAACTCAATGCCAGAACTGGCTGACGCTTATTTCCAAACATGCATGTCAGTAAAATGATGTTAACACACATTACAAAGATCCTTCTGTCCTATTTTAAGTCTCTTTGAAGTACGATCAAACACTTCTTTTGATCTTACATCAGAGAGACTTAAAATAGATGACTTTAGTTAACACGTACTACATGGCTGTACACTGTATGTGGTATTTAATCGCAATTATTTAAATTGTTTTTGATACAAGGCATGTTAATTTTCAGGAATTAAAAATGCATTTTATATTTCCACAATCAATCAATGACTGATTGATTTATTTGATCAATCAATCATCTGCAGCCTACTGCTGGTGTTTTTTGCAACTGCATTAACTGATTACAGCTATAATTAGATATTCATACACATCACAATCATACTGTACGTATGTTACATTTTTGTTTTGGATATTAATTAACATACACTTTAAAATTCTAATACATGTACTAACAATAGAACACCAGAACTCTTTATGATTGTGGATTTCATGCATACATAATCCTTAATTTACCCTAAAATTTAAGTGCTTACAAATACTGACAAACTGTATACATATTAATGCACACACTTCAATTTTCAATACAATCAAAGAAATCTATATTGAATTTCATGAAATTCTGGACAATGTCACAAACAATGTAAACAATTTTTAGCAATCCACAAAAACTGGTCCATTACAGTATACATGAGTAAAAATGAGTACCGTAAAAATGTTTGAAAAATATTACACATATAAATTATATGGTATTTAAAAATTATTCTTTAATTTTCATTATTATACTGATTTTCAGTTGAGATTGTCATAATGAAAAAAAGACTTTTATTAGCAATGTCTTTATTTCTTGATATAACAAGTATGGTCACAAACTTGCCTGTAACTAATATTTTATAAAGAACCTAGCTCTTTTATTAACTGTAATACAAGAGTTACTCAAGGGCTTCCAGGATTCCAGCAAGAAAGAATTTTGACTTTTCATGAAAATAATCAAAATTTAGTTTACAGTATTACAGTACGGTATACTCTTGCTGTGTGAATGCTGTTATAATAATAGATTATTTGATGTGGCTCATATACACACCTGAGTCGACTTCTTCCCCTCTGTCTGGGGGGACAGGAAACTTCAGTCCAAACGCTAGCCCATTTTTATCTCCCTTTTTCATGTAGTCTGCTACCAGGGAATTCAGATCTGAATATTTTGGCTCTGGAGCCCCACCTTCTGCCTGCAAATTCATCAACAGAATAAAACAGTAAAACCTCTTTACCTTGAACATGGCTGAACTAAGAAAAAACAGAAATAATAGAGGATTCAAGATATAGTGGCCATGGTGGCTATATTAAAATGCAAAAAGAAACAGTTGGGACTTATTCATAATATTCCCACTGGGAATTCACAATTTCAAGGACATGTAAATTCATGGACAATGCATGGTCATATAAGAAACATTTGATGTCAATTTTTGTTCTTTGATGAACATTTTAAAATTCTGTGGAACGAATTGACAATCAATGAAAATTGGAGTTCAATGAATATTTATGAAACCACTGTATAACAAACTTATAGATTATGTATTCAGTATACACTGACAAGTCTTTTTAAAATGATGTATACTTTTTGAAAAAAATTTTTTTTTACCTGAATGGACAATTGGTTGTCATGCCCAGGGAGAACTCTGTACTGGTGCACCCTTGACTGGTACCTGTTTCAAAGAGCAGAAAAATTTGAAAATTAAATTGGTTCCATGGTCGTTAATGAATATATCTTGTTGATACACATCTACCATTATACATGAATTTATGAAAACTGTATGGCTCCTGTGTAAAGGCCCAATGGAAACCTAACAACAACTAATTATCAGAACTCAACCGGGGCTTAATTATAACTTCACTTTAGGGGTATTTTAGGTTTAAATTGGAGCAACATTCCACGCAAGAAAAATATTGATGAAATTTGTTATATATCTGCTATGTTTAACATGCCATATGATTTAAGACTTGGAAAAATAGAAATGATTTCTCTGTATTAGTAAGAATTCTTTATAATTATACATTTTTTACTAACTCTACCAATCATTAGTTATATTCATTTAATTGCAGCTGAGTTAATTGGAATTTAAAGTGGGACTATTAAATCACATTCAAATATCAATTTGACAATTAATATTTCAAAAGTTGTTATTGCAGACATCAAATTGCTATGTTCACGAATCACGACTACGTGTGCAATACATGTTTTACATTTCAGTATGTGTGTATAGTACGTATTTTAAACAACCTGCTGACATGGTTAGGTATGATAATTGACAACAGAAGACCAGAAATAAATGCGCACACACAATAATTTCACCTCCCAACAAGATAATTGACTAATTAGGTTAGAAAAAAACTTAGGGGAGAAATACATTGTATTGCTAGAATGTTGATAATAATTGTTTGGTTGAAACTATTTTTAAACAAATATATAAGCATTTGTTGATTAACAAAAATTATACTCATTAAAAACTCACATAATTATTCGAAATAACTTCAGTTTGTTAGCTACAATTAACACAAAAAGTCTTGCACTAATGATTCAAAATCATGGCTTATATTTAACTACCATCAGATATAATAGGAAAACACTCCCCCATCCTTCTCTCTTTCTTCTAGCCAACAAACTGAAACTATCAAATTATCTTGATTACATTGCAGTCTTAAAACACACAAGAAAGCTAAAATAATATATTCAGGTAATCATTGCTGGATAATTAAAGACATTACCAAGAGAGACAGTTGATTAGTGCTAAATGTTTTATCTTTGAATCTCCTCCGTCCCACCCAGTATAGATATCCAGGATTTGGAAGACATTAACCAATTTCTGGGATACACAACTGACAAGTGGCAGCTTCAGTTTTTCTGCTTTATGTCTGCATCATTAGGCTTTAATACACAAATTACTTTACACCCATACAACACTTCATCGGGAATTACAGAATGTCAAACCAATCTGCTGCATTACACATTATATACAGTTCAAAGTGGTTACACTCGTTGCCCCCCTTTTTTTGGTACTCTAAGATAGGACCTACTTCTTACAAACTGGGTTCATATATATACACATTTACTATGTAATGTTTTTATTTTAGTGGTGCATGGTGCTAACTTTGGCTTTTTTAGCAATTTTCAGAGTAGCCTGCTAAAATTTTAATTACTTTGAAACCTTACGAACATTATATTAAGTTTAGTACTAAACACAAGAAAGATAACTTTGATCTGTTTCCGTCCAAAATATTCCGCAAAAATTATTGGCATATAAGAGCAAATTGCCAAATACTTCATCCGCTAAAAACTGCCCCACATTATGGTAAATTTTGACTATTGTATAAATACATAATAGGTACAGTCGGATACTCATTTGTTCTATAATATGCTATTTTATCTTGCTAATAAATGTTTTCCAATCACAGATTCCCCTTTTTTCAGTAGAGAGAATAATTTAAGAGTGGTTTTCAAAGTCAATAAATGAATTTGTTTTTGTATCCAGAACTTTACAAGACACAAGGCTCCATAGTTCAAGAGTCAAAGATGCCATGATAAACATAAAAGATCCAGGATAAAAAAAAACCTTTCCAATTTACCATCTTATCAAAAACACCAACATGTAAAACAGCTGTTAAAAAAAAACTATTTATCGGAACTAAAAGCTCCAAGGGAGACAATTTCACACAAAACTGAATAAATCTCTGATTATCTCCCCTGTACTTTCTATTTCTCCCATGAAATGTAGACATTTATTGATTCCACTTCTTGTTTCTTACAAGAAAGGATAAGGAGAAGAGATGGCATATTTTGATATAATATTCAGACAGATCTAAATAATAATCTACACCATACACTATCTTGTGGCATTTATTTCATTACATTAATGGGTGTATCTTTTTTTTTTAATCATATTTTCATTTTTTGATTCGATAACCCCCCCAAAAAAAGGAAGTTTGAAGGTGTTACAATTGACATATTCAACGGTAAAAGATATCATAATTTCTTTTGCTAGAGATTGTAGGAAATATAAAACTTCATTTTAAATTCATGTCAGCATTATTTTGTTGGCCTTGTCCCATCTTTTTTTGAGAATGAAAATAATGAGAGAGAGAGAGAGAGAGAGAGAGAAAGAGAGAGAGAGAGAATAAATAAACAGCCAGTCTCAAATTACCAGCACTCTAGCTATTAAACCTCTAAATATTTCAAATGCTGCACTTAAAATTCATGAGTCTGGTCACAAGCCTACCTGTTGAATTTGTTAACATTCTGCTATAATTGTAAGGCTTAGATAAATGATTTGTGTGTTTCCTAGCTTAATTCTTATTTTAAAAAATAGGATTTGTATTTTGGAAAACATTTTTATTTTACTATAAAAAACCTATACATGTTGCTCATCCTATTCTGACTGTCAGAAAAGGACCCAACTCAATATATTTCACCAGCAGTCTGAGCAATCAGACCACATGATCTTCATTTCTTTTGAATGGCGTTGTTTGCAGATATTTTTTCTCTCATATCAAATTCTTGCAACATTGAAAAAAAATTCCCCACCTCACAGACCCAAAGCTTAAACACTAAATCAGGAGATTGCAAACAAACAATTTTTCAAACATGGCCTATGACAATTTTTTTTTAAAAATATGTAAACCCTAAAAATAAACCAATAAAAACTCTTAGGTTACCTTCAAATAAATCCTAAAGGACAGTTATTTAATAATTATGGAAACTATACTGAAACACATTATTTATTTATTTTGGCCTCAGTGATATTAAAGAGTTCAATTGATAAGTCAAAAAATAAGGTGGGCATATTTTATTTTCTGTTTCAATATATTTGCCCTGTGCAAATTTTGCTGTGGCAGTAACTGGGAACGAAAAATGGAGTAACCTGAATCAAGAACTCAGGCCTGCTAATTATCGATTAGTCACACCACAAATACTTGTACTACTCACACAATTTATCAGCCTAGTACTCTTACATCAAATGCCATGCATACTTATACTGGAGTGCGTGTTGATGTTTAATGTACCAAAATGCGTACTCTCGTAGGTTTTCGACCAAGAGTGTCTACTTTGAATTGTCTGATAACAAGTATCCATGCTACAACACCGCCCCCTCCCTCCCAGTTTTAAAACAGCGGTAGTCATTGGTGTATATTTATTTGGTCGTGTGGTTGTTTTGTTTTTGTCTTGTTGGTGTTTTTTTTTTATTTTGATCTGAGTAAATCAAAATTTTATTTGATTACTTCCTCATTTGCTACTTTTTTAAAACACAAAAAATAACTATGGCGGCATGTGTTTATGCATGTAGGCTAATTAAGTCTAAAATCAAATATAATGTCAACGTTCATGTGTGAGCACAAAGATTTACATGTTTATAAAACGTATACGGTGTTTCTTATCATATGACTATGAGTAAACTGTGACATACATAGCACGTGTACTTACAACAGACATAGGACATATGCCCCCTGCAAAGTCTCGCTGTCTCGGACAAGAAAACACCCATCTTCTCCAGCCGACAAAAGCAGCTCCTCGGCCCTAAGGCGAGATATTCCTCTATGGAAGTAGTTTCCAGACATCTTCGTGTGGATTTGTCTCAATGTAGGCTTGTTGGCTCGGGACCACCTTAAAATATAAAAAAAAAATCAATACGTAAGATATGAAAATTTTATAATAACTGGTTCACAGATTATCAGGTAGAGTACCTGAGAAATTCCTTGTGTGGGAAGATATGATGAACAGAAAATTTGATATAAATAAACAATAACATTGTCACCTGCCATCAACAAACAGGACATTTTTAGATTCATTTGCGCATTTAGTTAACAGTTGATTCTGTTATACAGATGCTATATCCCTTTGTTACACTGAAACTATTAGGAAATTAGGAAATAAAATTTTATGTTTTAAGACCCATATATTAAATGAAACACATATACTTTTGTCCATAGGGAAAGGTTTCACCTGAGCATATTTAATAAAAACGTAACTGAAAATATAAGAATGAAAATTTTCATCCAAACAAGAGTTAATTTGCCAAAACAAACAAGATGTAACCTTGGATCTTTATTCTTATTTTTGAAAAATGCAACCCACGAGATTCAAGCACATAGATTATATTGCTTAATTTTGTTCAACAAGCCAAACAGCCTTCATGTATTTTCAAATTCATTCATATCACAGTATGATAAGATGTTTTCATCAAAGCCACACTCCATGTAGGTGCGATTAGGTTAGACACCAGCAAAGCCGAAAAAAAACCCCCAAAACATGACCCCATGTATTACAATTAAAGAGCTCATTATAGATTTAGAAGGAGCCAGTGATTCAGAATGTGAATTTCAGGATCTCAAACCTCTGGTTGTATTTACCGGTAGGTAAAAGAGATAGATAGTCAAATTGGTATTTTTTTAATGTGATTTATAGATGTTGAACATCTCTTGCATCTGCTTGCCATCAGGGGGTGTAAATCCTATACTGGGCCTATAATACTCAGACTGCTGGTGATCCTTATCTCACATAATTCTTCACTTCCTACTTTTCTTTTCAGACAAAACAATGATGTTCTAGGATAAGATCTTGCGATAAGATACCACTTAATAATACGCAAATACACTTTACAGTGCAACTGTACATTTCTTAAAGATGCATACTTGACAATTTATTATCAAATTTAAACTGACTAATAAGGGTAAAGAGTTTTAAAAAGTTCGAATATCATGATATTTTCTCATTGATTAAGAATAATTACAATCATATCCTACAATTCACAACTTTCTAATTTGTGGGGTTTTTTTTAATCAATGAATTTAAAGACTGAAAGAGAAATATTATTAATCTAATGAATATACAATATATCAAAAGGTGACTGCTCACACCCTCCATTATGTAATAATATATATGAGGCTTGATTTTTGTAGTATCCCTAAATAAATATTCCTTATATTACAATATATACATACGCATATAAAAATGCATCAATGTCATATCTATATAAGGGTAGGCTTAATAATTTCTGGCAAATTAAAATTATAAAGCTTATCATATAGCAGCAATGTCATGTGGACATAAAGGGCAGGCCCAAATAAGGCAAAACGAATCATCACATATTACTAACCTCTGTGATTCTAATACCAGTATCTAAAAGAATTGTTGATCAATCTATATAGGTGTATAGTGTAATTCTGACCAGACAACCCAATCCTTACCCAAAGCAAAATAAGAACTTGTCTACAGACAGAGTTCCAATCTAACAAAGGACAATAAAATACATCAAGTTGTGGGCTTACACATCATCAATTTTGTATCCATGCAAATATTCTAACACATTATCTCTAGCTTTAATACATGCAGCATGCATTCCTTTCATCCAACTTCTGTCTTATCGTGCATTTGTGGGTAAAAGTTACCAGAGCTTATCATGTCTTGTATATTTTATAGATCTAGGATTAAGCTCATATTTTCAGCTAGTTATTTTTCTTTCTTCTTAAAAACACTTCAACCAAAAATTGAAAATCCTGTTTTCTTCCAAATGATCTTTCAATGATAAAATTTTTTAGAAACATAAAAATCATTCAGCCTCGAGATCCTCTCTTCATCAGTGCAGTACATACACAGACTCAATGCACTGAAAATTAGATGACTCCAAAATTCTGTTCCATTTTTACAAAATCTCTTACTGAAATCATTAAATTATTCAACCCAATAATATAACATTATAGCAATTAGCAAAACCTGTGACTTAATATGTTTTTGCATATATAATGCAATTTTCATCAATAGTTATCAATTTGAAAGAACTGACCTTGACCTTTCCGCTTTTGATTAACCTTGACCTGAATTCAAGGTTATAACCATAATAGAAAAATTTGTGAAACAAATGAATGTTAAATTTTCTACATAGCAATCATAGGGAAAAAATGTTTTTATTAATGCAATCAAAATACTCATAACTTTGGTGAATCAATTAGACAATGTGTAATTCTATAATAACAGTCAATCACTGTCAAGATTATTGTGAATGTTAATGTACAGTTGCAAAATAATATGGTGTGTTTATTTGCAATTTTAGCCTTTGTTATAAAAAAAAATTTAAATGTACACGTCCATCCACAAAAACAATTATCTGTTGGTCAATTCAACTGATTCAATTGAGTAAGTTGCTTAATTATTAATTTAATTTCTGAATCACTGACAAATATTGAGTGAAATTGATATGAGCTGGTGCATATAGTTATTAAACAGATTAAAAAATACTGTATACAGGGTTATTTTCTCCCCATGTAATTTTCGCCCTTGACCTACACTTGCAAACAGTGCGGCGCCGCAGTGACCGTCTTCAATTCGCCCAGACATAGTTATAATTTAAGAGAGATAATGTGAGACATCAGAATTCACCCAGTCTTTTAAATTCGCCCACTGACAACGAGGGCAAAAGGGGCGAAAATAAAACGGGGGCAAATATTTTTTTGTATACAGTAACCAACTCTAACAACTATATACAAGATATTTTAATTCAAAACAGGAAAACCTAATTGGTTTGATTGCTTAACAGATAGCTGTCGCGATAGCTCTCAATATAGCCACATGGTAATAACACTAAAAGGCAGTTCCAAGTAGCTTATAATTACAGGTTTGTCTAATTACGAAACATATAAACGAGGAAAACAGAAGTATAATATACCCAACTGCTTACATTAAACAACAATAAAGGGGCATTTCTGTAGTGCAAATTGCCATGCCTAAGAAGAATGATTATCCATATACATCTGGTAATAAACACATTTTATGACAAAATCAATCAATGAAGGTAAATAGATATGTACAAGAACAATACCTGTTATCCCATGGCCAAAAACTGTCCGTAAATCCACACAAAAACATTGCTACCAGTATATGAAATACTGCATTCACAATAAATTTGCAAGCACTTAAAGATGGTATATTTAGAGATCCATCAAAATTGCTTCAGTTTTGAAATAATTCCCTCAATAATAAGGTATGGAAATCAATGTGTAGTTATAAACATTTTCCAGGTTACATTTCTCTCAATGCCGTAACCTTTTATTATCAGTGTTAAATAGATAAACATAATTAAAGTATCCCAGGGTTATCACACTGGCTAATCAGAGACTATAGCTGATTCAACTCCCACAATTCTCCTAGCTGCATGGCCTTCTCGACCATCAGCATAACATTGAGAGGGGGAGGGGGGCGTCCTTGTTCAAAGAGCAAGCTTATACAGGAATATAACTGTCACATACTGCATGACCCAGTATAATAAACCTCAGGGCCAATAACACTCACAACTGTGAAATCTTCAAATCAGTAGCACACACATGGCTAACAGTTGTATTATCTCTCAGAAACACTGGACAGAGGGCAAAACCATTAAAACACAGAATTCCAAAAGTCGCACATGTCAAAGGTTTTTTTTTTTCTTTTGGCAGTGAGCTGAAAAATCATATCATTGTGCAGATCCAAAGAAAACAAAGAAGGCAGTTGGAACAATTAAGAAGATGACAGAAATCCAATATCATTTTTTTCCCTTCATGATTGGTGAACATTTTGAGTCAGAGTCTGGATTAACAGTCTTTCACTCTCGATCACTAAATCGGATAAAGAAAGAAAGCGGCAAACTCAGCTGATCCAATATTCAAATGAATCAAATTCTTCGCTATTCAAGAGGCATGACATTGTTACAAATTTATCCTTAATGCCTCCCTTGCAAGTGTAATCAGTCTCCCGTTTGAATTTCTTTGAAGTTGCAGTCGGTGGTGAGAATGATTTGCAGGAATTAATGTTTGCTTAGCATTAAATCAATGCAAGTGATTTCTCAGCTTGTGTTTATTGTAATAAACCATGACTAAACCTGCTGAAGTATTCACCCCTTCATACAGATTCTGATTTACTGGCAAAAGAGAGAGAGTAAAGTTACCCTGTTTATCATTAGCAATTAAGATAACAGACACCATTTATTATCGTTTGATGTATTTTTCATCTGCAGAGAAAGATTCAAAAATCACAAAATTTGTGATATTTCTGTAAAAAGTTATTTCTTCCTCTCCTCTTAATTGGTTTTAGGTTTGTTAGCAGAAAGTTTACGATTAAAATCCTCACAAACTGGGAAGCTAGGGGTACAAGTTTATCTTTCTGATATTGACAGTCATTTAACTGCTTCAATATTGACTCATGACTTTTAATGGAATGTCTGATATATAACACTATAAATCACCATTTCATTTTGCTTGGTCAGCACACCGGAAGCGGAAAAGAAAATTGCTGGACTCAAAAACCTTTGCTTTAAATTTTACATACATATTTCAACGAATAAAAATATCTCTGATATTTTAATTATAATAATTGCTAAGTTATGCTTATGTGTAAATGGCCAAAAAAACCCATATTGAATCACAAAATGCAATACATACAGTCAAAGGAACACTGATTTATTTTCAATAGCATATTCAGCAGTACACTTAATTTTAACATTGAAAGCATTAACAATCTGACACACATGCACTCACAACCACATACACATACTTTTTTAGTATAATTACTAATGGTTTTAAATGGTCTCCTTAACACTTGCCCACTTATCGATAAATATCATGGGTTTTCCATCAATTCTATTGCAAATTGGGATTATAAACATCCACTCTGACTATAATTTAACAATATATAAACTAAATGTACCAAGGCCTCACTCTGATGACGAAAGTTTTTCTATCAACCTTTGTTTTGCTTACAGGTTGCAGGTGCAGGTACATTGTATTGTGAATGAGATGAACAAGTCTGAATAATTTATATATAAATGTCCAGCGAGTCTCATAAAGATTAGAGCCTCAAATGTACTTTTTCAATGTTTTCTATCTTACTGATGGTTGATTGTGCTAAACTCATCAATTCTCTGTCAGTGCATGGACATTGTATCTATCTCTTCGTAAATTCTGGAATGATGATTTTTTTTTTTCTATTTTAAAAATACAAACTATGATTGAAATGTACTATAAATTTATATTATTGCATCATAATCTTGGCATTTGATTTGACAGATGTCGGTTTTTAATTTGATAATGTAAAATAGAATGATAGTTTTTTTTATCTATAGGCAGCAATACCTTTCATTGACACTAAGTGCATGGTCATTTTTATGGAATAGAATTTTTTGCTATATGATATACTGTAAGTCGTTTTAATTCCACGGTGTTAAAATCTCATGATTTCTCAAAAAGTACCAATCGCGATGGTTTTAATATCTCGCTCCAAGAAAACCAGTAGATGAAAGTATAAGCATTAAACACGTTATTAAAAACTTGTTTTAATATTTACGATGGGTTTAATTTAACTGAAAAACGATCAACCGTGAACATAGTGAAATTAAAACCATCGTGATTATTTGCCAATCTATGTGCAGTACGTAAATTCCCTTGTACAGTATTAAAGTCTGTCAATGTTCGTGTTTGACTAGTGAGTGCGGATGAATGTTTTATGATGATAACAAGAAGATGCATCTATTTCTAGACACATTTCTAGTAGAACTTAATTTTTAAAATAAAAATATCATATGATAAATTTTTACACAAATAGTAACACGACACTGCTTCAGTGAACTCATATAAGCAGAGAATGGAAGGGTGGGATGGGGGTTAAAAGCCTTGTCAAAATTCATAGAGACCTACGTAAAGGAAATTATCAAAAGCTCTAGCTTGTTTACTTTGGTGTTTTGAGCTATGCAAGAAAAAGAGTTACCAGTAAAATATTCTTGAATGATGTCTATTGATTTTTTTTTTCCATTTTAAAAATACAAACTATGATTGAAATGTACTAAATTTATGCATCATAATCTTGACATTTGATTTGACAGATGTTGCCTTTTAATTTGATAATGTAGAATATGAGAATGATAGTTTTATTTTACCTAAGCAGCAAGATCGATTTTTAGTTTTTTCATGGTCAATAAATCTAAGGGTTAAGACCTTATAGGCATAATAGCAACTATATATACCTCTTTTATTTGTCGCTAACTTTTTCATTTGTTGTTTAATACTTGTTTTCTAAGTCAGCAATAATCTTAACATTATCATCCCAAAATTAAAATGTATTGCTATATATTATAGCTGTCAAAATTCTTGCCTTATCTAATTGCATTACCACAATCTCTGGCTGGTACAATTAACTTTTTTTTACATCCTCCAAGAGCATGCAGTAACTGCATTGTAATCTTGGAGAAATGGAAATAGCTAGTTTAAGAAAAAGGAAATGATTTTATAGTTACCACTAATTAACACTTCACAAAAATGTTTTTAAATTGTTCAGGCAAATTGCTAACATCTTCCATGAATAAATACACATATATGATTTTTGTTAAACAAATGATCTCAGAATTTCAATAAAATAAATATAAGCGATATAAAGCCTGTTTTTAACTTTAATCTTACCTAAAATCTATAGAGTTCAAAGCTTGACAATTTTTTACCTCCTAATGTAAGTCATGATAAGACTTATGATAAAAGTTTCCTTCAAGAAACTGTTATGATTCTTTATACACGATTCAGAGAATATTATACTGCAGTTTATTGCCAAACTGGAAATTTCCCAAGTGAAATAGAGAGCTTGTCTCCTTTGTTCTAAGAAAAAATCATCTTCTTACAGTTGCACTGAAACCATTATGAAAAAAATTTTTTTTTTAATCTTAACATTCTACAGACCAACAAAAGCATTTGCATTTGAGTGTGCTGTACACAGTATTCTAAAATGTATTGGTAAATTAAGTTCTTAGTATTAAAAGTGAAACATTAAGAACTGTTTTATTTGGGGGGAAGGGTTGTTAATGAAAATTATAGGCATTTCAAATTGACATTTAACCTTTTAGAAACAAAACTACAAAATGTCAAGAAATATGGGGCAAAGATTATTGCAAAGAAGCTCATGCATTTACACAAATAAGGAAAATTAATAAAACTAAGTTTCTACTTAAATCTTATTATCGTGCCAAGTACAAAATGCACTAAGTTTTCATTTCGTGGATTGAAATAAAAAATTTAAAAACAAGGAGGTTGATATAATAAATAAGAGGGGATTTCCACAAACTCGAGAAAAACAACATTTAGAAGAGCTCAGCATCTTCAGTTAGAGAACTTCCTTAATCGTTAAATTCTTTTCCCAGGTGATGGTTCACAGATTCGGAGAAAAAAACTGAATACCATTTGTCAATCATTGCTACAAACTCATTTCTAATTTCTTTGTACAAGTAAACATAGGCTATCTCCACAGAAAACATGAGGAAGCTGGGCTCCTACATATGGGAACCTGTCAAACATTGCCCATTCAGATCATCCACCTCCACACAGCAACGGTCAGTAAATCACTAACAGCTGATGAGCTCTATCGGTACTCTTGATGAGATTTCTAATGGTATGATAAAATCTTAACCAACATCTCTCTTGTTTTTCTATGTACATTGTACATGTAATACAGGTTTTCTACGGGCACTCCGGCTTCCTCCCACATCAATGACCCCCCTCTCGCTAACACCCGTGCCAACGAAAGATATTATAATATAATTTGTAGAACTTGTTTATCAATCGTTGTAAAATAAATAAAGTTCAGTTCAGTTTCAGTTTACAGATTGATATATAAACATTAAGACATGAACGTCAAGGGAAGTAAGATGAAAACACCGGGCTGAAATTGATAATAAAATTGTAAGGTACTATTTTAGTATTCATGAGGATGAAGCAATTATAATGCTGGGCTGTATGATAATACAATTGTAAGGTACTAAGTATTCATGAAGATGAAACAATGCTGGGCTGTATGATATACCAAATGTATGGTACAATGTACCTGCATAGGTAATTCATGAAGATGAAGCAGTTTTATGGTTATTTCAAACAGGTAGCTTGAGAATTACCATTGAGCACACTGCAGGGAAGATACCAATTGTTCATGTTAAATTATGTGTGATCTTTCAACTGGCTATCAGGAGAGAGTTTTCATATGAACTAATGCACCTTGTCTATAACATTATATAATAAATATGGCTATCTATGCTGAAATTAATAGGTTGCATTATGTCATATCTATTACATCATTAATATTATTATAGATCTAAAATCCTTGAGATTTTACACACATTTGTTCTCCATTTTTATTGATCTGCATTCATCTTAAAATTTTCCCTACTCAGTGAACTAATACTTACTTCCTCGAGCTCCGGACATTGGGGGACTTGGGCTTCCCCCTCGGTGCAGCTCCAGCAAAAACGGGGTAAAACATTCCTTAATTCACACTTAAATATCCTTGGAAAACTGTTTCGCAGGTTACATCACAGAGATTTATGACTTACACCTCAATCTCTGTAAAACTATCATGGCTGTAATACTGTACATGTATTACCGGTATTTCAAAGTCACAGAAAATCCAGTTTACTACAAAATTTAAACTTTCACTCTCCTGCAGAAACATTGGCAGATGATAAACACGGTCAATGTATATCGATCATTTACCTCCGAATGTAAAATCTTTGACAGATATTAACATTTCCCTGGTAATATAATACATGTAGTGCCTACTTAACTTCAGTGGTGTGTAAACATATATTTGTTGTGGTCCATGACAAATTCACATTGAGTCGTAATCTGAATGTGTGTGCGCCTTCCTTCCTGTTGATTGTTAAGCAGAAAAGGAAGTGGCATGGGGACGAAGTACTTAGAAATATGTCAACCTCTGAGTTTTCACCTATCATGTGACAGTGGTCAAGCATTTTCATAGACTTCTCAGTTTTTTTCTCCTTTTTTTTTTTTGGTGACATATTATACCTTTCATTGACACTAAGTGCATGCATGGTCATTTTTATGGAATAGAATTTTTTTTGCTATGAAATAATTCCCTTGTACGGTATTAAATTCTGTCAACGTACATGTTTGACTTAATTATTTATAGTGAGTGCGGATGAATGTTTTAAGATGATAACAACAATTAACATTTATCTATTTCTAGACACATTTCTAGTAGAATTTATGTAGTAAAATCAAAATATATGACAAATTTTTACACAAACAGTAACACACGTACACTGCTTTAGTAAACTCATATTTCTAAGTTACAAAAGCAGAGAATGGAAGGGTGGGATGGGGGTTAAAAGCCTTGTCAAAATTCATAGAGACATAAGTAAAGGAAATGAAATTAAGCTCTATAGCTCTTTTACTTTGGTGTTTTGAGCTGTACATGCAAGAAAAAAGTAATAAAATATCCAGAGTGGCATATAAGAATGAATGTTGGAATCATATTGGATTGTTGGTAGGGCCGGGTATTAAATATCAAGACCTTGAGGTTTATCAATTTCTATCAGGAAAATTTTGAATCCAATAGCTCTCACGTACATTACAAGTATTTCAGTCACAGAAAAAGGGCCATTCATTAATTGGCATTCAAAAATATAATTGTGTAGATAAAATGTACCTTCTTAACATTATTCTATTCATTGATTGATGTTTTATTTATCAATAGACATGGGAAATATGGACCTATATACTGTATACCTCCCTTGATTTTTAAACAAATTTATCTGGAAGATCGAGGTCAATTCAAAAATATCATTCGATGCCTGCTTTCTTATATTGGACCATTGCTGTGAAGAATTTGGAAATTACTGGTACATGGAATGGAAAGAGGAGCTGGGGTAAATGTAGTGTAATAATTTACAGATCATTTGATCACTTTCTTTGTTGCACTGAGGCAAAGGGAGGTAAATTCTGTTATTTTTTAGAATATAAATTCATATTTATTATGGAAGTACATGCATACATTTCAATAGAAATGATTAACATATATTACTTCTTCTAACATTACCATATATAACATTACCATATATAATTTTCTAAATTGTATAGATGGGTAGTGTTACATGTACACATTCATTTTTAAAAAATGCAATGCATTAATTTATATAGTTTTCAGCTAGTTCATCTGCAGATCAATTTTACACAAATATGCAAATTAAGTTAGTATGGGACACCTGTCGATATTAATGTGGATAAAAGTACATTAACTATAATCAAAACACTTTCACCAGTGTAGAATTTTTCAAGTTTTGCAATATTTTACAACAAAATATCATATTATGTTTTAAACAATTTTTGGAATGGTAAAAATCATAAAATCCCCAGCAAGATTCGATCTCATGACTTTACAGGTTTATAGTTATTGGTCTAATCCATTGCGCCACGCTGTTAGGTAACAAATTTGAGAATTTTTTTTATATAAAATTATACGTGATTTTATTGTTTATTTCAATAGGAAGTATGTCACAATGTCCCATACCACCTTAAACTGAAAATATAATGATAAAACAATAAGGAACATTTAATTATTTCAGACGTACGTGGGCTGAGCTAAAACTCAAAAAGAATGGCTGCCTACAACCATCAGTTACATACAATTTACCCAGTACCATGAAGATGTACCACTCAAGTACCTATTGTATGCCTGCATGATGGGTACAATTATAAGTATATACATGTACATGATTGTATATGCCATACTCATAGCATCTTTAAGTTTGTGCAATGTTTACATCACTTATATCAATGAAAGAGAAAAAAAATATGCATAGAAAAAAAAACTGCATAGAAGAACAAATAACTTGTGACTTTTGATTAGGAAACTGTCAGAAAAAGGAGAACTACGCATGGAGCACAATATGGAGAAAAATACCCACAGTATGCTGTTGGTTTATTGCATGCATGCATATGTCAAGTAGTTAGTTTTCCAGAAAGCTTATCATATGTGCTAACTTTTAAAATATATTAAATCTTAAAACCATATTATACATACATAAATAATTATATCTTAGTCAAGCTAATAAATACATGTACAATGGTAAATTAACTTTATAAACATATGCAAACTTGTTTTATTTTTAATTCCATTAATTAACCCCCCCCCACACACACACACACACACATATACTAGCATAAACTGCAGTAGGATGCTGAGTTAAACTGTTCTAATACAGAAATAATCAAAGTACTGAAAGTACTTAAATGTACTAATTTAATTTTTTTTTACTGTATTTCAAATATTTTAAAGGAAAAAAAAACCCACTTCTACTTTAAGTCTTATTTTGGAAAGTCTGATGATCGATGCAAGAAGTTTTCCTATCTACTTAAATTAATTTATTTTTGAAGTAGGATATTAATGGTAATGTGTTATATTTAAATCACTGTCTCGCGGCATTTAAGACAGTCTTAATATAGATTGACTAAACTATCATCAGAGCTGATTAAAGGCCAGCAAAAGACTTCTTCTGCCAAATATAACTATATATTTCTTAACTTCAAAATTTGCACATGAAAAAAGTCAATAATTTGCCACAAATCAACAGTTCAATAAATTACTTCCCAGTAGTACAATCACAGCAAGCGACCAAAATAAATAGTCCAATTAAAGATATAAGTAATTTTGTTTAATTTCACTAACAGATGTACACCATAATATAGTTGAAGGCAGAAATGAATACAAGTCCTTTTTCACATAAAATCATTACTTATCTATCCTTTTTACTCTGCGATATACTGTAAACAATGAAATAAATATGAATGAACAATAATTGTTACCTGAATCTATGGTCAGCAAGTCTTCATTCCTTCTCATTTGACAAAATAATTTGTGATTGTGATTGTCCAAGTCCGAGGAAATTTTTAGTAAGAGTGATGATCCTCAAGGCATGACTTCCCCTATGTAAAAATAGATATAAGCAAAGTATTTCCCGGTGTTCAAATATCCATATAAGTCAGCACATATATATATAATTTGAAAATTGATTATCAGGAAACTCCCTCTTCACAATATGAAACAGCTTGCATCTGCATGCAAAAAAGTCAGATTATTGTTTAGCTGCAAAAACAGTGCACATATAAAATTAGACTTTTTTTCCCTTTCCAGATTGACACATAAAATGATACCAAAATAGCACCAGAAAATCTCATAGATCATAATTTTGTTGTAGCTTTTTTTCTCTATTTGATATATATATTATATTTTCGAATATGACCTAAAGGACAAATAGATAATGTTTGATCAATATAATTAGTCATCAGTTCAGAAATGGCAAAAAACTTTAAATAAAAAACTATTTACTAAATTTAGTATACCTGCAAATATTTACACCAGCATAAACAAGCCTCATTCTCAAAGCAACTAACCAGACTTGATCACCACTAAGCTTTGTTTCGATCCCCAATATTTTTGTCAAATCTTTATGTGATAGAATATGGTATGAGTCAAAAAATGGTTTGAATTCAAAGTTTACAGTATACTTAATAGGAAATAGGAAATTCAAAAGGAAACTTGATGCCGGGCAAATTTAGCACACTCATCCTGTGACCCATAGACAGCACTGTTAGATCTGTGACAGTGCTGAGCTCTATAAATGGCATCAAAGAGAGGAAGAGGATGCAGGCCGGGACACAATTAGGATTACAAACAATGTCCTACATATAGTGTGACATGGATCGATTGATCATGCCAGGTGTGCAAGCTAGGACCAACTAAATGGACTAATTAATTAATACCAAGCTAATTGTAGTACGATACCTACTAAGTACTAATAAAACTCAACGTCAGTGTGGTGTTTGATGCGTACAGTATTTACTTAATGGTACCGCTATATTTTTTATGTCTTCACTATTGCTCTCAATATAGATTGGGCACATCAAACTGTGGGTTCAAACATAGCCGCCCATCTCCTTGTCGTAATATATAAAATTGTCGATAGGTTGGTTTTACTCTGACAAAATCTAAATTATACATGACAAGTACTGTTTCAAAAAAAAGATAAGCTGGCTCAATTAATACATTAGAAATACATGTACATGACTGTATCTAGTCTTATCTTTTTTGTACATCTAGTCAGATCTTTTTTGTACATGACTGTATCAAGTCAGATCTTTTTTGTACATGACTGTATCTAGTCAAATCTCTTTTGTACATGACTGTATCTAGTCAAATCTCTTTTGTACATGACTGTATCTAGTCAGATCTTTTTTGTACATGACTGTATCTAGTCAAATCTCTTTTGTACATGACTGTATCTAGTCAGATCTTGTATCTAGTCAGATCTTTTTTGTACATGACTGTATCTAGTCAGATCTTTTTTGTACATGACTGTATCTAGTCAGATCTTTTTTGTACATGACTGTATCTAGTCAGATCTTGTATCTAGTCAGATCTTTTTTGTACATGACTGTATCTAGTCAGATCTTTTTTGTACATGACTGTATCTAGTCAGATCTTTTTTGTACATGACTGTATCTAGTCAGATCTTATATCTAGTCAGATCTTTTTTGTACATGACTGTATCTAGTCAGATCTTATATCTAGTCAGATCTTTTTTGTACATGACTGTATCTAGTCAGATCTTGTATCTAGTCAGATCTTTTTTGTACATGACTGTATCTAGTCAGATCTTATATCTAGTCAGATCTTTTTTGTACATGACTGTATCTAGTCAGATCTTGTATCTAGTCTGATCTTTTTTGTACATAACTGTATCTAGTCAGATCTTATATCTAGTCAGATCTTTTTTGTACATGACTGTATCTAGTCAGATCTTATATCTAGTCAGATCTTTTTTGTACATGACTGTATCTAGTCAGATCTTTTTAAAATTAAATTGACATATACATGGTATATGGTCAGGTGATGTAACTCATGTATGCACATGCAAAATTTAAACAGGCAGCTGGATTGAATCTATGGATAAATTATAAATGTTATTATAATGATATAAATAAATCATGATCATGAGGGTTTCTGTAGTTTATTTAAATACGACTATATACTATACAGGGCTTCCATTATTCATATATGGTACATGTACTTAACTTAAGAGTATAATGCTCTTTATTGTACTCACTTGTGTAAAGATAAAAAACCCTTAAAAAATATTTGACAAGTTAACAATTAAGGCTTTTTCGCTATAAAAAAACCAAAACCACTTTGTTTGAATTGATACATCAGGAACAGTTGTTAGAGTGTTACGGTAATATTTACATTAAAATTGATTTCCCTTTTGACAAAAAATTGCATAAACATAAAACTTTGTAATTAGTAAATACATGTATCATAAATTGCAATTACCATAACCATATTAAAATTAACTTACATTCAAAATTCATCAAGGTTTGCTTTAATTGTTTGGAGCAAATATGTCCACCCCTATACTCTAGAGCTTACACATAAATATAAAGAGGACTTCTAGATAATTTTTTTCCCAACATTAGTTCCATTTTATGCTTTGCAAATCTAATGGAAATGGGACAAATTAACCTAATGCTCGGTATAAATTTAATGCAATTAATCCAATTATCGTAAACTGTCCGAGTTCTATGGATTCCCTAAAATACGTGTAATTATTGCTTTTGAAAGGAAAATACTCTTTTTAAAACAAATTAAGTATTTTTTTCATTCAACAAATCAGTTTTATTATTTTTTTATGTTTTTGTTTATCATTTACACCAGCAAACTCTAACAGGGAAATAAAGCAAATTTCCAAAAACTGCATACATGTATCTCCAAAAAAAAAAACCCCAAAACAAAACAAAAGGAAAAAACAATTAACAAAAACAAACAATTAACACCTTTCCCTCCAAATAAAGCAGAAAAAAAACCAAACAAACTAACATTTGCATTTTAAAGTTAGTACATAAATCTGATCTTACCATTATACAGCCTTGAGATAATGTGGATACACAATTTTCTTTCTAGATTATATGTGCTCAATATTACGCAATGCAGTGAATACTGGGGGTCCTGTCTGCCTGACTTTAAATATACAGCTGGTTTTTATGTAGCATCTTCCTGGTTTAGATAGTCTTATATAGCCTGTGTGCAAGTCTATAGGAAGCAAATTACAGACACGTATTGTGGGTATATACATGTATAAATATAACCGAGGCTGTTCTTGTGTAACGACAACAATGTCATTAAAATGTGAAAGCGTTTTGTATTGAAATGTATTTAATGAGGTACGTTAATGTGAATAACTGTGTTTTTCATGGAAAAAAGTGTTATCTAGTACAGCAAATGTGAATGTGTTACTAAATTATGCTTAAGTTGCATTAAGGAATAAATATAGATACATGTTGCTGCATGGATACATATAGATGGATAATACTAATGTAATAATTGATACAATACTTAAGTTCAACGTTGATCTTATATGACATTCTCAATTATCTATATACTTTCAAGAAAAGAGTCAATAACAAATAAACATCAAAGAGCATAAAGTACCAGGTAACCTGCTACACATTTTACTGCGTAATATCCAGTAATTATAGGAACAATATACTGTAAATTCTTTTAAAATATAAACCTGAGGAAATAATATATATTAATTCCCCATTAAATCGCAAGAAGCACATCTCATGGATTTTAAAGTCTTGCTTTTATTTTTCAGAGATATGTAAACTAAATAAAACTTTGATAAAAATTCAGCCTTCAGAATTTTATAATTCTTGTGATTTGATGCAAAACAGGTGAATATTATGCCTGCCAATTGAATTCACACCTTTTTCACATGTTAGAATCAATGTGTAAAATAAGGAATCTACAGGTAATGATCTTACCATAACCATGAAGGTTAAATTGGCCGGGTCTCAGACTTTATCATTTTAAATACAGAACATTCTGTCTTATATATATGTCTTATATATATTATTCTGTATGAAATTTGGGGTACCCAGGATTTCAAAGAAAATTGAAAAAAAAAAGAAGAAGATGGTTGCATGCACACAAAATTGGGATACTTTAACTAGAGCATGATTTTTGCTATCCATAAAATATCATTGTTATACCCTTTTGAAATATTTCTCTATATACATGTAGTAACAGACTGAGTGTAAGCTAGTGCTCTTAAACATAATAGAAAAATTAATACATATAATGATAATTAATTATTAATGTTTATAGGACTGTTGTGCATTTTTCTGGTCAAAATATTATGCGCTTAAAACTGAACGGGTACAATGTATGATAAAAAGGGTAATCCAAAAGTAAATTAATCTTACAATGACTGTAACTGTTTTTTATTTGCATGCCTGGGTGATAACCTCAGATTTGGTAGTAGAGATTCTGAAGAACAAGGCCAAGTTGTTTTTTTTTGAAAATAAAACTATAAACTTTTGAGACAAAACTATGTTCATTAAGTGTTTCCTATTAATTCTTTGACACGTTCCAATTCAAAAACTTTTTTAAATGCAGGCCTTGTGTGCCCTGATGATACTTGAGCTCAAAAGTCAAAAGTCAATCAGCACATTTTTAAAATACTTATATATGAAGTACTATACACATATGCAAATGCACCTGTCCCTCGATTGATATAATACAATTTTTCTCAGAAAAGGGTAAGTGTATAATGAATAAAATTTCACTCCCTCTTTATTATCTAATGGTCATAGGTAAACTATTTTTAAAGTGTACCAAATAGGTGACTGACCACTAACTGAATTAAGCCAAGCCTGTTAGCAGCCTAAGAGACTCAAAAGAATTCGATTGATCATTAATTTTTGACCTCACATCCTGTTTCATGCACATGTATATATATGATAAGTCATAATATATTGGCACCAATTAATGCATAAAACGTTATAAACAAGGAAGCGGTAACTTGTTTTACAAAATAATAAGAAGCATACATTTACAATATCGATGGGAAGATTTATTTGTTCTACTGAAAAAACCTCTTAGAGCCTTTACAAGTACTTTTGTTGCTTTACAGAATCTGAAAGGAAACTGTCACAGTCATGTGAAGGAGATTTCGCAAGAAGTTTTCAGTGTGAGGATTAAACAACAGTTGTTTTCAGCCCAAGTGGTTGTACTTACGTGCTTTTTGGAACTTTCTTTTTAAATAAGCGATTGTCCTTTGTTATTCATGAAGGCGTTCTCACCAATAAGGAAGTAGAACAGATATCCATAGTCAGCGGTGTTATGGATTTATAAATATCTTTATTTTTACTTTCACTTTCGGTTTGTACGATTGTTGGGATTTGTCATAAAAGGACATCATTATGCATTAAAATTTTGAGATATTAAAAAAAAAAACAGTATTTAAATGTTTTAAGATATCAATTTCGTATTATTTGAGCCAGTAAAGAAAAAACATTTAGATACGAAACAGTGGCTTTACAAATATTATTTTCCCTTTGGATCCTGTAGCAGGATGGATCCAAAGGATCTTCATTGGAAACACTCGCTGTTAGAGCAGCTTCGACAGCGGGACAAAAAGGAGAAGGATCCATTTGAGTCACTGATAGCTTCACGTATGTATTCCTTTTCAAGAAACTTAATCTAAATATTAATTTTGAAAATGTCTTCATCATTGTGAAATTTCAGTATTTGGAGATCTTCTGGTTTGTGGCACACCTTAGTCCATTTTTTTATTTGTTACAAAACCATATCAGTGAATGCCAAGTAAAGAAAGCATGAATTTGAGCATTTTCATTGGTTCTTCCGAATTTCCTCTTCCTTAATTCATGTAACAGAAGAAGACATATTATGTAAATAAACATAAAGTAGGCATATATTTATAAATCTTGCTACAGTCAACTCGGTGCTATATTACAGACTGGAAACATTTTGAAGCTTCACAGTCATTGAAGTCAAAAAATACACAACTCACTTGGGAAGCAGAGAAACTTAAGGAAGAAAATCTTGGTTTGCAAATCAAAGTTGAGCAAGGGTAAGTAATTATTTCGAAACAGAAATAAAATCACAAAATACTATATATAATCTGAAAATTTCTTAGACTGTTTACTGCATGTTTAACCCATTTATGAAATTAACTTTGAATTTATAATGATAACGTACTGCATGGTGTGCAACTAATTCTCGCCAAATACCAATTCTGGGCAGTGCATTGTTATGTCATTTTATTAGCACATAAAACTACATAGTACATACGAAAAATGACTTAACAATGTACTGGCTAGAAATGGTCCTTGGCGAGAATAGGTTGTATGCCAGTATGGTTATATAATTATTTATTATATGTACAATTTAATGAGATTAATCAGATTAAGGTATCTGACCTATATTAGGACCTAATTTTTGTAACCCTGAATATCCATGTATTAAATACTCTTGATATTTGATGTTTGACTACAGATGTCAGATAGTTCAGTAGACTGACTAGAGATTTAGAGGGCCCAATTTCAAATCCCAGTCTGATCTGTCATTATTTCTCCCATCCCATTACATTTGGTACTGTGTCAACCCCAGGAACTGACAGGTTACCTCCTGGCAGGGGAAAGAACCTTAGCCAGAGATGTATCTTTGAGGGCGAAGATCATTTAAGGGGGACAAATGTAACAGCTAGTAAGACCTGTTTAAATACCTGTGCCAGATATCTTAGTTGGAAGAGCACCTTACTAGAGAATCAGGGGGCCCAGGTTCGAATGTCAACCATGTCAACCCTTGGAACTGAGAGGTTAACTCCTGCCAGGGGAAAGAACTTTGGCCAGGGATGTATCTTCATGCAAGATTGCGAGTTTTATTGTCCCATAATTGTGTGACACTCTCAAAATACCTAATATATAAATTAAGATATTGAACAGGCAATTTTTTAGATGTATCTTCATGTAAGATTGCGAGTTTTATTGTCCCATAATTGTGTTACAGTCTCAAAATACCTAATATATAAATTAAGATATTGAACAGGCAATTTTTTACTTATATAAGTCAATCTTTCTAATATCAGTTAAATCCTTCTCCGAGCCTTGAAGGTGAACAGGGCTGGTACATATCCCTGGTTTCCAGCGTGCTAAGGTGATAAGAGTCATTGACTCCCCCTGGATGGGACACCAGTCCATCCCAGGTTAATTCCCAGCATAAGCCAGAACCCAGTTTTAGCTGGGTGGACTGAGGACAATGAAGATAAAGTGCCTTGTGACTGTCTAAGACCACAACACAAAACATTAAGTGACCACATTGGGGCTAGAACCAGCGACCTTTGGGTTACTGGCCTAATGACTATGATCATTGAGCCATATGTTCAAACCAATTACTCAAACTCTTAAGATAAAATTGTTAATTCATGAAAGATATTGTTCTAGTACAGAAGCTTGACGAGACTTTGCTAAATATGGCAGTAAATATATTTGTAACTTTTATGCTGTGTTTCAGTGGGGGAAGTGGAAACAGTCAGGCTCTGGAACAGAAACTCTTCAAGCTCCAAGAGGAGGTTACAGAACTCCATCGGAGGAGAGGGGAGGTAACCCATTATTAAAGGAATTATTAGTATATGTGCATGCATGCATATATAATATGTAAACTGATCAACAACTTTGTTATGCTTTTCAATGTTGATGTTATTAAAAAAGGTTTTGTAAAAAAAAGCTTCCTTTCAAAAAAGTGATGTTTTCCCTGTAGAACACACAGCAAATAATTGATTTGAACAATTCACTACAAGACAAAGAAAAAGAATTACAGGGAAGGGATGCCAGGTAATTAGGGATTTACAGCATTTTTTTTTTCAGACTCAATTGTTATATGTATACAAGTAAAGTCATATTAATTTTAATATTTGTATGCTCGTTTTTTCTAGACTGAATGATTTACTTGCCAATGAATTGGCTTTGAAAATGGAAATTAAAAATCTAGAAAGTACCATTATGGAGTTGGAAGCCACAAATCAGGTACCAATATTTGATTTATTATAAAAAATTAATTCCAACTGTATTTTTTTATGCTTAACTAGTTCAAGATCCTTCTGTAGAGTTTCCATGCTCATAAGAAGCAAATTAACATTTGGTTTAGAGTGATAAGAAAGTCCTGGGAAAAAAGAGCTAGCTAGGTTTCTGTTTTCCTTCCATGACAACAGGCTGCAGGGCCATAAAACTGAGTAGATGAGCTTCTGATCTTGGTTCCGTTTTTCCTCTACATGTTCCTTTTGTAGCGGGAGATTGAAATCAAGGGTGAGCTTTTCTAAGTTTGGAGACCCTCAAGTCAGCAAGATGTCTCAGAACGAAAGTGGATTGAATCGAATCAGTTGTTTTCTTTCTCTGTTTGTTACTGTTGTCCTCTCCTGTCGATTTATCCTTTTTTGTGCTATTAAAATGTTATTTTTTTCCACTTGACTGTGATATTGTTTTCTCCCTTTGTTTGTAGATGTTGAAGGATGAGCACCAGGCCTTACAGCTGACATACACCGGTCTGGAGGAGAAGTACAGGAAAGTGGAGCAGGACAACCAACAGCTGCTGGAGCGCTGGATCAAGCAACAGGCCAAGATGGCCGACCAGCTGAACGCCGAGAATGACCAGTTCATGGCGTAAGTCAGGATCAACATAAACACACTCTGTGCTGATCTTTTGAAAGAAATATTAAATTCTTGTGTTATGATATCTAGTAAAATGATAACTTAATTAGTTGTACTTCAGATTTGTTTCACATAGATTTGTGCATATTGCTTGTATATGTTGTTTAGTGATTGACTTAATGAATTCTTGCTGTATAAAGATGAGTTTATTGATGCTTTAATTTCTATTGTCTTTTCAGAGTTCGGCAACAGAAACTAAGACAGGAATTAGAAGAGGCAGCTAGAGAAAATATTCAAATTTTACCTGAAAAGTATGAATAGTATCTCATTCACATCATTCATATGTACTGTAGTTACATTTTGGACTAGCTCATCATGAAATGTTCTTATGTCTCCACTTGTATACATACCCATATATAAATGAATATAAATAAATGAGTAAATAAAATTATTTTTTAAACTTCAATTAAAGATTGCATGCAGATTTGTTCATGTGTCACAAAATTTGTAAAAATGAGGAAAACTTTTTTTATTTGCATCAGTCATTTTTTGCAATGTGATTGCAAAAAAAAGCAAAAATAAGATCATTGCAAAAATTACCAGATGTACGTTATACAAGCTTGGAATCCTGTTCCAAGTTTATTATGATGGATTTGAAGAAAGTTCTCTCTCGTGATATGATGCTAATTCTTGGACTTGTGGGAAGTTGCTGCTTTGATAATGAAAGATAAAACAAAGATATCTTTGATCATGAAAACGATAGAGCAAATATCAACAGGGATCAGAGGAAATCTTATGTATATTTTGATTTCCCTTGTTACAGACAGGCAGGAGTGTATGTTCCCACCTCAATTCCTATCTGTTTAAGTGCCTCGCTTCCTACCAAAGCCCAGTACAAATTCGTAAGTTGATTTAAGACACACATAATGCAAGAAATTTATCTGTATAGGTAATCCAGAGATAAACATGGAAAACATTTAACACACCTGCAAATGTGTTTTACATATAGATTAAGATTTTAAGTTCAAAGCTCATTCATTTGCTATTTTCAGTGCATGCATGTATTCTAAATTGTGTTAAATTTTCAAAATATTTATTTTCATGTAAAGATGCAATTTTAGATTTAATATTGAAATAGCATTAATGTATAGATAAATTAAATGGCTGAAATCTAGGTTTAACATGTACATGTGTACATTTATCTGTATTCATCTGATTGTGACACGGTAGGATGCACATGATGGTGATGTAAATGCAGTGCGATGGAGTCCTTCAGGGGCTTTGTTTGCCACAGGGGGAGCTGACAGAAAGATCAAACTGTGGGAAGTTATAAATGGTAGGTACACTTTTGCTGCATGTGTGCAGGCATTAATTACTGTGATCTAAATTTTCACGCAATAAAATCAATATATGAAATCTGAATTTCATTTATTATACAGTAAAACAGGGTTATAGTGAATACGCTTATAATGCATTGACGCTTACAGGGAAGTGATTTTCATTGCCTGTGACTTTATTACATGTAAACTTGACGGATATAACGAATTACGCTTATAACGAAGTAAATTTGCTCGTCTCTGGCACTTTATTATAAGCGTGTTTTATGTATTATATGAGTTTACAATGTATATCATTTGAGGCTTAATTTCTGGAGCTTTTTTCCAAGAATTCATGCTAACAGTTTTCAGTTTTGTTGAAAGAAATCATTTACTTTTTTAGGTAAATGCGAGTGTAAAGGAATCCTGACAGGCAGCAATGCCGGCATAATGGCTCTGGACTTTGATCTAGAGGTAAGGTTTCAACCAGCGGTAGGGATCATACTTTTAATTGGCCATAACAAAATATTGATGTGAATATAGACATTATGTAATTAACAAAAGGTTTGAATCTACATGTATCTTGTACATCCAAGATGGGAGGTTTTTAGGATCTGTACTGATACTTTAAAGATCCTTTGCTGTTTAATTGGCTTAATAAAAGTTCCCAACATTACTGAAAAATAATATTGTAATGAAGGTTATGACATGTTAGATACATGTATTAGTGAACATTTATAAAGGGGATGGGTGATAAAATAATACAACTAAGTTTTCTTAACACAAATGCCTTTAAAAAATCTCCATCTTCTCACGTTTTAGATGAATGTAAACTAAGATAGAGTATATTGTGCATTGGGGTGCAATTTTGATTATTATTTGTGTTTTTCAGGAAAATACAATTTTAGGAGCTTCAAATGATTTTGCCAGCAGGGTATGGTCTCTCACCGACCACAGAGTCAGGGTAGGTACAAAGGTTACTTATTTACTCGGTGAAATCCACAAACTCTTATTACTGGAAGCAATTTTTAGCTCACCGAGACAAGGTTGGGAGGAGCTTATGCTATATCCCTGGCATCGGGCCGGCGCCTGGACCTGGTACAAGTTTTAGGAGCAGTTCCTGTATCTAAGTTATTACTTGTCATATCTTTACCAAACTTGCATGGATGGTGCATCTGGGGACCTACTTATAGACTTTAAAGACTTGGATGCCAAATCTGGGCCATGAATTTCAGATGCTTGAGGAAGTTATGATTTTTGGAGGAGGTTAACATTTTTGGAGCAGGTGCCATAGCCATATCTAAGTTCCTACTGGTCCTTTCTTCACCAAACTTGCATGGATAATGCATCTTGTGATGCTGATACACTTTACAGGCTTGAATATAGGTTTCAGATGCTTGAGCAGGTGCCCTTTGATGATTATATCTAAGTTACTAACTTCACCAAACTTGCTGTCCATATCTAAGTTATTACTTTTCCTATCTTCACCAAACTTTTATGGCTGGTGCATCTTATGATACTGATGCACTTTACAGACTTAAATGCTGAATCTGAGCCATAGGTACATGCTGGATGAGGTTAAGTTTTTGGAGCAGGTTAAAGTTTTTGGAGCAGGTGCCTTTTGGTGGCTATATCTAGGTCACTGAAGCATTGAACGCTTTTGAAGCGAGCGGCTGTATTTTTCTCTTTTTAGAAGTGGACAGGCAGGGATGAAGACTATGCTTGTCCACTTGTCAAAAGATAGAAGGGGCTATATCAAAAATAGTTCTGACCTGTAGTATTTGATAAAGCATCATCTGTTGATAAAGCAAAGCTTATCACACAGGTAGTATACACCACACATATGAGATAAAACTTTCTATTTTTTTCTAGATTGTTGAATATCTGCCAATCATGGAGCTAGAATTAATCAATCATATAAAAATGTATTATATTCTTTTTTGGTATAATATCATATAGATATGATCTTGTTTAATTTGATATATTGTGTCATATGATATAATATTGTATGATTTGATCTTGTAATATATGATATGATCTTGTATCATATGATATTGATTTGTATGATATTATATCATCCCTTATTGTATGGAATGATATTGTATCATATGATACAATATAAATGATACAATATGACATGATACAATATTGTGTTATCATATTACATAAAACATTGATGTATGATATCCTATAATTTATGATTGTTTTATATAAAACAATATAATATCATTTGATACAATACCATATAATACAATATTTATTGATTTAATGTCCTATCAAATAAAACAATATCATATTGTATCATGATATTATACAATATTATATTGTATCATATGAATAATATTGTTTAAATTTGTATAATAATAATAATGTACTGATAAATATTGTATCGTACAATACAGGATGAAATTTACATACAATATGATACAATATTTTATCATATGATATGATGCAATGTCAAACCACACTACAATTAATAATATTTTAATGAACATTATTAAATATGATTTTCATAGAATATGATAAAGGAGGTCTCGTAAAGGTGGTTGATACCTCGTCTCGTTGAGCTTTGTAATCTTTGATTACCTATGTTTTAAATGAAAAGAACACTTTGACGCTTTCATTAATTCCTAATTTGCAAACTACAGCACACACTGACTGGTCACAGTGGGAAAGTCCTGGCAGCCAAATTCCTGGGTGACAGCTTTAAAGTGGTCTCAGGAAGTCATGACAGGACCCTCAAAATCTGGGACCTGCACAGCAGATCCTGTAAGTGATCATAATCAGGATAAAACTACTAGAAGAAATCATGTAGTTATATTATTAAATTGTTTTATTTTTAATCCAAGTCGACAAACATTTTGTCAAATTTGAAGTTGAAGGTCACACAATTAAAGTTCAGGTTTAAATTTACAAGTGTTTTACTGTAAAAATACTGGGTATTTCATTTGGCAAAAAGCAGCTTTCATTATGTAAAGGACATATTGCTGAATGTCATACAGAAAAATACTGTTATACAAACATATACATGTACATGTACTTTCAAAGGTGCACTAATTCAAATCATTGCTAAGTTTTTCAAAATGCTTTTCTGTTAAAAACTGTACATGGAATATACAATCATGTGATATGTTGATAGTATAACATGAAGTGCATTGGTTTAGTTAAAAGACATCAAAAGAAAGAAAGAAAAAAATAGAATTCTATGAATCAGAAAAATAAGTTCTGAAAAGCAAATATTATTGCAATTTTTTTTTGTTCATCTTCACCAGCCAATAAATTTAACAGATTTATTATGCTTATAATGCTCATACATGGATTTCTTGTTTTCCTTTTGTAGGTGTAAAAACTATATTTGCTGGTTCAAGTTGTAATGATCTTGTGACTATCCATGGAACCAACATAGTTAGTGGTCATTTTGACAAAAGGGTCCGGTTCTGGGACAGTCGTGTGGACAGCAACACCAATGAAATACTGCTTCAGGGACGACTAACATCTCTAGATCTCTCTCCTGGTAAGATGGCTTATTATATCTTTTAGCATTTAGTAAACACCCTATTGTATTGTTGTCTCATGACACAGCAGTATTATAGCATAGGGTCCATGGTTTAATCTTCGGTCTATGCTCTGACTGTCCCAGATTATCTTATGTCACTTAGAGTTATACCTGTAATTTGCACACCCTTACATTCTCACAAAAAAAACATAAATAATAATTACAACATCTTACTTTAAAGTGTTCTGAAAATATCTATATGGACAAAAGATGTCAGACTTTTCCATTTTAAATCCCTGTAAGAAATTTGGGTGGTTTTTTTTGTTTATTTTTTCCACTAAAAACAGAGGACATGTCACTGAAGAAATCTGGGAATTTTTTTCCCTTTTATCAATTTCAATTAATCTTAAATGATATTTTTATAAAAAAATCTGCAAAGAGTGTAATGGGTGCATATTAAAATGATAAATGCAAATGAATCTTCATCTAATGGTGATGATTGTAATGCAATATGTTGTAGATAAAATGAGTTTACTATGCTGTACACGAGATGATACCTTAAAGGTGTTGGACCTGAGAATGAACCAAATATCTACAACACTAGCGTGAGTGAATAATAACCACAGTCAGTCAGTCATATCTGACAGTCTAATGAAAATCAATTAAGAAATAAACAGCAATTCAAAAAGTTCATTGGGATATGAACTTTGGTTGGTCACATGATCAAATCCTGTGAAGCCCAAAGAAACTTTGATCATGTACCAACCAAGTTCATATCCCGGTGAACTTTTAAACATTGCTGTTTATTACTTATATTTACATTTGAAAAAGGCAAACCATTTAGAATTGTTAAAATTACGGAGATTTTATGTTTACAATAATCCAACCGACAAGCAACAAGCGTGTGCTATGATCATTGTGACGTCATGAAAAAGCAGAATTGAACATTTCTGCTATCCTATAGGTTTATATAAGGAAAAGATATTCACAAATGTAAATATTACTGTGTAACTGTGTGTAAAATTCAGAATGAGATAAACAAGATATATTAATAACATTCACAGATATTTCACAAAATACATTTATTCATTTTTATATGTACATGTATACAGTAATACATTAACACAGTTTTTCATAAATATGTTAAATGTTGTCTACATACGGTATTGATCATTGGTGTGCCGATTTCTTTTCAGTCATGACGATTTTAAAGTTGGCTGTGATTGGTCAAGAGCTGTTTTTAGGTAAGTTCTAATTACCTGGATGCATAATTAGAACTGACTCCAGATATATATCTTTTGAATTATCGTACTAGTTTTGTCTATTCTTACAGTCCAGATCCTTCCAATGTTCCTTGTTTCTTTGTTCAGCCTAGATAGTTCATTTGCATTATCCTGATAGTTTTGTCTTTTTATACAGTCTAGATACTTTCTATGCATTATTCACATATTTTTTTGTGATCGGCTTCGGCCGATCACTGTTGTGTCCATATGAGGCATCCGGCAAATGCTTCCACGTGCGCACACATTCCGCTTGCATAAGTAGTTCTTAAAAAAACTTGAAGTTTGGTTTAGTATTTATATAACATTTTACTCGGTTTTATTTCAATTCATTTACCTTAAGAGATGCAAACATACATTGAATACAGTTCGACCTGTTAATTCACGAATGCACATTTTGTCCCACGCGTAAGAATTTCGATCGAAAGATTCATTCAGTAATGCAGTTGACATCGATGTACTGACCTCAATCATAAGAAGATGCTCAATGAACTGACCTTGATCTATTGATGTTTCATAATAGTAGCTAGGAAGACGGCTTGATTTATAAACAAGGTTACGTTATAATGCGACCTCAATAGCAAGTTATGATGGCATTCAATGTTTTTCAGTCGCATTAAATTATTTTAATACAACTCTTTCTTTGTATACGGGTTAATGCTCTTTGAAGAGCCCTTCTCAGTATTCTGAAGAAGATACACTAACATTTAATAATTACGTTAAAAATATAAAATTAGACAAGGAGTTTACGAACGGCTTTTCCCAAATTTATTTCAAAATTAAATTTGTTGACGGTTTAAAGTGTACAGATTCAAAATATTGTATATTTTGTAAAAATACAGTACTTTTTTTTTATTATTTTACATCAAACTGATCATGTTGATTGCTTCTAGCTATCAATATATCATTATTGCCGATCATTCCTTTAAAAGGAATACTTGTTCCCTTTTTACAATCCATTATTTCCTATGCATTATCCTACCAGTAATAGTTAAGGTCTTCCGTTTCCAACGGAAGACCTTTATATTATTGTGCAGATTAAGATTATTCTTATTAAGGTCTTCCGTTCCAACGGAAGACCTTGTACTGATTCTGATGGTAATTCTTCATTATTGTTATTCTTCTTCTAGACGTTTTTAAAATCTCAATAACTTATTTGTTTGTCATCCGATTTCATTCAAATTTTCATGGTATATTGTAAATTGAATTAGGTTTCTAGAGCTCAAAAAAAATTTGAAATCACAACTTCCGGTTTTGAGTTATTCCCTTTTTTCTAAAATTTTAGGGGCATTAGTTTCCAGACAAAGGCTCCGAAATGGTCCGTAGCAAATAATTTATAGTTAAAAATCTTAATTATTGACACTTTGAATATTGTCCTCTGATTTTTGTATTTTAGTTTTTTCCAATTATTCCACTCGAATTAATCAATCGAAATCTATGTTTTAAAAATAGCAAAATTGTTCTCATGTTTTAGCTTCGTAACTTTTTAGTTTGAAATATTTCCTAAATACGTATAGAACAAAAGTTGTGCATAATGTTAAGGGCTTTCATTTGACACCAATAAAAAAGGGCTGGCCCCTTAAATTAAGGGCCAGTAGCCCTTAAAAGATTTTGCTTAATAACTCAAAAACAGTTAGGATTTCGATATGGCTGTCGCTGGAATAGTTGTTTGTTGGGATCTCATAAAGGTCGTTACAATGTTATTTTGTAAGTGATTTGTGTAGTATGAGTGTAAAAAGCTTTACATGTTAACATGTACCTGTTTTCATTTGGCAAGTTAACGAAGGTCTTTGTGCGTAAAACTGGCATAAAATTACCACAGAAAGTATGATGGTTTATACAGGGGGCTTTAATTCATGAGAACAAAAATTAGAACACATGCTTTTTTTAAAGAAGTTTAAGTCATTGTTGTTTAGTTCTTATAGTGCACAAACCTTAAAGACGAGAATCGGAAAACAAAACTTTCTTTTTTTCTAGAAAAACACAAAATACGTTTGGAAAAAAAATCCTATGCATTACATTTTAGTTATCATACTGCATGCATTTAAAATCCACCTTGAATCAGAGCTGTGCGCGTATCATTACGTAAGCTATCCCTCGCACGCGGCCGAAAAATCGGTCACCATGGTCGCGGCTGGACTACCTAGCGGTCGGTCAGCGGTTATCTAATACACGAGAGTTGCGTCTCTCATATATGAGTTAATTTAGCTGCGAACTGAAGAATTGTTAAGAAATCGTTCAGTTATTTAATAAAAGCAATACCATTCTCAATCTAATGCAATATCAGATATATAGATATAGATTGTGGGTTTTAAGTAAAAAAAAAAGAATTTCTATTTGATAGATTTTAGTCATTAAATTACAAACTTTTCAAATCTTTCTAGGTTCTGATCTGTGCGTGTGTATGCGTTAAACCTTAACATAATCTATCCTTCGCCCGCGGCCGAGGAAATCAGCCACGGCTGCACTACCTAGCGGTAAACGGTTATCTAATACACAAGATTCGCACCCGCACATTTACATGAATATATGAACGTGTTTGAGTTTATATAGCCGTAAATACACTGTACACTGTTTTAATTTTATGTTATAAAAGTTTGTTCATTTTGTATTTATTTAAATAAAACATTGGAGAGTAAATAAAAAAGTCGTTCTGAAAATTAATAAAAGCGATATTACTCCAAATCGGAAATACTCGTCAGACATATTTAAATGGTTGGTTTGTAAGTCTTGTTTTAAAAACTGTACAAATAATGTTTTCAATCAACAACAAAAAAACAACACAAATATTAAAACCTTTAAATAATGATCATCCCTCGCACAGGGCCGAGGAGATTCCGCGCAAGTGGACATCTTCTACATGTACCTTATCTCGCGTGCATGTTTGGTATTTTGTACGAACGCAACTATTTTTATTATGTTTTCAACTATTATATTGGTGTAAGGTGAACAGATAAATTTATTTTACTCGTACAGTTGATTTAGCATTGCTTTATACGACAGCGTACAAGGTAATTTAAAAATCAAATCAAACTAGAACTGTCCTAATTGGACTAATACCCCCGCAAGGCTAATTTCAAATGGGACAAATAATAGAATTGTATAATAAAGGTTTGCGACACATAAATAAAAAAAAAATTCTAGAATTGTAAAAAACTAAATTAGTTAACAAAAAATTTAAATCAAAATTGTAAATACATATGTATAACAGTAATACAATTACAAATTTATGTACATGTATCTGGTGATATATTTTTATTTCATTGTTTTAAAGAAAAACCAACAAAGTGACAATAACCCCTCCCTTTGCAGTAAATGAAAATAGCCAAGCAATGCTCTTCTGTTGATAACACTTTGAATATCTTTCTAATCAAAGTCTTGACAGATGCAATTAGTTGTTTCAAATTTTCCTCACTTTCTCCTATGGTACAATGCAACTCCATATCAGAAAATTGATCCCATGGGACTATGATTTTCTTTGATGAACTTGTTAAATTGGATAAAACCCAGAACATTATCATAATTAGCATACTATGTAAAAATATGAAAACAGAAAATTTAATACTACAAACAATTTTAAAATTGCCAAAACACTACAATCATATCCGTAATTTTGAATTTCATTTAAATTAATGCCCTATAGGGTCACTTCATCAATTTACTTGACTAATAAATTTAAACAGCTTCTAAAAATAGCTAACTTCTTTATTAATAATAATATTATTTATTTCATTATAATGATAGAAACTTTTGGTTTACATGAAGCAGTATTAAAATAACCCCATAACCACCGCCCATTTTACAGATTATCAATTTTCCCTAAACCCAAGCTCCATCTAAACCATGGCTCAGATAATGGCCCCCTTGGGACAACTGAATTCAGCCACACTTGTCTTTGATGTTCTTATTAGCTCCTAAAAATTTATCAATGACAAACAAAAATTTTGCATTGTCAGTTGATAGAATACTTATAAAAAATAAATTAAGTTAAGAAATAAAGACAAAAAACCTCCATCTGGATGTATTAATATAAATATATTTTAGAGTGTTTACTATTAATTAATTAATAAAGTCTGTAAGGATTACCTCCCTTACTTTTCAACATCAGTGTATAATATATAGAATAAGGAAAATGAAAACTGTCATGAAATCATTAAATCTTGTCTGATCTGAAAAAAAAATTGCAGGTGCACATCTCCAGATGGTGTTCACCATATGTACAAATTTTCAGACTGTTCCATGCAGTAGTAAAAAATTCTATAGGGGGGACAAAGTTGCGTCTACAGACAGACGGACAGACAGACAGACGGACAGACAGACAGACGAACAGGGTGAAACCAATATACCCCCCTAAACTTTGTTTGGGGGGTATAATTATGATCAAAGTTCTACGTTACAGGTTTGCGGTAGGTGCTGGCACGATAAAAGAATGCCCTGAATTGAGGCATTCGGTGATTATATTAAAGAATATTTACATGAGTTTTGAAACAAGTTTTGTTTAGATTCTATCGGTCACATATTAATAACTTCTGTAGTGCTTCTACATGGTCGTTCGTGTCATTGTGAAAACGAACTTATTTCTGTGTTGCCCTCCCACCGCCCCGCTGCCAAGTGCTCTTTTTTTTTAAATTCCAGATCTGTCGAAAATTATTTGATAGTGACTTCTTCTCATGTGTAACATTTTGTCCTGAACGTGTTTCGCTTTCCCTCCCGTTTTTTTATTCGGTCAGTCTTTGTAAATTTCAACTTTCTTTATTGCGTAAATTCAATCGCCACGTGCTACCGAAAATTTTGAGTCGCTTCAGCGCACACAGCTCAGAACATATATAGCCCCATGTTATTTATGGCTGCAGATTATCAATTGTTATGCAATTAATCAACAGTTCGAAGGGTGTTTTCTTCAAAGTGGTCAATTATCAAACAATAAGACTTTCATTTTCACATTAAAGTTGCGAGATCGTAATCCGAGAACGTTGCTATAATAAATTTACCTGTTGAACACACTAAACCTCTATGATATATAGTTATAAACAGAATAATATATATTATAATTTAAAGTTTTAATTCAAAGGTAATTTGTTCTTGGGATAAGATGTTATGAAATACGACTACATTATGCTATGCAGGCGGTCGCCATAGAAATCATCAAAGTATTGCAAGTGTGGACAGATTAGTTCACTTGACTTACAGACTATAATATAGCGACATATCTGCCTCCAAAAAATATATGCGCTTCTCAAAGTTACACTTAAGTGAGATGGACATGTGTTCTTGGGAATTTTCTTTATTGATAATTATATGAAAATTGATTTTAAATAAAACGTTTTATTGAAGTTGTCTGGTATGAGGTTGTCATGCAACTTAATTTACTTACAAGGTTAGCTACAGCCAGTGGAATACTAATTTTAGGTCAACAATGAATACCCCTTCTATTAAAATACAAGATAAATAAAGAAGGCAAATATTGCTTGTGACATGTACGTAATTTTTTGATATATCTTAATGATAAAACAAAGAAAAGCAAAAAAAAAAAACCAAACAAACAAACAAACATGGAACTTGCATCAAATTTACTTCATGTACATGTTACCCCAAAAATCCGACCGAATATGCCCCTTTGTCACATTTAATTAAATTAACTGAAAAAAAAAACCGTAACACCATAATTTTTCGCTTATTTTTATTGAAGTTTCTCCCGGTTTTTTTTTCAAAATACATACGTAAACTTTCTCCGAGAGAATTACTTTTTGATCCGATAAAGGAGAAAAAACTGACATAAAAATAGGGATTTTGCATATTATTGCATCGTCGAGAGAAGTAATATTCATTTCTGTAAATTATGTTATTTAATTTTACGTTTCATAGCAGCGGTGTCTGTATATCAGGTGTAAAATTTAGACGCTCACTTATGCATAAATTCTCTTGATGATCTTTGATAGTTGATTATTATTTTGAATGTTTAAGTCTACTCGTATTATTAAATAATATCAGCCCTGAAGAAATTTTCAGAGATGCCATCAATTTTGACTATTTACCAAATTTTGACAGCACGCAACAATTTCAAACTTGCACATAGTCTTCAAAAAATTAGAAATATTTAATTACAGAAGTTACATGTTTTTAAGGCGGGTTCGTTTCTTTTAAAAAATACATTTCCTTTCATGAATCATGAGTACATGTATATAACAATCCTTGCTACCCTTAACAATTTAACTCGCCATTAAACTTCTCATTGTTTAAACCCCTGTCATACTGGAGCTGCATCCTCACGGCGATCCCGCTGTGTCATTGAATAATGTTAAACGCCATGGTAAACGAATTAGAGTCTACTACAGCGCCGTAACAACGCAACGGCATCTTCGTTCGCTGCGGTGGGATATCCTAGAACATTTTAGAACGCCATGCGACGGCGCGCACTTTGACCATGCACAAAGTACGCGCCGTGGCTCTGCGTCCTGATAAACACGCCGTGGAAGTGGAGTAAGATCGCCATGACAGCGCCGTAAAGTCTCCAACAGCGCATGTGCACGCAGTCAGCCCGCAGAGCACGCCGTTGACGCGCGGTAAAAACTCCTAGAACGTCATGAGCGCTCGGCGGATAACCAGCGAGAGCGCAGTCAATTGCCAAGTAGAACTCTGTGGAAACGTAGTTGGGAGCTCTGTTAGAACGCCTCAGTCGCCGTCAGGATGCCGTGACATTTTCACTTGTAAAATTTTTAAATAAGATTGTATATTTTTTCTTAATTTTCGTTGCGATCCTACGGCGATTCCATGAAATTTACAACGCCGTGAACACGCCCTGGGAACGCAACTTGGTGTGACAGGGCCTTAAAGAGTTTTCAAAACAACATTTTCTTCCTGTCTTTATACAGGTTTTCAATCACAACACGTTTTTATAACAAAAGCAGAAGTGAAATTTTAGTCATTAGTCATTATAATCATTTGACACCAAATCATATTTGGAAATTTTCAACTCGCAGCAACAACGGAAGACCTACTCGTGGCTTTGCCACGAGCTCTGCTCTAGTTTTTCTTTTTTTTTTTTTCTTCCTAGACGCGAACTTTGAGGCTTCATATCTTGCTCATTTCTGAACGGTTTTTGCTCAAATTTTCAGGGCTTATAGACTTTACAAAACACTATCTAAACCATTTCATAAATTTTAAAAATCCTCTTCCGTTAACGAGTTATTCCCCTTTTTAAAAAATTTAAGGCCTTTCGTTTCCAGACAAAGGCTCCGAGACTATGATAGCAGGGAATGGGAATCCAACGAATTTGAATAACAGAGACATTGAAGTTTTGCACATCGGTTTTTGTTTTTGAATTACTTTCTTTATTTAGAAAAAGGTAGGGGGTCAAAAAACAGGGTTCCAAAAAGTGCGAAAATTTAGACATATTTTCCTTTGTATCTTTTCAACAAAAAATATTTTGTTAAGACATGTAGAATAAAAGTTGTGCAGAATGTCAAGGACTTTCATTTGACACCAATAAGAAAGGGCTGGCCCCTTAAATTAAGGGCCAAGGGCCCTTGAAAGTTTTTGCTAAATAACTAAAAAACGGCTAGGATTTTGATATAGCTGTCGCTGGAAAAGTTGTTTGTTGGGATCCTATAAATGTCGTTACAATGTTATTTTGTTGGTAAGTTGTGTAGTATGAGTGTAAAAAGCTTTACATGTTAACATGTACCTGTGTTTATTTTGCAAGTTAACGAAAGTCATTGTGCGTACAAATGACATTAAGTTACGACAGACAGTATGCCTGTTTAAAAAGGAGGCTTTAATTCATAAGAAAAAATATTTTTTTTTAGGATACATGCTTTTTATGTGAGGAGTTTAAGTCATCTTCGTAAATTCTGCATAATCCTAAAAAACGAGAAACAGAAAATATAAACATTCTTTTTCTTTTCTAGTAAATCACACAAACTACCGGAAAAAAATAAATCTATGTGATACATTTTAGTTATCATGCTGCGTGCATTTAAAATATATCTGGAATCAGAGCTGTGTGTGTGAACCATTACGTAAGCTATCCCTCGCTTGCGGCCGAGAAAGTCGGTCGCCATGGTCGCGGCTGCACTACCTAGCGGTCAGCGGTTATCTAATACACCGGAGTCACGTCTCTCAATTTATGAGTTGATTTAGCCGAAAACAAGAATTGTTTTAATTTTGATCACACATAGACGTTTATTCTTCTCAAATTGAATTAAATGACAGAGTGTCAATTAAGAAAACGTTCTGTTAATTAATAAAAGAAATGTCATTCTCAATCGGAAGTAAAATCAGCCATAGATCAATTGTGGGTGTTAAGTAAAAAAAAAAAATAACTTCTATTTGGTAGATTTTAGTCATTATTATAATGCAAACATTTCAAATCTTCCTGGGTTCTGAGCTGTGTGTGTTGTAACTTTACGTAACCTATTCCTCGCCCGCGGCCGAGGAGATCGGCCGCGGCTGCACTACCAAGCGGTCAGCGGTTATCTAATACACCGGAGTCACGTCTCTCAATTTATGAGTTCATTTAGCCGAAAACAAGAATTGTTTTAATTTTGATCACACATAGACGTTTATTCTTCTCAAATTGAATTAAATGACAGAGTGTCAATTAAGAAAACGTTCTGTTAATTAATAAAAGAAATGTCATTCTCAATCGGAAGTAATATCAGGCATAGATCAATTGTGGGTTTTAAGTAAAAAAAATAATAACTTCTATTTGGTAGATTTTAGTCATTATTATCAAATCTTCCTGGGTTCTGAGCTGTGTGTTATGTAACTTTACGTAACCTATTCCTCGCCCGCGGCCGAGGATCGGCCGCGGGTGCACTACCAAGCGGTCAGCGGTTATCTAATACACCAGATTCGCGTCTTTCATGTACTTGTTTTGAGTTTATATAGCCGCAAATACAGGAACTGTTTTAATTTTAAGATATTAATGTTTTATTTAAAATGTAAATTAAGAAGTCATTCTGAAAATTACAAAATCCGATATTATTCCTAATCCAAAACATCGTCCGACATAAATCAATGGTGGGTTTGTAAGTATAAAATGTTCTAAGAACTGTACTAATAATGTTTTAGATCAACAACAAAAAACCACAAAGATTACCCCTTTAAATGATGATCATCCCTCGCACGCTCGTACATGGCCGAGAAGATCGCGCGCGAGGAGACATCTACATGTACCTTATCACACGTGTATGTTTATTGATATTTTGTACGAACGCAAAACTATTTGTTTATTTTATTTTCATTTATATTGGTTTTAGATGAAAGATGAATTTAACTCCCTTATTCAGTTGATTTAGCGTTGATTTAAACGTTAGGTCGAAAAATCTTATAAAAACCTCTCATTAATTGAATAAAAGTAATCTATCAATTCGATTCTAAATATGCAAGGCCGATTGTATAAATAAAAGATTAAATATAATAAAACTCCGAGATATTTACCGGCATATGTAAAATTGATATGTGTTTAACTTAAGATTAATATACTGCATCGTCGGAACCCACGGGTTTTCTATCCGTTACACTGATTTCAAGCAATGTAACGGATGGAAAACCCGTAGGGTCCGACGATGAATCGACTGTAGTTACTCGTGATCATTTCCGTTAATTATTGCTTAGACTTTCTACAGACTTTAACACTTTTAAGACAATATTCAAACTTTGCCTGGCCAACGAGTCATATATGCACATGGATATATGTATATATACTGGTGTAAGAATATACTCGACCAACACAAAAAATTAAAAAGTGTAGAAAGTAAAATAAGTTTTCTTTAGAGTTGTACCAAATTTTAGCAGGGTTTACATAGTAAAAAAAATCATTAATTTTCGAAGCGTTCTAGGAAGTTTAAAAACAAAGTCATATCTGTGCTGCTCCGCCCCCCCCCCCCCCCCGGTGCTCGAGCTGAATTTTAAAAATTGGCGAACAAAATTCGAAAATTTATATGTGTCGAAAATCAATTTTTGGTGACTCCTTATTTGTTAACGTTCTTCCTAATGTGTTTCACTTTGCAATCTGTGTGTTTATTCGGCCATTCTGCGTGTTAATTCAATCACCCCGTGCGACCGAAAATCTCGTGTCCCTTTAAGACCGAGAAAATAAGCACCGCCTTCAAATTTACCTGGTCAGTGTAACCCTTGTTAATCAACTAAATCGAGGCCCCAGTTTGGATGTTAGAAAATGATTGGCATTTGTTTACTCGTCCTGTGTATACCATGCCCAGCGCTCGCGACGACGGTGCAATAAACTTTTTTCTTTTGATTTGATTGCATACCGTGACGATAAATCGCTATCTTTTAGCACTTTAAACAAAAGAAATATTAAAAGATATGAATTAAAAATTTAACTCGTACTTGGTTATGTACCACACTAAATGCGCTGATCACCTATAGTCTGTCAAAATCATGTGGTGCCGATCATGTATCCATGAAAGACGTCGTTTATCAATAAAGATGTTTGTGAATAATCATGATAATTGAGAATAAATAATTAAATGAAGTCAAATATTGCGTTCACGATATATATTGTTAGTTATCACATTTCTTTGAGAAATTTCACGAGCTGAAACCGGAAGAGAAACAAGTACAGACAGCTCTGGTGCATGCGCAGCTGGTAGAATTATTGTGCACCTGATCGGAAAAGATTTACAAGCTGCATTAGTATTTGAGTACGGTGGGGTGATTGTATAATTCACAAAACATCAGGATATATTCTCAGTTAATCCCGACAGAAACTTGTTCAATCAAACGAAAGATTTTGCACATGTCGCACGCGGTTTTCCATGCGTTTATATTCATTTCAACGAAGAACAATTTTTTTATAAGTACATATAAATACGATATTCTTTTTAAATAAACGGAAAAACTCTTTTGAGAGCACTTTAATACTCCGTGTATATAGACATGAATACACAAGCGAGCGTGTTTCCCTCGGGGTTTCACACCTTTTTCAATATAGGCTCCACCCCCACCTGAACTTACCTAAGGTAAACTGACCGGTTAAAAACCTCGGCTTAAGTGCACACAACCCTGGACACAGATAGCCATAGGTAATTTATGCATGCGCGGATCTAGAGGGGGGGGGGGTCGGGGGGCCCCACCCCCCCCCCCCTGGAAAATGAAAATTTATTAAATTTACATAGTAAAATTATCGAAAATATGCCTCGGACCCCCCCCCCCCCCTGGCAAACACAATTATCCTTCGGACCCCCCTGGAAAAATTTTCTGGATCCGCGCATAGGTAATTTATGGATGCAGATCATCCATTGTTATGTAATTAAAATACACTTGGAAGTGAGCTATCACTGTAGTGGTCAATTGTTGAATATAAGTTTAAAGTTTTAAGTCAAAGATGTTAAATAATAATTATAATATTTGTTCTCACGTTTAGAAGTTATGAAATACGTTATTCAATGCAGTCGGTCGCCATAGAAACCATCAGAGTACTGAAAGTGTTGACAGTTTCTTATTTCTTTAAAAGACCTTAGGACATAATTCACTTGACTTACAGACTAGCGACACAGTTGCCTCCCAAAAATGTATGCACTTCTCAAAGTTACAATTAAATGGTATAGATTTGTGTTGTTCAACGGATTTTATTAATTGTTGTAAATGTTAAAGTTAGAGAAATTGTATTTTCTGGAGGTTGACATTATGTAGAACTCTTTTGTTTAAAAAACAAAAACAAATTGTTTTGTCGTCACACCATCTCTTTTGGTTTGGTTTAAATATACGATGTACACAGTGCTCTGAACAAAACGCTGGTTTATGCCTTTCTGTTACTCAAGTAAAAAACTGAACAAAATTGATTACTTTTAGGTTCACACGTCACATGTTAATACATATCTATACTACTATATTAAAATAATAGACTCGAATTTTTGGGCTTTAATACCGAGAAATCGGAGAAGTACTGTCTTTTGTTTTATATATTTTAAACATCATTGGTACTTGAAGATTACAAATTTGTTTTTATTTTTTCTCAATCAAGCTTCGCTAATTAATAATTAACAAAAATTCCTTTAAAAAAATCCGGAAATCACATGGATTTTTTGGATTTTACAATCTTGCGCATGCGCATTACATTCACGCTTAATCACGGGAGGCTCTTTAGTTCATGTTTCCACAATATCACGTTTGCATGGATTAACTCAGAAACGATAATACAAGTACGTGTAAATTTTCATTGGAAATTTGCTATATATTCTGTTCATCAAAGAAAATACAGGAGATAACTCTAACTCAGTGCATTTAATATGAAAAATCCCGAGAGTTCCGAATGTCAACATGGTGTGAAAAAAAAAGTTGGTGAAGAAGTGTTGAATTCTTCATAAATATGAAATAAATTTTCAGATGGAATGTGTTTACAGCCTCAAAACGGTTTGTTGTGAATAATTTGACTGTTATTTTCAATGCAGCTTCATTAATTTTCTCCAAAATCGTTTGGAGCGATTTTGCAATTTTTGCTACATTACGGGTATATACATATGGGAGGCATTATTAACTGTGGTGAAGGCCTGTCCCTAGACACAGTTAGATTATTCTAATTAAGCAGAGTGTAGTTGAAATTTTAATAGCATTATTGTAGGCCTAAAGCTTGGTTATGTAAATGCCAACAATACGGTATGTCGATGTATCTATTTCACAAATTTCCGATATTGTATGCAATTTCAACCCGTGCACGCACGGGTCAAAGTCTAGTATGCATAAATATATGATTTTTATCAAATAAATGACATGGTATCTTTAAAAAATTCCAAAATATTATAACTAAAACATGTATATGTGACATGATAGAAATAATTGTAAACCAGAGGCCTCTCTTCCTGTCACACAAAAGTGACAAAAAGGATTTTTGATTCAGTTGGAGTTCTGCCCCCACCCCTGCCAACATTTTCTGAAATTTACATTTATAAAATTAAATTATGGGGTATTGACACCCCCACCCCCACACACTTTCTAGATGAGCGCTCAAGGCAAAAAAAAAATATTGGGATATTTAAAACAAAATCCTATTTGAAAAAAATGAAGTTAGAGATGCCTCACAACCCTACCACTGCCGCGGATTATGATTTTGAAGATATGTAAATTTCTTTTACTTGCTTGTGAAGATTTCAGATAAATATGCTCATCCTTTCAAAAACAATACTCTGGCCTGTATGGCCAAACATTATACGGATAGTTATCCCTACCACTGAGCACCTCAGTCTCGTATACTAATAGCGCACCCTCAGATGGGAGAAGGCATTATTGTTTATTTACAATTGGTGTTCTTCTCAATCTCTAACTTTAACACTGCACTTTCATTAACTATTCCATGTTTTAGAGGTAGAGGTTTAAGTATGAATATAGGGAATCAAAATGTTTATGAAACATAACATTTTTTTTCCATGCATCAGCGCAGTGGATTTTGTGTTTATTACACTATGATATAGGCATACCAGTAGTTTGAATCCTGTCATCAGTTGTACATACATGTAACGTATTTATCGATTTTCTGGTTGGAATAATTAAATACATGTACGTATAAGAGATGTGTTTTAAGTTATCATAAATTGATATAACCGTGAAATAAGTTAAAAGGAGAGTTTGTCTGGTAGGAAAATAAGACTTTGAAAGTGAGCCTCGTTTTCTGAACTTACTATTATCATATTGACAATCCAGTTTAATGACAGCCCACCCTTTTATCCTTACACTCAACGGGGTCGGATAGGTATCAATAAGAGGTCACCTTTCTATGACCTTTAAATTTGCATACAATCTAAATATATACCCCTAGCTTATCACAGACATGCCTTTATCTGTTTTATGAGAAGTGTAACTCTTCAATACTATGCAGTCTGGAGGTTGCAGTAATATATAGAAAATAGGCATGAATTAATTTTTCTGTCTCCTTTTGAAGAGTTCAAATTGATTTTCTAAAGCCCTGATTGGTCAGAAGTTAAGGTAGTGTGAAGATGACCTCCTATCAATAACTGTCAGACCCTGACAAGTGTAAGAAGAAGAGGGGTGGTTTTATTAAGACTGAATGACAATCCTTTCTTGACTTGCAATCTGATTAAAATTTCTATAGTCGCTATACGATGATTTGAAGAAACCCCACTTGAGGTCACCTCCTGGTGAACTTTGCTTTGACCAATGAAATCGTCGGTTCCATTCCTCAGTTACATGATTTTGAAGTTATGCCAATTCATTCTTTAGATTCCCTAAGGGCGTCTAATATCAACTTATGCTCCATCTCTTACTTGCTGATACCGAAAGATTCACGAACATGTGGCATCATTTCGTCGTACAACTCCATTTTTGTTTGTAACCCGAAATTACTTTTTCTAACACTTGCTCTGATTGCTAGAATAACTCATGTATATTTATAAACAAACGTTCAACAGGGGGTGACCTAAAGAGGGGTTTCTTCAGATCCTCTTGTAGCGAAAATAGAAAAACAAGGAGGGGATCAAGGATATGATTTTAATCAGATTGTCTCGACTTGGAGCTGTAACGGAAGACCTTCTCGTTGCTTGCAACGAGCTCGGCTCTAGTTTTGTCTCCTTTTGCAGTCCAAATACTTCTTTTGCATTATCCTCATAGCTTTGTTTGTCTCTTAATCCAGATAAATTCTATGAATTATGGTAATAACTTTGTGTTATTTACAGTCCAGATACTTCCTATGAATTATTCTAATAGCTTTGTGTCATTTACAGTCCAGATACTTCCTATGAATTTTTCTAATAGTTTTGTGTCTCTTTTACAGTCCAGATACTTCCTATGAATTATTCTAATAGCTTTGTGTCATTTACAGTCCAGATACTTCCTATGCAGTAGCAGGGTCAAGTGATGGTGCAATATATATCTGGAATATCAAAAAAGGAAAAGTTGAAAAAATCCTTAAAGAACATGCGTAAGTATAAGGTTGAAATGCGTGTTCATATAAAAAAATTATATTTAATATTTAAGATCGTACTAGTACTCAATTTAACAGCACTGAACACAAAGCTGTGATATAAACATGTATTTTTAAAAAATCATTGTTTACATGTTATTAGTTGAAGCACTTTCAATACATCATTTGTTTAAACTGACTTCATTGATTGGTTTGTGCTAGCTTAATGGTTCCAGTCAAAGATTTTCAGGTAGCTTTTTTACATGTATATCCTGCAATACATGTATATTATTCTCTTGTATTAATACTTTTTAACTGCCTGAAAAAAAAAATCAACAACTAAAATTGAATTTCATTTCACTGAAAAGCTTACACAGATATACATTACTTGATGATATTTCTTGTTCTAGGCATTCTGTGATAGCCTGTTCTTGGCATCCAGTCGGATCCTATGTATTGAGCTGTGAGAAGCAACGGAAAACCGTGTTATGGTCCGATATCTGAGTGTAGCATTACCGTTACACAGCATTGATGGTCAGCAGTTACTGGATCAGTGGACTGTTCATAGAGCAAGTGTTGCTCAGAATACCTAGTCCTACAGCGAATCAACTGCTGTGAAAAAACCCCATCAAATAAACCTCTGTATATCTTTGTTATCAAATACAGCAGTAACTGTGATGTACATCTTTACATTCTCAAAGTCAGTGTCTCAGTATTGCACAACAACAAAACAATTGACACAAAGCCATGTGGGAGCTTCCCTTCTGTATTTACCAGTGATTGTTTTTTAATTCAATTTTTTGATTGTTATGAATAGATAAGTTCAAGGCAGGCCGAAAATAGAACATTTATAGTAATGTTTAGTATTTTTTGAAAGTTAATGATCTTTAAGATTGATCATACCACTCAATTGTTAGGTTATAAGGAGAACAGACTTATATTGATCTTGCCAGCAAGACAAAAACAATATTCAAAATGTAGAACAATATTTTTTCATAAAAAAAGAAACTTACACATTACATGTAATTTACTTGTTCAGCTTTTCAAAAAATGACATTGTGTGCAGGTAAATGAAAATATTTTTAAAAACTTCAGTCCTACATTTATGGATCAAGAGAAGAGTAATGTTAGGGTTTCATTCCAAATATGCAGGCTCCCACTCCCTTAGAAATTTCAGATTTACTTAACTCGGTTAAGTTACTAAAAGTTGACCTTATCAGTGACACCGGTACCCTTGCACAGATCTTCTTGTTTATGATTTCGTTATGAAATTATTTTCATATCTTCTGTGGATTATAAGCAACAAAATTACATGTAAGATATGAAAATTCTTACCCTAATGCTGTTTTGTAATAAGTATTATCTGTAATAGACATACACTAATAGGTCTGTAATTAACATGTTTTTCTGAGAGTTTTAAGGTAATTGTATATTGCATAAGCAATTCAAGTGTTGCAGAATCTGTACAGAATTTAGGGGGAATCAAAAACTGCTAAACGATCAACAGTATCTTCATTTTCCAAGTTTTCAAGATAAACATGTGCTTTTGTAGTTTTTCTAGTAATTTAATTCAGTCCGGTTGACATATTGATTTTAATATTCTGTCACATTTGACAATTCTTTTTTTGTACCCTTAGATTTTTTCACAGATGAGAATTATTTTGTTTTTAATAATCATGATTATAATGATGAAAATTTTAAATATTCAACTGTTGGCTTATAAATTAATGAAATGGATGAAATCTGTACGAAAATAAAATACTGCAAACCAACGTTTAATTCGTGAGCGAGAAAATTTCGCGACATTCACGAAAGCATCGTCATCGTGAAAAGTTATCGCTGCGAACCAGCCTTTTTGGTAGGGTTGTAATACCAAGACGAAATTTACTCGGGAAAATTAGTCGTCGTGAACCAGTCTCAATACGTACAATATGAATGCCCCATGCAACTTCAAAAACGAAACATGACTAAAAGGAAATTATTATGAGATTGGTCATCACAAGTTTTTTTTTTCATGCATATACTTTAAGAATTCCATGAGGTTTGTGTTTTAATGAGCGTGAGAGTTCTTTAACAGACTAATTGTACAATGTTTGTGTGTGAATGTGTGTATGCCAATGATTGCCTGAATGTTGTTTTATTGTGACATTTTGGTTTTTTTAATTTAAAGTAATGTGCTATTAGTGCTAGAACCTTACAAAATGTAACTGTACATGCATATATTTCTGTCTGAGAGATAAACAGATTTTACCATGGATCTATACAACATGCCATAATGTCAAGTCATTGGTGTAAAATTTAGAAGCATATGGCTATCTGTCTACATGTACCACTAGTAATAGCCATATGGTATTATATTTTTATCAACTTGGTTTGTGATTTTAACTAATGATGCATTATTTGGACAGTCTTTTATCATTTCTAAGATGACGAAACTTTAATTAAGACCAGTGTAATCATTTAAGGTTTAGATATGGAAGTTTGTGGGTACATTTCAAGATTGAGAGTGTGCTAGAGTTTTTTTTTTGTAAAGAAAAAGTTTAAGTATGGTTTGATTAGCGGTATAATTGTGTGAAAATCAGAAAACTTCCACCCGTGATTTTGTGTGCTTGCATGATGTGAAATTGATTGCAAACAAAGGTTTGTGTTTATAAATATTAATCTGTTGTTGAGTTAAATATTTATATCAATAAATTTATATGTAGCCCTATAAAGTGTTTTATTTTCCATTCTCTGACTCAAATGACTCAAATTGTACTTAAGACATATCTACGAGGGTCAATCAAAAAATACGAAGACAATGTGGCTGTCTACCATATATTTTTCATTAAAGTCAAAACTAACAGATTAATTAATGCAACAATACTTATTTTATTGATATACGAAGTTTCATTCAATTTGATGTAAAGGTATTTTTGTTACCCGATTTTAAAAACATGTTTTGTCACCACGGCGCAGGGTAACGTTGAAAATATAACGTCAAGATAACGCAAGCACAGTTAATAGAAATATTCATATCACCCTGAGTCTTTTGTGCTTTTCACCATACAATTTAAATCGGCACTATATCACTTGACATCTGATTTGTTCACAATTGTTCGAAAATCATAAGTATGTTCCTCGAAGTTTTCTTATTTTTTACCGCATGTCTCTTCGTTTGCAGTAAGACAATCCCAGAATGTCAGATAACGTTGTTTATTTTTTGATCAAATATTTACAGATATTCTATTCTCTTTCGTACTGATTGATGTTTAAAATACACTTACCACAACCCCCGCAAAATGTGTTAGAGTTAAACACAAATGTGAAAATAATTTTTGACTTATTTTTTCCACATCTGAGCATTTTCACAGTTTTTATTGGCTTTTTCCCTAGTTAGATCCATACTGTTTATACTTTTCGTTGCGCCGTGACGTCCGGCGACGTCAATGTTTTTAGTCAATAAATTTTAATGAGGACTATATGTCTTTAGTTAAGGTCTTCCGTTTCCAACGGAAGACCTTTATATTATTGTGCAGATTAAGATTATTCTTATTAAGGTCTTCCGTTTCCAACGGAAGACCTTATTGTTTTTGCTTTGTTTCTTTTTCCATATTATTAAGGTCTTCCGTTTCCAACGGAAGACCTTATTGTTATTCTTCGGTTTCTTTTTCTTCATTATTTTTCTTTTTTTTCCAACAAATTTTGTGCACGCGATTTCTCAAAAACGACTCGACCGATTTTCATCAAATTTACAGATATGATAGATACTGATTTGAACTTTATACGCAATTTTTTATTTTGATGACGTCATTTCCGTTTTTGAGATATTGACGTTTTAGCGATTTTCAGAGGGTCGGCTTGTCCTGGGATCTTCTCCTTAACGATTGAAGATATCGAGTTCAAATTTTCAGGGATTGTAGACGAAACATTGAAGATGTGTCTTTAGGCATTCATTTTTATCTGACTCAAAAGGCGCCGAAGCTCGCCTGGACCCGAAAATTGAGATTAAAAAAGCGTCATCATTTTTCGAGGTTTTCCTTGTTTATCTCTTTTCTTGGAAATATTTTGATAAAAATATGAAAAGCAAAAAAGTTAAGATTTACAAGACGTTTCATTTGATACCAAGAAAAAGGGGCTGGCCCCTCAAATAAGGGACCTAGAGGGCTCTAAAGTCTTTTATCTATAACCCTTTACTGAGGGATATTTTGTAATAAATTATAGAAGCAAATATGTTTATCTTACAGTTATGTAGCCTAACAGTATTATGATTTTCTCATGTGTTACGTAATTAGGGGTTTTTAGGGGTCAAAAGTCCAAAACTTTGATCACCTATAACTCAAAAAGGAAAAATATTTTGAAATGCAGTATAGAAGAAGAGATGCTCAAAATGATGTACTTAACAATATGCAACCTTCAAAATTTTGTTCAGCGGCCCCAATAAGGAGATAAGGGACCGGCCCCTAAAACGTTCTTTCTCAGATATCTCAAGAACGTTAACGAATTTCTAAACACTTGTTGAACAAAATGTCTTAAATATTAAATGACCTTTCATTTGATACCAAGAAAAAAGGGCTGGTCCCTCAAATTAGGGACCTAGAGGGCTTTAAAGTCTTTTATCTATAACCCTTTACTGAGGGATATTTTGTAATAAATTATAGAAGCAAATATGTTTATCTTACAGTTATGTAGCCTAACAGTATTATGATTTTCTCATGTGTTACGTAATTAGGGGTTTTTAGGGGTCAAAAGTCCAAAACTTTGATCACCTATGACTCAAAAAGGAAAAATATTTTGAAATGCAGTATAGAAGAAGAGATGCTCTAAATGATGTACTAAACAATATGCAACCTTCAAAATTTAGTTCAGCGGCCCCAATAAGGAGATAAGGGACCGGCCCCTAAAACGTTCTTTCTCAGATATCTCAAGAACGGTAACGACTTTTTAAACCCTTGTTGAACAAAATGTCTTAAATATTAAATGACCTTTCATTTGATACCAAGAAAAAAGGGCTGGTCCCTCAAATTAGGGACCTAGATGGCTCTAAAGTCTTTTATCTATAACCCTTTACTAAGGGATAGTTTGTAATAAATTATAGAAGCAAATATGTTTATCTTACATTTATGTAGCCTTACAGTATTATGATTTTCTCATGTGTTACGTAATTAGGGGTTTTTAGGGGTCAAAAGTCCAAAACTTTGATCACCTATAACTCAAAAAGGAGAAATATTTTGAAATGCAGTATAGAAGAAGAGATGCTCAAAATGATGTACTTAACAATATGCAAGCTTCAAAAGTTTGTTCAGCGGCCCCAATAAGGAGATATGGGACCGGCCCCTAAAATGTTCTTTCTCAGATATCTCAAGAACGGTATCGAATTTCTTAACACTTGTTGAGCAAAATGTCTTTAAAAGTAAATGACCTTTCATTTGATATTAAGAAAAAGGGGCTGACCCCTCAAATAAGAGACCAAGAGGGGTTTAAATGTTTTCAACTAAACACCTGAAACGAAATAGTATCTGGCCCTTAGAATGTAGACATTTTTCTTCTATTTTAAATCATGTTTAGTTATTAAATAGCAAAATCAAGGTAGTACATGTATCTCAAATTCTAAAATCAGACGGAAGACCTCCTCGTTGCTCGCAACGAGATCGTGTCTAGTTAGACCTTATTGTTTTTGCTTTGTTTCTTTTTCCATATTATTATTATTTTTTTTCTTTTTTTTTCTTACAAATTTTGTGCACGCGAGTTCTCGAAAACGGCTCGGTCGATTTTAATGAAACTTTCAGATCTGATAGATGTTGATCTGAACCTTATTGGAAATTTTTTATATTGATGACGTCATTTCCGTTTTTGAGATACTGACGATTTAGTGAATTTTAAAGGGTCTGCTTGTCCATTGAACTCCTCCTTAACGGTAAAAGATATTGAGTTCAAATTTTCAGGGATGATAGACGAAAGATTGTAGATATGTCTAAAGGCGATAAAAAATGTCTGGCTTAAAGAGCCTCAAAGCTCGCCTGGACCCGAAAATTGAGATTAAATAAACGTTGTAATTTTTTCGGGTTTTCTTTGTTTATCTCTTTTCTGAAAAATATTTTGTTAAAACATGTTATGTAAAAAAAGTTTATATTTACAAGATCTTTCATTTAATACCAAGAAAAAGGGGCTGGCCCCTAAAATTAGGGGCCCAGAGGGCTCTAAAGTTTTTTATCTGTAGCCCTTAACTCATAGATATTTTGTGAAAGGTTATAGAAGCAAATATGTTTATCTCACAGTTATTTATCCAAGCAATGTAATGATTTTATCATGTGTTACGTAATTAAGGGTTTTTAGGGGCCAAAAGTCAAAAATTTTGATCACCCATATCTCAGAAAGGAAAAATATTTTGAAATGCAGTATAAAAGGAAAGATGCTCAAAATGATGTACTAAACAATATGCAACCTTCAAAATTTCGTTAAACGGCCCCTATAAGGAGATAAGGGACCGGCCCCTAAAACGTTCTTTCCCATATATCTCAAGGACGGTAACGAATTTCTAAACACTTGTTGAACAAAATGTGTTTAGAATTAAATGACCTTTCAATTAATATCAAGAAAAAGGGGCTGGCCCCTAAAATTAGGGGCCCAGAGGGCTCTAAAGTTTTTTATATGTAGCCCTTTACTGATAGATATTTTGTGAAAGATTATAGAAGCAAATATGTTTATCTCACAGTTATTTATCCAAGCAATGTAATGTTTTTATCATGTGTTACGTAATAAGGGATTTTTAGGGGCCAAAAGTCCAAAATTTTGATCACCCATATCTCAGAAAGGAAAAATATTTTGAAATATGGTATAGAAGGAAAGATGCTCAAAACGATGTACTTAAGAATATGCAACCTTTAAAATTTCGTTAAACGGCCCCTATAAGGAGATAAGGGACCGGCCCCTAAAATGTTTTTTCCCATATATCTCAAGAACGGTAACGATTTTCTAAACACTTGTTGAACAAAATGTGTTTAGAATGAAAGGACCTTTCATTTGATATCAAGAAAAAGGGGCTGGCCCCTAAAATTAGGGGACCAAAGGGCTCTAAAGTTTTTTATATGTAGCCCTTTACTGATAGATATTTTGTGAAAGGTTATAGAAGCAAATATGTTTATCTCATAGTTATTTATCCAAGCAATGTAATGATCTTATCATGTGTTACGTAATTAGGGGTTTTTAGGGACCAAAGGTCCAAAAATTTGATCACCCATATCTCAGAAAGAAAAAATATTTTGAAATGCAGTATAGAAGGAAAGATACTCAAAATGATGTACTTAACAATATGCAACCTTTAAAATTTCGTTAAACGACCCCTATAAGGAGATAAGGGATCGGCCCCTAAATCGTTCTTTCCCATATATCTCAAGAACGGTAACGAATTTCTAAACACTTGTTGAACAAAATGTGTTTAGAATTAAATGACCTTTCAATTAATATCAAGAAAAAGGGGCTGGCCCCTAAAATTAGGGGCCCAGAGGGCTCTAAAGTTTTTTATATGTAGCCCTTTACTGATAGATATTTTGTGAAAGATTATAGAAGCAAATATGTTTATCTCACAGTTATTTATCCAAGCAATGTAATGTTTTTATCATGTGTTACGTAATTAGGGGTTAAAAGTCCAAAATTTTGATCACCCATATCTCAGAAAGAAAAAATATTTTGAAATATGGTATAGAAGGAAGGATGCTCAAAATGATGTACTTAACAATAAGCAACCTTCAAAACTTTCGTTAAACGGCCCTAAAAGGAGATAAGGGGTCGGCCCCTAAAACGTTCTTTGCCGTATACATTAAAAACGGTAACGAATTTCTAAACACTTGCTGGACAAAATGAGTTTAGAGTTAAATGACCATTTATTTGATATCAAGAAAAAGGGGCTGGCCCCTCACATCAGGGCACCAGAGGGCCCTAAAGTCTTTTATATGTATCCGTTTACTGAGAGATATTTTGTGAGGGTTATAAAAGCAAAATAAGGTATAATACGTTTATATATCTTAACAATATAATGATTTACTTATCTAATTAGGGCTTTTAGGTGCCAGATGTAAAAAGTTTAATCGTTTCTATCTCAATTGGAAGAAATGCTAGTATTGAAAATAGCAGCGTAAGAGAACTAATAAAAAGCGATGCAAAAAAGCATAAGTACTCCACTCCTTTTTACAGATCATGACTGTTTTCTCGTTGATTTTGTCATATCACCTTCTTAAAATCGGACGGAAGACCTCCTCGTTGCTCGCAACGAGATCGTGTCTAGTTATTATTAAGGTCTTCCGTTTCCAACGGAAGACCTTATTGTTATTCTTCGGTTCTTCTTCCCTATTATTATTTTTCTTTTTTTTTCTTACAAATTTTGTGCACGCGAGTTCTCGGAAATGGCTCGTCCGATTTTCATGAAACTTTCAGATCTAATAGATATTGATCTGAACCTTATTGGAATTTTTTTATTTTGATGACGTCATTTCCGTTTCAGAGATATTGACGTTTTAGCGATTTTTAGAGGGTCAGCTTGTCCGTCGAACTCCTCCTAAACGATAAAAGATATCAAATTCAAATTTTCAGGAATTGTAGACGAATGATTGTAGTTTTGTCTAAAGTGAGCCATTAATGTCTGGCGCAAAATGCGCCGAAGCTCGCCTGGACCCGAAAATTGAGATTAAAAAAACGTCGTAGTTTTTTCTGGTTTTCTTTGTTTATCTCTTTTCTGAAAAATATTTTGCTTCAACATGTTATGTAAAAAAAGTTTATTTTTACAAGAGCTTTCATTTGATACCAAGAAAAAGGGGCTGGCCCCTAAAATTAGGGGACCAGAGGGCTCTGAAGTCTTTTATCTGTAGCCCTTTACTGAGGGATATTTTGTGAAAGGTTATAGAGGCAAATATGTTTATCTCACAAGTATTTATCCAAGCAATGTAATGATTTTATCATGTGTTACGTAATTAGGGGTTTTAAGGGGCCAGAAGTCCAAAATTTCGATCACTTATATCACAAAATGCACAAATATTTTGAAATGCATTATAGAAGGAAAGTTGCTCAAAATGATGTACTTAACAAATCGCAACCTTCAAAATTTCGTTAAAAGGCCCCTATAAGGAGATCAGGGGTCGGCCCCTAAAATATTTTTTCCCATATATCTCAAGAACGGTAACGAATTTCTAAACACTTGTTTAATAAAATGTGTTTGAAATTAAAGGACCTTTTAATTGATATCAAGAAAAAGGGGCTGGCCCCTTCAATTAGGGGATCGGGGGGCTCTAAAGTCTTTTATCTGTAGCCCTTTACTGAGGGATATTTTGTGAAAGGTTATAAAAGCAAATATGTTTATCTCACAGGTATTTATCCAAGCAATGTAATGATTTTATCATGTGTTACGTAATTAGGGGTTTTTAGGGGCCAAAAGTCCAAAATTTTGATCACCCATATCTCACAAAAGAAAAATATTTTGAAATGCATTATAGAAGGAAAGATGCTCAAAATGATGTACTTTACAAAATGCAACATTCAAAATTTCGTTAAACGGCCCCTTTAAGGAGATAAGGGTTCGGCCCCTAAAATGTTTTTCCCATATATATTAAAAAACTGTAACGAATTTCTAAACACTTGTTGAACATAATGTGTTTAGAGTTAAATGACCTTTCATTTGATATCAAGAAAAAGGGGCTGGCCCCTAAATTTAGGGGACCAGAGGGCCCTAATGTCTTTTATGTGTAGCCGTTTACTGAGGGATATTTTATGAGGGTTATAAAAGCAAAATTAGGTATAATACGTTTATATATCCTAACAATATAATGATTTACTTATGCGTTACCTAATTAGGGGTTTTAGGGGCCAGAAGTAAAACGTTTAATCGTATGTATCTCAATTGGAAGAAATGCTAGTATTTAAAAAAGCAACATAAGAGAACTTATAAAGTGCGATGCAGAAAAGCAGTAGTACTCCACTCCTTTTTACAAATCATGTTTTCTTGTCGAAAATCAAAGTCGATGATGTCATATCACCTTCTTAAAATCGGACGGAAGACCTCCTCGTTGCTCGCAACGAGATCGTGTCTAGTTTTTTTTCTTTTTTTTTCTTACAAATTTTGTGCACGCGAGTTCTCGAAAACGGCTCGGTCGATTTAAATGAAACTTTCAGATCTGATAGATGTTGATCTGAACCTTATTGGAAATTTTTTATATTGATGACGTCATTTCCGTTTCTGTGATACTGACGATTTAGTGAATTTTAAAGGGTCTGCTTGTCCATTGAACTCCTCCTTAACGGTAAAAGATATTGAGTTCAAATTTTCAGGGATGATAGACGAAAGATTGTAGATATGTCTAAAGGCGATTAAAAATGTCTGGCTCAAAGAGCCTCAAAGCTCGCCTGGACCCGAAAATTGAGATTAAATAAACGTTGTAATTTTTTCGGGTTTTCTTTGTTTATCTCTTTTCTGAAAAATATTTTGTTAAAACATGTTATGTAAAAAAAGTTTAAATTTACAAGATCTTTCATTTAATACCAAGAAAAAGGGGCTGGCCCCTAAAATAAGGGGCCCAGAGGGCTCTAAAGTTTTTTATCTGTAGCCCTTTACTGATAGATATTTTGTGAAAGGTTATAGAAGCAAATATGTTTATCTCATAGTTATTTATCCAAGCAATGTAATGATTTTATCATGTGTTACGTAATTAGGGGTTTTTAGGGGCCAAAAGTCCAAAATTTTGATCACCCATATCTCAGAAAGGAAAAATATTTTGAAATGCAGTATAAAAGGAAAGATGCTCAAAATGATGTACTAAACAATATGCAACCTTCAAAATTTCGTTAAACGGCCCCTATAAGGGGATAAGGGATCGGCCCCTAAAACGTTCTTTCCCATATATCTCAAGAACGGTAACGAATTTCTAAACACTTGTTGAACAAAATGTGTTTAGAATTAAATGACCTTTCAATTAATATTAAGAAAAAGGGGCTGGCCCCTAAAATTAGGGGCCCAGATGGGTCTAAAGTTTTTTATATGTAGCCCTTTACTGATAGATATTTTGTGAAAGATTATAGAAGCAAATGTGTTTATCTCACAGTTATTTATCCAAGCAATGTAATGATTTTATCATGTGTTACGTAATTAGGGGTTTTTAGGGGCCAAAAGTCCAAAATTTTGATCACCCATATCTCAGAAAGGAAAATATTTTGAAATATGGTATAGAAGGAAAGATGCTCAAAACGATGTACTTAACAATAAGCAACCTTCAAAACTTTCGTTAAACGGCCCTAAAAGGAGATAAGGGGTCGGCCCCTAAAACGTTCTTTGCTGTATACATTAAAAACGGTAACGAATTTCTAAACACTTGCTGGACAAAATGAGTTTAGAGTTAAATGACCATTTATTTGATATCAAGAAATAGGGGCTGGCCCCTCACATCAAGGCACCAGAGGGCCCTAAAGTCTTTTATCTGTATCCGTTTACTGAGAGATATTTTGTGAGGGTTATAAAAGCAAAATAAGGTATAATACGTTTATATATCCTAACAACATAATGATTTACTTATCTAATTAGGGGTCTTAGGGGCCGGATGTAAAAAGTTTAATCGTTTCTATCTCAATTGGAAGAAATGCTAGTATTGAAAAAAGCAGCGTAAGAGAACTTATAAAAAACGATGAAGAAAAGCATAAGTACTCCACTCCTTTTTACAGATCATGACTGTTTTCTTGTTGATTTTGTCATATCACCTTCTTAAAATCGGACGGAAGACCTCCTCGTTGCTCGCAACGAGATCGTGTCTAGTTTTTCTTTTTTTTTTTTTTCTTCCTAGACGCGAACTTTGAGGCTTCATATCTCGCTCATTTCTGAATGGTTTTTGCTCAAATTTTCAGGGCTTATAGACTTTACAAAACACTATCTAAACCATTTTACAAATTTTAAAAATCCTCTTTCGTTAACGAGTTATTCCCCTTTTTAAAAAATTTAGGGCCTTTCGTTTCCAGACAAAGGCTCCGAGACTATGATAGCAGGGAATGGGAATCCAACGAATTTGAATAACAGAGACATTGAAGTTTTGCACATCGGTTTTTGTTTTTGGATTTCTTTCTTTATTTAGAAAAAGGTAGGGGGTCAAAAAACAGGGTTTCAAAAAGTGCGAAAATTTAGACATATTTTGCTTTGTATCTTTTAAACAAAAAACATTTTGTTAAGACATGTAGAATAAAAGTTGTGCAAAATGTCAAGGACTTTCATTTGACACCAATAAAAAAGGGCTGGCCCCTTCTATTAAGGGCCAAGGGCCCTTGAAAGTTTTTGCTAAATAACTAAAAAACGGCTAGGATTTTGATATAGCTGTCGCTGGAAAAGTTGTTTGTTGGGATCCTATAAATATCGGTACAATGTTATTTTGTTGGTGAGTTGTGTAGTATGAGTGTAAAAAGCTTTACATTTTAACATGTACCTGTGTTTATTTGGCAAGTTAACGAAATTCATTGTGCGTACAACTGACATTAAGTTACGACAGACAGTATGCCTGTTTAAAAAGGAGGCTTTAATTCATAAGAAAAAAATATTTTTTTTATGATACATGCTTTTATGTGAGGAGTTTAAGTCATCTTCGTAAATTCTGCACAATCCTAAAAAACGAGAAACAGAAAATATAAACATTCTTTTTCTTTTCTAGTAAATCACACAAACTACCGGAAAAAAATAAATCTATGTGATACATTTTAGTTATCATGTTGCGTGCATTTAAAATATATCTGGAATCAGAGCTGTGTGTGTGAACCATTACGTAAGCTATCCCTCGCTTGCGGCCGAGAAAGTCGGTAGCCATGGTCGCGGCTGGACTACCTAGCGGTCAGCGGTTATCTAATACACCGGAGTCACGTCTCTCAATTTATGAGTTCATTTAGCCGAAAACAAGAATTGTTTTAATTTTGATCACACATAGACGTTTATTCATCTCAAATTGAATTAACTGATAGAGTGTCAATTAAGAAAACGTTCTGTTAATTAATAAAAGAAATGTCATTTTCAATCTTAAGTAATATCAGGTATAGATTAATTGTGGGTTTTAAGTAAAGAAAACATAATAACTTCTATTTGGTAGATTTTAGTCATTATTATACTGCAAACATTTCAAATCTTCCTGGGTTCTGAGCTGTGTGTGTTGTAACTTTACGTAACCTATACCTCGCCCGCGGCCGAGGAGATCGGCCGCGGGTGCACTACCAAGCGGTCAGCGGTTATCTAATACACCAGATTCGCGTCTTTCATGTACTTTTTTTGAGTTTATATAGCCCCAAATACAGGAACTGTTTTAATTTTAAGTTATGTTTTATTTAAAATGTAAATTAAGAAGTCATTCTGAAAATTATAAAATCCGATATTATTCCTAATCCAAAACATCGTCAGACATAAATCAATGGTAGGTTTGTAAGTATAAAATGTTCTAAGAACTGTACTAATAATGTTTTAGATCAACAACAAAAAACCACAAAGATTACCCATTTAAATGATGATCATCCCTCGCACGCTCGCACATGGCCGAGAAGATCGCGCGCGAGGGGACATCTACATGTACCTTATCACACGTGTATGCTTATTGATATTTTGTACGAACACAAAACTATTTGTTTATTTAATTTTCATTTATATTGGTTTTAGATGAAAGATGAATTTATCTCCCTTATTCAGTTGATTTAGCGTTGATTTAAACGGTAGGGCGAAAAATCTTATAAAAACCTCTCATTAATTGAATAAAAGTAATCTATCAATTCGATTCTAAATATGCAAGGCCGATTGTATAAATAAAAGAACTCCGAGATATTTACCGGCATATGTAAACTTGATATGTGTTTAAGATTAATATACTGCATCGTCGGAACCCACGGGTTTTCTATCCGTTACACTGATTTCAAGCAATGTAACGGATGGAAAACCCGTGGGGTCCGACGATGAATCGACTGTAGTTACTCATGATCATTTCCGTTAATTATTGCTTAGACTTTTTACAGACTTTAACACTTTTAAGACAATATTCAAAGTTTGCCTGGCCAACGAGTCATATAAAAAGTATGCACATGGATATATGTATATATACTGGTGTAAGAATTAATATTCGACCAACACAAAAATTAAATAGTGTAGAAAGTAAAATAAGTTTTCTTAAGAGTTGTACCAAATTTTAGCAGGGTTTACATTGTAAAAAAAATCATTAATTTTCGAAGCGTTCTAGGAAGTTTAAAAACAAAGTCATCTCTGTGCTGCTCCGCCCCCCCCCCCCCCAGTGCTCGAGCTGAATTTTAAAAATTGGCGAACAAAAATCGAAAATTTATATGTGTCGAAAATCAATTTTTGGTGACTCCTTATTTGTTAACGTTCTTCCTAATGTGTTTCACTTTGCAATCTGTGTGTTTATTCGGCCAGTCTGCGTGATAATTCAATCACCCCGTGCGACCGAAAATATCGTGTCCCTTTAAGACCGAGAAAATAAGCACCGCCTTCAAATTTACCTGGTCAGTGTAACCCTTGTTAATCAACTAAATCGAGGCCCCAGTTTGGATGTTAGAAAATGATTGGCATTTGTTTACTCGTCCTGTGTATACCATGCCCAGCGCTCGCGACGTTTTCTTTTGATTTGATGCATACCGTGACGATAAATCGCTATCTTTTAGCACTTTAAACAAAAGAAATATTAAAAGATATGAATTAAAAATTTACTCGTACTTGGTTATGTACCACACTAAATGCGCTGATCACCTATAGTCTGTCAAAATCATGTGGTGCCGATCATGTATCCGTGAAAGACGTCGTTTATTAATAAAGATGTTTGTGAATAATTGAGAATAAATAATTAAATGAAATCAAATATTGCGTTCACGATTTATATCGTTAGTTATCACATTTCTTTGAGAAATTTCACGAGCTAAAACCGGAAGAGAAACAAGTACAGACAGCTCTGGTGCATGCGCAGCTGGTAGAATTATTCTGCACTTTAATTTAGCAGCTGATCGGAAAAGATTTACAAGCATTGGTTGCAAAGTTGCATTAGTATTTGAGTACGGTGGGGTGATTGTATAATTCACAAAACATCAGAATATATTCTCAGTTAATCCCGACAGAAACTTGTTCAATCAAACGAAAGATTTTGCACATGTCGCACGCGGTTTTTCATGCGTTTATATTCATTTCAACGAAGAACAATTTGTTTTATAAGTACATATAAATACGATATTCTTTTAAATAAACAGAAAAACTCTTTTGAGAGCACTTAAATACTCCGTATATATAGACATGTATACACAAGCGAGCGTGTTTCCCTCGGGGTTTCACACCTCATTCAAAATAGGCTCCACTCCCACCTGAACTTACCTAAGGTAAACTGACCGGTTAAAAACCTCGGCCTTTACGTGCACACAACCCTGGACACAGATAGCCATAGGTAATTTATGGATGCAGATCATCAATTGTTATGTAATTAAAATACACTTGGAAGTGATCTATCACTGTAGTGGTCAATTGTTGAATATAAGTTTAAAGTTTTAAGTCAAAGATGTTAAATAATAATTATTTGTTCTCACGTTTAGAAGTTATGAAATACGTTATTCAATGCAGTCGGTGCCATAGAAATCATCAGAGTACTGCAAGTGTTGACAGTTTCTTATTTCTATAAAAGACCTTAGGACATAATTCACTTGACTTACAGACTAGCGACACACTTGCCTCCCAAAAATGTATGCACTTCTCAAAGTTACAATTAAATGGTATAGATATGTGTTGTTCAGCGGATTTTATTAATTGTTGTAAATGTGAAAGTTAGAGAAATCGTATTTTCTGGAGGTTGACATTATGTAGAACTCTTTTGTTTAAAAAACAAAAACAAATTGTTTTGACGTCACACCATCTCTTTTGGTTTGTACAATACAATAGTGTTGTTACAATACTTTTGGTTTATGCCTTTCTGTTACTCAAGTTAAAAACTGAACAAAATTGATTACTTTTAGGTTCACACGTCACATGTTAATACATTGTACATGTAGGCATAAATATATGATTTTTATCAAATAAATGACATTGTATCTTTAAAAAATTCCAAAATATTATAACTAAAACATGTATATGTGACATGATAGAAATAATTGTAAACCAGAGGTCTCTCTTCCTGTCACACAAAAGTGACAAAAAGGATTTTTGATTCAGTTGGAGTTCTGCCCCCACCCCTGCCAACATTTTCTGAAATTTACATTTAGAAAATTAAATTTTGGGGTATTGACACCACCACCCCCACACACTTTCTAGAGGAGCGCTCAAGGCAAAAAAAAAAATATTGGGATATTTAAAACAAAATCCTATTTGAAAAAAATGAAGTTAGAGATGCCTCACAACCCCTACCACTGCCGCGGATTATGATTTTGAAGATTTGTGAATTTCTATTACTTGCTTGTGAATATTTCAGATAAATATGCTCATCCTTTCAAAAACAACACTGAGGCCTGTATGGCCAAACATTATACGGATAGTTACCCTTACCACTGAGCACCTCAGTCTAGTATACTAATAGCGCACCCTCAGATGGGAGAAGGCATTATTGTTTATTTACAATTGGTGTTCTTTTTAATCTCTAATTTTAACACTGCACTTTACATAAACTATTCCATGTTTTAGCGGTAGAGGTTTAAGTATGAATATAGGGAATCAAAATGTTTATGAAACATAACACTTTTTTCCATGCATCAGCGCAGTGGATTTTGTGTTTATTACACTATGATATAGGCATACCAGTAGTTTGAATCCTGTCATCAGTTGTACATACATGTAAACGTATTTATCGATTTTCTGGTTAGAATAATTTTGATACATGTACATATAAGAGATGTGTTTTAAGTTATCATAAATTGATATAACCGTGAAATAAGTTAAAAGGAGAGTTTGTCTGGTAGGAAAATAATACTTTGAAAGTGAGCCTCGTTTTCTGAACTTACTATTATCATATTGACAATCCAGTTTAATGACTGCCCACCCTTTTCTCCTTACACTCAACGGGGTCGGATAGGTATCAATAAGAGGTCACCTTTCCATGATCTTTAAATTTGCATACAATCTATATATATACCCCTAGCTTATCACAGACATGCCTTTATCTGTTTTATGAGAAGTGTAACTCTTCAATACTATGCAGTCTGGAGGTTGCAATAATATATAGAAAATAGGCATGAATTAATTTTTCTGTCTCCTTTTGAAGAGTTCAAATTGATTTTCTAAAGCCCTGATTGGTCAGAAGTTAAGGTAGCGTGAAGATGACCTCCTATCAATAATTGTCAGACCCTGACAAGTGTACATGTAAGAAGAAGAGTGGTGGTTTAATTAAGACTGAATGACAATCCTTTCTTGACTTGCAATCTGATTAAAATTTACATAGTCGCATACGATGATTTGAAGAAACCCCACTTGAGGTCACCTCCTGGTGAACTTTGTTTTGACCAATGAAATCGTCGGTTCCATTCCTCAGTTACATGATTAGGAAGTTATGCCAATACATTCTTTAGATTCCCTAAGGGCGTCTTATATCAACTTATGCTCCATCTCTTACTTGCTGATACCGAAAGATTCACGAACATGTGGCATCATTTCGTCGTACAACTCCATTTTTGTTTGTAACCCGAAATTACCGTTTCTAACACTTGCTCTGATTGCTAGAATAACTCATGTATATTTATAAACAAACGTTCAACAGGGGGTGACCTCAAAAGGGGTTTCTTCACATCCTCTTGTAGCGAAAATAGAAAAACAAGGAGGGGATCAAGGATATGATTTTAATCAGATTGTCTCGACTTGAAGCTGTAACGGAAGACCTTCTCGTTGCTTGCAACGAGCTCGGCTCTAGTTACTGATATATATCTGTTTACTTACTTACTTAGGTCTCCTCGTGCCATGCGGCACATAAGGCGATATCTGTTTAACAAACCTATATATCCCGTCATTATTTGGTACATAGAATACCATATCAATTTTTAATTTTAGGTTTCAATTTTAGTTGGTTTTAAGACCAATTTATGGAGATATTACTTTCAACATAATATGGTTTATTGTTTACGGAATACAAAGTTTGACCTTGCGCCGTCACCTCATTTTTGCAGGATAAGATTCTAAATAATTCTTAGAAATGAAGGAATATATGAACTTTTTTTTTATTTCAAATTGTTTGAAACAGTTGCTAAAATATGTCTACTAATTTTAGTTATAATATGACGTTAAATAACATAAAGTCTTCGTATTTTTTTATTGACCCTCGTAGTTGATAATACACTGCTCGGCAATGTTCATGTACCATTTCATCAATAATGTATAGGAAATTATACAAGTTGAAAGGATTGATTTGTTATTTCATCACATGGAAACAAAACGATTCAAAACCAAATAATTTATAAACATCCTAATTTTCTCCTGATTTATCATTCGATTTGATTCACCGCATGTTTATTTTGAAACTGCGTGTCAATATATACACTGTATTTACAACTTGTTGAAAGCTATACAACAATGAAATTAAGGGGGTATTTTTCTGGATTTCAGTTACATATTTAATTCTAACTTGACATATAAAAGCTATACCTGGACTAATTGTCACAATTTGCAACATTGTAAATATTAAGAAAAACTCTTCAAGAGAAGTTCACATTTCATGTTAAAATTTCACATAAATAAACAGCTGTTTCCCCACTAGCCACACAACTATTTACAATCGTAAACAGTTGTGTAATTTAGCAAGGTATTGTTTTTAAAAAATGATATGTGGTTAAAAGCATCGACAAATATATAATTAGAGTATTTGGACTGAACAGTAATCCAATAAAGCAAAGTTTTGTAATAAAATAAAACAAATAATTTATCTCATATCATAATGTGTTAATCATAAAATTTTTAAAGTGAACAAATCGACAATTTGTACAGGTTGTTAAAGCTATTCGCAATACTGAGTTCCTTACAATATTTCATTGTAGAACCATATTTTCAGTTTTGAGGTGAGAGGAGAAGTCCACTTCATGATACACTCCGTTCAATTTACAAGGCAACCGTTGAAAGGGTTTTTAATTATTTTATGTGCTTAACAGGACACCATCAAATTTTAATGGAATGGCAACGAAAACATCTGTGAATGATTTGATAGTCTGTCCTATTTGTTATGAGATTTTTCAGGATCCCAAATCATTGCCTCAATGTCTACATACATTCTGTAAGTCTTGTATTAAATCTTATATATCGACTTCTGTAAAAGATAAATCATTGGACAAGACTGATTTTCACTGTCCTGTGTGTCGGAAATGTTATCACGTGACAAATCATGAGGAGTGGGTGGATACCTTACCACACAACCATTTAATCGTCAGTTTAACTGACCAAGAAAATATGGAAAACAGGGAACCTTCGTGTGATTGTTGCAGCAGGCTGGGTGATTTTCAACCCGCAATTTCTTGGTGTCAGGAATGTTGTGACCAATTGTGTGAAAACTGTGTCAAATTTCACCAAGTCAGTCGACTTACTATGGAACACAAAGTGTGCAATATCGCGGAGCAAACCCAGAAAAATAGCATTGGCGTTAATTTGTTTTGCAAACAGCATACCAGTAGAAGATTAGAAGTTTATTGTTTTGATCATGAAGAACCGTGCTGTCTAATGTGTGCAACGGTGTCTCATAGAAAATGTGAAAAGGTCAATAGTCTGGAAGATTGTGCCCAGAATTGCAATGCAGACATACCAAACATTTGCTTTGAAATGGAAGACATCCAGAAAGCGTGCGACACTGAGATAACACGAGTTACAAGCGACATGAAAAGTCTAGCAAAAGAATCAACAGACATAGAACACAAGATTAAAACTATGGCTGATGAAATTATCACAGCTGTAAGGGAAAAAGAACGAATTCTTCTAGAGAACCTAAGGAAAACAGAAAAAGAACAATCAATACTCTTACAAAATGTTATAGACGAATTTTTAGATGTTAAAAAGAAGATAGAATATGATGTTCAGATTCTGAAGAATTCGCAAGAACAACACAAAATTGCCTTGTTTTTAGAATTAAAGCGAATCGGGAAAACAGTTTCCGAATCTCATAAAGACGTTACAAAGCTCCAGAAAGAGTATCAGATATCTACTTTAGATGTACATATCGATGAAACTGTACAAACATTTCATTCTTCCTTTCATACGTTTGGAGAAATCAAAGTCAAGGGACAGAACGAAGTAAATTATCAGTCAGGGCAGCTTGTGTTGGAGAAATCAGTGACTGTAGAGGGAAGTTCGTGCTTTACTGATGTTGACGTTATTGATGACCACTATATCGTAACTACTGATCAGTTCACCAAAATGGTATATATTTTGGATGAGAATGGAAAACAGTTGTCGTCACTGACACTGTCTGGATCTCCTTGGGCTATTGCAGCGTTGCAAAACAAACATTTCTGTGTTACTCTGCGAGATCCTGGTGGTGTTTGTATGTTTAAAGTACTTGAAAATCTTTCATTTTCAATTGTAAAAGAGTTAAATATCCCTCGGAATGCATGGGGTATTTGTGCTGTTGAAGACAAAATCGTTGTTTCTGTTGAATGTCCCCAGGGCAATGGTCAAGTGTTTAGATTTTATGACCAAGAATGTAATTATTATAAAGAACACACAATAACCCCGGGATCTTCGGTGTGTGGTGGAGTGCTAGCTACTTCATACAAGTCTCTGCTTTTTACACATTACGGCGGAAATTCACTATTTTCGGTTGACATTAGCAAATCAAAATCAGCTTCTTCATTGTACAAAGGGAGTAATATGTTACAACCAATAGGCGTAACCTGTGATACGCATGGGAATATCTATGTCGCCTGTTTTGGATCAAATAATGTTCTCCAGTTCGATGAAAATGGGAAATTTTTAAGAGAGATCATACGAACAGATTCGGGATTCCGGAACCCGTATGGGATACGGGTCAAAAGACTGGGAGATGGTGTTAGAATAATTCTTGCAACATTGCAAAAACTGCTTATTTATCGTTTTATTGAGTGATTAAAAGTTATATCGGTTCTATTAGCAACCAGTTGGACCAACGGGACAGAACTCCTAAAATGACAAACGTAATAAATGAAGTAAATTAAAGTTCCTAAAATTTAACAGGTAGATTTTCTGAAAAAAGTTGGAGTTTTCAATATGTGTAATGCATTTGCATATGTATGTGATAGCTAAGACAAAGAAATAATCCAAAACCTTTTACACAGTGGATATATGACTGCTTTTGTATGAAAACTTTGCATCAAAACTATCAAAACTATATCATCTAAACAATTTAAAAATTACTATCGGATGTGGTCTCTTTCAATTGCAACAATTATGATCGTTGGTTATTAACAAACAGAATGACACATTTAGCTTTGATGGTTTTATGTTTATCACTAGATGCAGATTGAATTTTTATCCGTCCAATGCTCAAGAATTTTTTCCCATAAAGGGGCATGGTCTCGATTTGTCAGAATATTTTCAAATTTTACATTTCTATTTCTATACTGAGTGTAACGAAGGTAGGTATAGCGCCTTTTCCCATTATTTCGCCTACACCTGTGTTTGGACGGAAAGTACCTGTTACTAAAAATAGCTTCAGGTACCTAGCTGTTGCAATATGAGACCTAGGCACACTGTACTGATTTTATAAAGGTGTCTGCAACAATGAAAAAAAGACAATAACAAACCGTCAACCATCTCAAAAATCCATAAAACGAAATACAAATTCAAAGCAGAGCAACACGGACCTCCAAGATAGAGGTAGGATCAGGTGCCTAGGAGGAGTGAGCATCCTCTGCTGACCGGTCACACCCGCCGTGTGCTCTTTGTCGTAATCGGGAAAATAAAAACCGCAAAAGTCCGTAGACAATTAGGTAATTAATTATGGTCTAACAATTAGTATGAAAAACGTCAGTCAGCATGCGACTCAGTGGAAGATTGTATTTGCTGACAAGGTCGTCGTATCGACCATAGAACTTACGAAAAGATGACTTTAAACGAGACTCTTGATAGTCCTGTTTGATCAACTTGTTTGTCAGTAGCTTGCCTCGTCTTAGAAACTGTTCATACGAAGAGCATGCCCTTGCGTATCGAATTAACTGAGAGACAAAAACACCATATGCAGGTGATGAAGGTATATTGCTACATAAGTAAGGAAAGTTGACTATAGAAAAATTGAAGTCATCGCGTTTATCATAAAGTTTGGTTGTTAGGTTACCATCAATGTCCATTTCCAGTAAAATATCCAAATATGAAACAGATGACAAACAACTAATTTGTCATAAATTCGGGAAACTCTGTGTAGAATATTAGTTGATGTTCTGAACCGTGATAAGTTCAAGCAAAATGCAATGGATCTAAGTGTAAATAGAGTACATGTATAGTGTTAATGAAGAGATCTGTTAATATTGGGTGTGCTCATACTCAGACTGAATACAACACGACAAACAAGATAGTTAAAAAAAATCCAGAAGATTAGATACATGTACATGCTACTTAATCCCTATTTTTTATGTTTTAATTTAAGTAAAAATAAATAGTTTAACTTGGTGGATTCGATTCAGCGACCGCAAAATCAAAAGACCTCTGCGTTACCACTATGCCTCGTATCTAACATTTTCAGAAGACGCATTTTCAATATATATGGCTATATACATAATTTCATTAGAAAAGACACTACCGTAATTGAAATATTTGTTTAATTTTCAGTACGAAGACCACCTTAAACCAAAACTAATTCAATGTAAATGTGTACTACAATACCTGTTTAACATAATTTTAATCGATTTTCTTTGGTATAGAGGGGTTAAAATAGTCAAATTTCAAACTTTTTTTTATCATATAATAATTACTTTCCTATATATCCATAACAAAACCTGAATGTATTAATGATGTAGTGTAAGATAATAAAGACTCTTAGAGCATGGTAATTGTGTAATTTGCGTTTCTTTGAATATATTTAAACTAAATATTGTATAACATTGAAAATGTCTGATGTTTGCAAAAGTGCTATAATTTAGGCCAAATCGTATATTAAGTGCGCTTTACCTCTTTAAATGTAAGGCGTTGTGTTACAGGCGAGATATAGAGCTCACGATTGATTGTAATGTAAACAAGGCTCATGTTCTGGTTTGTACATCTGTTAAATTATTGAATTCAAATGTTTTCTAGTTTAAAGTTAAGGATATTTATTGAAACAGAGGAAATTCGGAATAATTTGTTTATTTTCTTTTTTTCTCTTAAAAACTTTCTGTAGCAATGTAATTACAAAAGTGAAAATTCTACACGTTATTTCGTATCATTTTACAAATTTCATGCTTGTATTATCTCATGTTTAACTTATATAATTGGCTGGCATGCAATGGAAATTTTTTAAAAATAAAAATACGCAAAATTAATTCAAGATAGAATATCTCGAAAATTTGATCATTGACTTTATATAATGTTAATGTCAACAGAATACAGACATTGAAAATAGTTTTAGGCAATAAATTGTTTGGAGCTTCTATTAGTCGGAGGTTTTTTTTAAGTTAAACTATGTGCTTAAAACGATTAATTGATATACAAAATAAGTAAAGCTATTCGTTTTTTTTTTATTTTTTAACCACCAAATTGTTTTATTACTTTTAATAATTTTAGAATAAAAAAAGAATTGGTGGACTATTTGGACAAAGTACTATGTGCGGTATTATGCATTTTTCGCCCCCAAAATTAAAGTGTTTTAGATAGCTTTTAAAATAAGGTGGAAGATAGTTCAAATCATATTGAAAATAAGTGTGTAAAAGGTTATCACCACAGTGACGTCAAAATAAAGAAATGACGTAAAGTGGGGATAAGTTTTTACATCGTTACAATTCATTAATCCACCTTTTTATGAATTTATTTTAATATGCATTTATATCTAAAAACAATATAACAATCATGAAACATTACAATATTTCTTTAAATCATAAACACAGGATAACATACCGTTGAGCTCGAAAAGTCAGCCTTTACAAGTGAACATTCACTCTCTTAAATTTGATGGGACAATGAAATGTGAGAAACGAGCTCCAAAATTTTGGAGCTGGTTTTTGTCAACCAACCAATAAAATCAAAGACCACAATACTAAAAACCAATTAAATATCAAGACACATCTCTTTGGCCAGAACCTTAATTACGATGATTTCAACCCTAAGGCAATTTATAGCATGATCCGGATAGTTGCATGCTCTATTAAACTGACCATGACCAGAGTACATACAGGGGTATAGCGCACTTATTTCATGTTGTAAATTTTGAATTTACTGGGTGGGTGTAAATACAAAATTTACACCCACCCAGTAAATTCAACATGTACAACATGACACTTAGTTCACGATTTCGCCTACAATATAACGCTTTTGTAAAGATTAGATATTTTCAGTATTATACAATATATAGTTAAAATATATTTAAAGAAACCGCAAAGTACACAATTTCCATGTTAAAAGAGTCTTATATAGTTATCTGAAACGACATCATTAAAATATTTATGTTTTGTTAATGATTTATTGTAGACCTGAAGCATGCTAACACTCAACATGGTCAGCACTCATAAAACCAATCCATATTTTCTAACATGCCATATTGAACTCTAAATAATGAAAATAAAACACCAAATCAGATTCACAACAGATTTATTGTTTTCATGTATTGTAATCTACCCCCCTCTGTGGCATTGTTTGGTCTTGGCTTCAAGACAATGAGTAAAATATGTGTAAATAAAGTATTTGTAAATTACATCATAATTTTACAATGGAAATGCCATTAGTGCATTGACACCAAATGGGTATGGTCAAAAACACATCATTGTCTAAAAAATTCAACAATTTTCAAACAACCAACTGTGCAAATTTATTCTTTCCGGTTAACGGCAAAGAAAATATTTGCAACATAAAAAATTAGCAAATGGCTCAAAAACAATATTACAACTTCAACAATTGCAATCAATATAAATGCAAAACACCAACTTGGTCAACTCAGATTCCGGTAAACGGCAACCCGAGACAAAAATTGTTCAACTTCAAATTGTCATTATCAAATAATTTCAACTGCACATCAATTGTGCACAAGTAGATCGGGAACAACACGCGCATTCATCTAGCATGAAGACAGAAACAACAAGTAGCACATTCTTCAAAATGCAATTTCATGAAGTGGTTGGTTTTCTAGTCGAGACTCCTTAATTGACTTTAGTCAATTAAAAAACTGTGAAGGTTAACCAATACTGAATCTGTGAGCCTTTTTCCCATCAATGATTTCTTGAAGCTCATCCTGAAATATAAAGTTCAATACGCAGTAAAATTCTTATATTTAAACAAATCAAAGGGGTAACAAGGGTGGGAGGGGAAAATATTTTTCTCACAACTATTTCATGTGCATCCCGGTTGCTGCCTTTTTCAAAAAGGAAGTTTGTTAAACGTAAACCAAAACTGTACAAATGTCCGGAATAAAAAATTCCGGAATAATTAAAAAACTTTGCTTCACTCTAAAATAAATTGATTTATTTTTTAATTAATAAATCTTATTATTGTAGACCTGAAGCATGCTAACACTCAACATGGTCAGCACTCATAAAACCAATCCATATTTTCTAACATGCCATATTGAACTCTAAATAATGAAAATAAAACACCAAATCAGATTCACAACAGATTTATTGTTTTCATGTATTGTAATCTACCCCCCTCTGTGGCATTGTTTGGTCTTGGCTTCAAGACAATGAGTAAAATATGTGTAAATAAAGTATTTGTAAATTACATCATAATTTTACAATGGAAATGCCATTAGTGCATTGACACCAAATGGGTATGGTCAAAAACACATCATTGTCTAAAAAATTCAACAATTTTCAAACAACCAACTGTGCAAATTTATTCTTTCCGGTTAACGGCAAAGAAAATATTTGCAACATAAAAAATTAGCAAATGGCTCAAAAACAATATTACAACTTCAACAATTGCAATCAATATAAATGCAAAACACCAACTTGGTCAACTCAGATTCCGGTAAACGGCAACCCGAGACAAAAATTGTTCAACTTCAAATTGTCATTATCAAATAATTTCAACTGCACATCAATTGTGCACAAGTAGATCGGGAACAACACGCGCATTCATCCACATGGCGAAAGTGAATGCATGCACTGCATGTATTCAGTGAAGCCACCGCCACCAAGTGGGGGAAGCGGGTAGTTCCTTAAGCCTAGACCTTGCCACATCCCACATGAACAATAAACTTGGTTCAAAACTAGTAGAGTTTGGGATAAACAAGTATCCCAGTTTTGCTAAATTGTTCAATAGCAGCACAAATTGTATTTAAAAATATTTCAGTTCCTTTTTCAGACAAATGAACACCATCCCTGTCAAACAACAGCTCATCATTGGGTTTAATATCTGGGTACTTAATGTAGCCACCCCCCTTTCTAACAAGCTCAGCTGCAATGGAGCTGTTTAACCTTTTTAAAGATTTGTTCATGGCATTGACATCTTCAGAGTATCTCCATTTCCTCCTAGGTAACAATTGTGACCATATAATTTTTGTATCAGGCAGAAGTAGCTGAATTTTCCCTAAAGTGGTTTTGACATTCTCAATTAACTCTTTCAACTTTGTTTTGCCCATGTCATTTGCAGCACAATGCATTATCAAATACTGGGGTTTGTCATTAACTTTCAACAAAGTTTTAATTTTTTTATACATGTCTGTCCAGATCATACCCCCTTTTCCTTGCCACCACATATTTATCCCTAACCTCTGAAGACCCAAGGACACTCCACCTGGCCTATCTCTGGCTGCAACAAATGCTCTTTTCACTATAGAAGAACCCACAAACCAAGCTTCAATTTCTGAAAAAATATTTTTAGTAAATGTGACTGTAATTAAGACCACTACATTCTTAAAATCTTATATATGATTTGTAAGAGTTGGATTTCCACCTACCAGCTTTACAGATTTCATCATCTGACAAGCCCAATTTGGCTGCATTGGTAGCCGCACCTATTCGAAAAGAATGGGATTTGTACTTAGTGCTATCAATGCCAATTGTTTTCAATACTTTGCTCAACACCGATGTAAACTGAAAACGAGTAAGCGGCTGCCCCCCAAAGTGGCAAAACAAGTTGCCTTGTCTAATGGGTCTAAATTTTAAAAATTCTGCCATAATATAAACTGGCTTTATGCTAGTTAATGATTGAACATTCTGAATAATAACCATTTCCCCCTTTCCCCTTTGATCAGCTTTGGAGTGTTCCAGATATAATTTCATTAAAGATTTATCTGATGACAACTCCAGGTTTTTAAATTGGACTGCATGACCTACAGCTTGTTTTTTCCCCTCAGTTATCTCACCTACCCTAAAATATCCAAAAAAAGCTAAACTATAAGCAGCTGCAAAAAGTTTTGCTTCATAAATATCATTGCAGACAATTGGCAATGATTTCAATATGCTCTCCAAAATGTTTAATGTTATTGGTAATCTGATATCTTTAGACTTAGCCTTTCTTCTATAACCTTCTAATAATTTTCTGACTATGAAATTTTGAGTCACATCTGTGTAATTATACAACTTGAGATAGTATGAAATTCCAGACAGATAGGTCTTTGCTGTAGATTCTCCCAACCCTCTTGCTGACATGTAACCAACAAATTGTATAATTTGCTCTAAAGGAGGGGGCCAAAGCCTTTCAAGGCTGATAGTATCACGAAATTCCTCAAAACATGTCAACCCTTGTCTGTATGTCTCTTGTGTATTTTGTGCTGTTGCTAGTTGTAATAATTTGTTCACTTCATCTCTGACATCATTGCTAGAAATTCGTCTGGAATGGTCTCTGGGTTCAAGTCTGCCCACTGTGCTAGCTGACGGAAGTGATGAAACTGTTTACGAGATAAAGAATCAGCTATATTATTCTTCTTCCCTAATATGTGTTGTGCTTTAAACATGATGTCATTTCTAAGGAGCAAGAGTACCAATTTCCTTAATAATACCATAACCCTTTTTGATTTTGATGTTTGCCTGTTAACTATGGATACTAAAGCATTGTTGTCAATATACATTATGATTTTTTTGTTTGCAAAATATTTTTTCCCCACAAATACATTGCCAGTAGTATAGGCACTAATTCCAGAAATGACATTTCCTTGAAGATTGAGCTTTCCCAACCAAGGGGCCATGACCAGTAAGACCAATGACCCTGACAGTAAGCACCGCACCCTAATTCTGGATTTCCACTGCTGTCGGTGTACAACTCGATATTGTCACTGCTTAACCACTCACTTTCATGGATCAATCTTACCCCATTAAAGTCTTGCAAAAACTTTAACCACATCATTATATCTTCCTTGATACCACTACCTAATTTTATATGATAATGAGGTTTGGTTATTCCACAAGTTGCATCATAAAACCGCCTATTAAAAGCCCTTGCATTTGGGACACCTTTGCTAAAAAAATTTAAACTCCCAACAATACTCTGAATTTCCTGAAGCTGGAGAGATTTTTTTTTTATCAAACTTGATGTTAGAAGTGCAGTTAATTGCTGTATTTTTTCTGGTGGGATTCTTACAACCATGTCTGAGGTGTCTATTTCTAAACCTAGAAAAATTATGTTTGTACAAGGACCCATGGTCTTTTCTTGTGCCAAGGGAACACCAATGAATTCGCACAAGTCCTGGAACCCTCGCATCAGCTGAACACACTCATCTGAACCAGAGGCACCCAAAAATAAAAAATCATCTAAATAATGAAAAATTTTACCCGTTTCAATTCGTCTTTTCAATTCCCATTGCAAAAATGTTGAAAATTTTTCGAATAGATTACAAGAAATTGCACAGCCCATTGGCAGGCACTTATCAATATAATAATTTCCCTCAAACTTGAAACCTAGAAGGTCAAAATCTCCTGGGTTTATAATCATTAGTCTAAATGCAGACTTTATGTCCATTTTTGCCAAAACAGTGCCTTTACCTAACCGTGCAACTTCCTGTAATACCTGATCTAGAGATGTGTATGCAACCGAACAGTCCTCTGGGTCTATGAAATGATTAACACTATTCATTTCTGGATAAGAAAGATGTGTTATTAATCTCCAGCTACCTCCAGACTTGGGGACTATACCTATTGGCGAAACTCTTAAGTTGGATATTGGTTTGTTTGAAAAGGGGCCTGCAATTCTGCCTAGAGAAACCTCACTATTTATTTTATCCCTTGCTGCTTCTGGAAATTGCAAAACAGATTTTAAATTTTTTGATTCACCCCCTAGCCTTGGACCCTTATAGCCAATTCTAAAACCAAACTGAAAACCTTGTAATAATTCAGTTCCTATAGCCTTATTTGAATAATTTTGTAGTAGTGGTTTTAAATTCTGAATTTTAATTGGGGTATATCCCAACTTCCAGACATTGAGCCTAGTAGTGATTGCCTCTACCCCCTCTAAAATGGAATGCTCCTCTACTCCCTGTATTTTGGTACTGTCCCCTATTTCCTCTATTGGAGCCCTGACTACGAAATGGCTGGTCCCCCCTGGATGACTGCATCTGCTCTTTCTTTGGGCAAATTGCTAGCGGATGCTGGGCATTACATTTTATACACTGATGCAAATAACCGCAGGGTGCCTTGAAACAAGACCCCTGAAAATTATATGTATAACACTTCCTATTCTGACTCTGGTTTTGTGTATCAGCAGCCAGAAATGACCTACTTATAGGTGTAATGTAAATTAACCACAATTCTGAGTCAACTGTCCCCCATGCTCCTGATGGGTTTTTTGCAAGCTTTAATCGAAACTGCTGGTCATACTCTTTAAATCCTAAACCGGATGACCTAGCTGCTGCTAACCTAACGTCATTCATGTATTTCAAGAGATCTAAGGCTTTAGTAGGATGAGCCTCCAAATAAATGCTTGCAAATATGATAAAAGCATCCGTCCATTGTTGAATATTAGTAATATTTTTTGCATTTTTTTCCGTAGCTTGAATCTCACCGTTAACCATAACAAGCGATTGTTTTTGAGGCTCATTGGAATTAACAAACATTTTTGCCAAGTCTACGTACTGACCGTTAATTATTTTGTTTTTCACCTCTGGAGAGACATTTAAACCTAAAACGTTGTTATAGCTAACAATCATTTGAGGAATATCATTGTGTTCAGTAAAATTTTGAACTGTACCTGATTCCGGGCAAGGTTTTGGGTTTCCAACCACATGGTCAACCTCCGGGGATTTCTCAACTGTCTCCGAAGTGTCCCTGTTTACAGATTGCCCCCTCTTTGCTTTTGACTGCTGTTGATTTTTTGTCGGACCTTCTCTCCGCTCTGCAATCCGGATACTCTTCTTTACTTTTGGCATGATGTGCGCACGCTAACGTCAGGCCAACAGAAATCCACCAACATCGACTTAATCCTTTATTTTTTTCGACTATCGACGTAAATATTGCGACTGTAAATTGTTACTAGAACCACTTTCAATAATCTCGCACGATATTTTGTACAAAAGATTCACTTATTTGAAAATATTTTTCTCACAACTATTTCATGTGCATCCCGGTTGCTGCCTTTTTCAAAAAGGAAGTTTGTTAAACGTAAACCAAAACTGTACAAATGTCCGGAATAAAAAATTCCGGAATAATTAAAAAACTTTGCTTCACTCTAAAATAAATTGATTTATTTTTTAATTAATAAATCTTAATATACGAAAAAAGTTAGTATGCAATAAAAAGTTGGATATTTTCCATGTATATGTATATATATTATTTTATGTTACACTATAAATGCGGAATGCTACACCAAAATTTTGTTTTATGGATCGTTAAAGTATCATTTCTGAAACATGATTCTTTTGTTCAAAGAAGGATACATGCTCTTAACTATTTAATACGGATTTTTTTGCATTTTTTAGGAGAAAGTGAAAAATCTGTGTTAGTTGCAAGTAATACACTATAGAGGTTACAATTTGGTGTGAATGAATGCATGATATTGATATCTAATAAACTATGACCAGTAATGTCAAAAAGACGTTTTAACTTTTATAATAAAAATATTTATGTAAATAAATATCATATTTTGTTAATATTTTTCAAACCTATGAATAAAATCTTTTAAAGAGTCTTATCTTATAGAGAGGATATGTAAGACAATCATTTTAAAAAAAGAAATTGAATCAAATTGCCGAAATTTAAGAAATATTGCTAATTTTCAAAATTGATCCACATCCGATCGAAATTAAACTGATCCCGACTCGAATGATTGAAAATTTAAACATATAACAATTTCACCCGAAAACTATGATGTTTGCATGTAATATGGTTTGTAAATAAGGAGAAAAATTAAATTCAATTGATTTTTTGTCTGCACGTGAAAAATATTGTTGATTTTTAATTTTTCTGAAATTAAGATCGGGATCAGTTTGTTTTAAATCGGGATCGGATTGCTAATCGGGAAAATTAGCAATATTTCTAAAATTTCGTCAATTTGATTCAATTTTTTTTAAATTAATTGTCTTATATATCCTCTCTATACGTCTCTTTAAAATATTTTATCCATAGGTTTGAAAAATATGAACAAAAGATGATTTTTATTTACATAAATATTTTTTAATCAAAAAAATTAAAACGTCTTATTGACATTCCTGGTCATGGTTTATTAGAAATCAATATCATGCATTTATTCACACCAAATTTTAAAGTGTGTTACTTGCAACCAACACAGATTTTTCACTTTCACAAAAAAATACAAAAAAAATCGTATAAAATAGTTAAGAGCATGTATCCTTCTTTGAACAACGAAATCATGTTTCAGAAATGATACTTTAACGATTCATAAGATAAAAGTTTGGTGTAGCATTCCACCTTAAATTAAATGTATTATATTTGGCATGTACGATATTTGGCAGAAATTGATTTTTTATAACATGTCAGTGTAAATTTGAATTAGCGTATTTCATGAAGCACCTATTCTTATACAAATACACATCATTTTTAATGGATGTATTTGATTTGGCGGAAGCTGATTTCCACCAAACACGCTCAAAAGACTATACAGCCAAAATCAATATCTTTACAATATTCGTTTTGACAAAGCATTGAACACAAAGCTGTGAGATAAAGAAATATTTATAAAATCAGCATTTACATGTGACACACTTTCTTTTTGTCATTTCTTTTAGCCGACTTTATTGATGGTTCCAGTCAATAATTTCTCGGATATTGGGTTGTGCTAGCTTGATGTTTCCAGTCAGTGATTTTGTGCTAGCAAGCCTTTCTACATGTATAGCATGCAATAGTCGCTTGTATTGATAAGTTTTCAACTGGTCTTAATTTACCCCCCCCCCCAAAAAAAAAAACCCCGCACCAAAAATCAAAAACAATGACGGAGATCGCATTTTATTTCACTGAAAAGCTTATAGTGATATACATTACTTGATGATAATTCTAATTCTTGACATTATGTGATAGCCTGTTCTTGGCATCCAGTCGGATCCTATGAATTGAGGTGTGAGAAACAACGGAAAACCGTGTTATGGTCCGATATCTGAGTGTAGCATTACCGTTACACTGCATTGATGGTCAGCAGTTACTGGATCAGTGGACTGTTCATAGAGCAAGTGTTGCTCAGAGTACCTAGTCCTTCAGCGAATCAACTGCTGTGAAAAAAACCCATCAACAAACCTTTGTATAACTTTGTTATCAAAAACAGCAGTAACTGTGATGTACATCTTTACATTCTCAAAGTCAGTGTCTTAGTATTGCACAACAACAAAACAATTGACACAAAGCCATGTGGGGGCTTCCCTTCTGTATTTACCAGTGATTGTTTTTAATTCAATTATTTGGTTGTTATGAATAGATAATGTTCAAGGCAAGCCGAAAATAGAATATTTATAGTAAGGTTACGTATATTTGAAAGCCAATTATCTTTAAGATTTATCATACCACTCAATTGTTAGGTTATAAGGAGAACAGACTTACATGTATATTGATCTGTCATCAAGACTTAAACAATATTCAAAATGTAGAACAATATTTTTTCATAAAAAAGAAACTTACACATTACATGTAATTAACTTGTTCAGCTTTTCAAAAAATGACATTGTGTGCAGGTAAATGAAAATATTTTAAAAACTTCAGTGCTACATGTATGGATCTAGAGAAGAGTAATGTTAGGGTTTCATTCCAAATATCCAGGCTCCCACTCCCTTAGAAATTTTAGATTTACTTAACTCTGTTAAGTTACTAAAAAGTTGACCTTATGAGTGACATCCTTGCACAGATCTTCTTCTTTATGATTTCGTTATGAAATTATTTTCATATCTTCTGTGGATTATAGGCTACAAAATTACATGTAAGATATGAAAATTCTTAACCTAATATTGTTTTGTAATAAGTGTAATCTGTAATAGACATACACTAATAGATCTGTAATTAACATGTTTTTCTGAGAGTTTTAAGGTAATGGTATATTGCATAAGCAATTCAAGTGTTGTAGAATCTGTACAGAATTTAGGGGGAATCAAAAACTGCTGAACGATCAACAGTATCTTCATTTTCCAAGTTTTCAAGATAAACATGTGCTTTTGTAGTTTTTGTAGCAATTTAATTCAGTCTGGTTGACATATTGATTTTAATATTCTGTCACATTTGACAATATTTTTTAGTACCCTTAGATTTTTTCCCAGATAAGAATTATTTTGTTTTCAATAATCATGATTATGATGATGAAAATTTTATTATTCAACTGTTGGCTTATAAATTAATGAAATGGATGAAATCTGTACGAAAATGAAATACTGTAAACCAACGTTTAATTCGTGAGCGAGAAAATTTCGCGAGATTCACGAAAGCCTAGTCATCGCGAAAATTTATCGCTGTGAACCAGCTTTTTTGGTATGGTTGTAATACTAACACAAAATTTACTCGGGAAAATTAGTCGTGGTGAACCATTCTCACGCCAGTAAATCGCGAAATAATGTCGTCGCGAATAAAAGTTGGTTTACAGTATGTTGCAATTCATACTACAATATGAATGCCCCATGCAGCTTCAAAAACGAAACATGACTAAAAGGAAATTATCATGAGATTGGTCATCACAAGTTTTTTTATTTTCATGCATACACTTTTAAGAATTCCATGAGGTTTGTGTTTTAATGAGCGTGAGAGTTCTTTAGCAGACTAATTGTACAGTGTTTGTGTGTGAATGTGTGTATGCCAATGATTGCCTTAATGTTGTTTTATTGTGACATTTTGGGTTTTTTAATTTAAAGTTATGTGCTATTTGTTAGTGCTAGAACCTTACAAAATGTAACTGTACATGCATATATTTCTGTCTGAGAGATAAACATATTTTACCATGGACTTATACAACATGCCATAATGTCAAGTCATTGGTGTAAAAATTAGAAGCATATGGCCATCTGTCTACATGTACCACTAGTAATGTAGCCATATGGTATTATATTTTTATCAACTTGGTTTGTGATTTTAACTCATGATGCATTTTTTGGATAGTCTTTTATCATTTCTAAGATGACGAAACGTTAATTAAGACCAGTGTAATCATTTAAGGTTTAGATATGGAAGTTTGTATGTATATGTAGCCCTATAAAGTGTTTTATTTTCCATTCTCTGACTCAAATTGTAATTGAGACATATCTAGTTGATAATACACTGCTCGGCAATGTTCATGTACCATTTCATCAATCATGTATAGGAAATTATAGAAGTTGAAAGAATTGATTTGTTATTTCATCACATGGAAACAAAACGATCCAAAACCAAATAATTTATAAACATTCTAATTTGCTCCTGATTTATCAATCGATTTGATTCACCGCATGTTTGTTTTGAAACTGCGTGTCAATATATACAGTTATACACAGTATTTACAACTTGTTGAAAGCTATACAACAATGAAACTAAGGGGGTATTTTTCTGGATTTCAGTTACATATTTAATTCTAACTTGACATATAAAAGCTATACCTGGACTAATTGACACAATTTGCAACATTGTAAATATTACGAAAAACTCTTCAAGAGAAGTTCACATTTCATGTTAAAATTTCACATAAATAAACAGCTGTTTCCCCACTAGCCATACAACTATTTACAATCGTAAACAGTTGTGTAAATTAGCAAGGTATTTTTTTTTAAAAATGATACGTGGTAAAAAGTTGTACTATTTGGGTGTATATTTCACGTACGATAATTTTAGAGAATATTTGTAGCATTGTTACAACGCACTTTGAAAAATTACGCACTTTGAAAAAAATTTTCGAAGTGCGTTAAATTTGGGACCATCTAAACGCACTTTGAAAAAATATTTTTTTTTTCAAAGTGCGTAAATATCGACGATATCGACGCACTTTGAACTTTCTTGAACTTTCAGATAAAATTGGTAGTAAAATTAATAAATGTTATACCGTCCAAGTCATACATACATATATATATATATATATATATATATATATATATATATATATATATATATATATATATAAAATTATTACCAGTTTTCCCGTTTCAAACTATCCTGAAATGTTTGCAGGGCAACATCGATTTAAAAAAAAATTGACGTTAGATGAAAGCTTTATGTTATTCCATCTTGATATAAAAAAAATTCATAAAAAATATATTAATATTTGTCTATATAATTTGAAAAGTGTTGTATTATAACTTAAACTGTGTGCTAGTTATTAATTGTCTCGCCTAAATATTACAGTATTGGGACTACATTTTAAAATCGAAGTACTAAAAGTACTGACGAGAGTTTATTTTTTTTTGTACGAGTTAATCCTTTCTGGCTCAAGGAATGGATATTTGCCATTTAACTACTGTGAAGATAATGTGACTCATGACTTAGTATTTAAGTACAGACATGCGATTCTTTTTAAAGCAGTAATTCGAAATCAAATTAATTCCTTTTAATTTCAACAAAGACATAAATGTCAATAAGGTATCTCTTTCTTCGTTAATTTTTTTGTGGATAAAGAATCCATTTTTTAATAAACAAATAGCCCTCGCTCATATTACATATTACATATATTATAGATCCATATTTCAAAATATTTCAAAATCTCTGTCTACGCGATTCTTAGTACGAGTTCATATTTTTCTTTTCGAATTGAAGGGCTATTTCAACAGAAGTAGCCGTCAAATTACTTAGTGTTTAATTTAAAATTATATTTTCTATAACGCAATTGGCAAAAATGTACATTCAGTATAAAGAATGTTAAAATAGGATTTCAAAAATGAATAAATTCTTTTAATGAGCCATTTTATAATTTTGTTTTCATAATTTGATGCTTAAAGATCTTCTTAACTCCATATAAGAATCAAAATTAAAATAACGACTGAATTAAATTCAAAACCTAGCGACGTTATACATAGACATCATGAACTGGGTTAGAACAACGTTTTTAACGTTTATTAATAATAATACTAGTTTGTTTAAGAACAAAAATGAATATAAAATTCATTGTTTATTCTTTTATGTGGTGTTAAATTGATTTGAACAATCATCGCTTTATAACCCGCGAAGTTGGGAAGGGAGCGAAGGGAAAGAAAAAGGAATGTCATGTACATGTACAAATTTTGATTCCCAATATTCTAAATTTTTGTAAAGGACAGTAGGATTAATGTTCTATGTAGGAAGCTCATCCAGTATGGATCAGCGCATGAGAAACGTCCTTGTCAATACGATCTGACGCTATTATCTCCCTTTTTGAAAGAATGGATCGCCGTATCGCTTCATCGAAAACGAAATATCAATTAATATTTCATATATAAACACAACTATATATCTAAATGGTTATATAAAATATCTAAGAATTTATTTTTTCAAAGTGCGTTTAGTGTCATGATGTGAAAAAAATGGTCTACAATCATAACGCACTTTGAAAAAAATATTTCAAAGTGCGTTGATTTGGACCAAAATATAACGCACTTTGAAAAAAAATAACAAGGCAGCCGTTGAAAGGGTTTTTAATTATTTTATGTGCTTAACAGGACACCATCAAAAAATGGCAACGAAAACATCTGTGAATGATTTGATAGTCTGTCCTATTTGTTATGAGATTTTTCAGGATCCCAAATCATTGCCTCAATGTCTACATACATTCTGTAAGTCTTGTATTAAATCTTATATATCGACTTCCGTAAAAGATAAATCATTGGACAAGACTGATTTTCATTGTCCTGTGTGTCGGAAATATTATCACGTGACAAATCATGAAGAGTGGGTAGATACCTTACCACACAACCATTTAATCGTCAGTTTAACCGACCAAGAGAAAATGGAAAACAAGGAACTTTCGTGTGATATCTGCAATAGGCAGAGCAATTTTCAACCGGCGATTTCTTGGTGCCAGGAATGTTGCGATCAACTGTGTGAAACTTGTGTCAAATTTCACCAGGTCGGTCGACTTACTATGGAACACAAACTGTGTAATATTGGGGAGCAAACCCAGAAAATTAATCCTAGCGTTGATTTATTTTGTAAACAGCATACCAGTAGAAGATTGGAAGTTTATTGTTTTGACCATGAAGAGCCTTGCTGTCTAATGTGTGCTACGGTGTCTCATAGAAAGTGTGAAAAATTCGATAATCTGGAAGATTGTGCCCAGAATTGCAATGCAGACATACAAAACATTTGCTCTGAAATGGAGGACATCCAGAAAGCGTGCGACACTGAGATAACCCGAGTTACAGGCGACATGAAAAGTCTAGTGCAAGAATCAACAGCCATACAACAAAAGGTTAAAACTATGGCTGATGAAATTATCACAGCTGTAAGGGATAAAGAACAAATTCTTCTTAACAATCTAAAGAAAACGGAAAAAGAACAATCATTGTTCTTACAAAATGTTATAGACGAATTTTTAGATGTTAAAAAGAAGATAGAATATGATGTTCAGATTTTGAAGAATTCGCAAGAACTACACAAAATTGCCTTGTTTTTAGAATTAAAGCGAATCGGGAAAACATTTTCCGAATCTCATAAAGACGTTACAAAGCTCCAGAAAGAGTATCGGATATCTACTTTAGATGTACATATCGATGAAACTGTACAAACATTTCATTCTTCCTTTCATACGTTTGGAGAAATCAAAGTCAAGGGACAGAACGAAGTAAATTATCAGTCAGGGCAGCTTGTGTTGGAGAAACCAGTGACTGTAGAGGGAAGTTCGTGCCTTACTGATGTTGACATTATTGATGACCACTATATCGTAACTACTGATCAGAATACCAAAATGGTATATATTTTGGATGAGAATGGAAAACAGTTGTCATCATCCAAACTGACTGGAACTCCTTGGGGTATTGCCGCATTACAAAACAAAACTTTCTGTGTAGCTCTGAGAGATCCTGGCAATGTTTGTATGTTTAAAGTACATGAAAATCTTTCAATTTCAATTGTAAAAGAGTTAAACATGCCTCGGAATGCATGGGGTATTTGTGCTGTTGAAGACAAAATCGTTGTTTCTGTTGAATGTCTCCAGGGCAATGGTCAAGAGTTTAGATTTTATGACCAAGAAGGTAATTATTGTAAAGAACACACAATAACCCCAGGATCTTCGGTGTTTGGTGGAGTGCTAGCTACTTCAAACAAGTCTCTGCTTTTTACACATTTTAAAGGAAATTCACTATTATCGATTGACATTAGCAAATCCAAATCAGCTTCTACATTGTACCAAGGTAATTATATGAAACGACCAATAGGCGTAACCTGTGATCCGAATGGAAATATTTACGTCGCCTGTTTTAGATCAAATAATGTTTTCCAGTTCGATGAAAATGGGCAATTTTTAAGAGAGATTATACGAACAGATTCGGGAATCCGGAGCCCGTATGGGATACGGGTCGAAAGACTGGGAGATGGTATTAGATTAAGTCTTGCAACAATGAAAACACTGCTTGTTTACCATTTTATGCAGTGATTGAAAGTTATATTGGTTCTAATGTCAATTGCAACCAGTTGGACCTACGGTACAGAACGTCCTAAAATGGCAAATGTAATAAATGAAGTAAATTTAAGTTGCTAAAATATACCAGGGAGATTTTCCGAAATAATTTAAATGGTTAGAGTTTTTTATATGTGTTGTAATACATTTGCATATGTATGTGATAGCTAAGACAAAAAAAAAATCAAAAACTTTTACACAGTGGTTATATGACTGCTTTAGTATACACACTTTGTATCAAAACTATTTTATTTAATAAAATTTAAAAATTACCATCGGATGCGGTCTCTTTCAATTGCAACAATTATGACCATTGGTTATTAACAAACACAATGACACGTTTAGCTTTAAAGGTTTTATGTTACTCAGTAAACTTGTTTGTAATGTAAACAAGGCTCTTGTCATGTTTTGTACATCTGTTAAATTATTAAATTATATTTTTTTCTATTTCAAAGTTAAGGGCATTATTAAACAATTTCTGATATTTGTCGCATCTCATGGCTTGTGTTTACTGCAATGTATCATTATAAAGTTTAAATTAATAAACTTATATTCTTAATAAAGGATAAAATCATTAAACATATCTCTTTTATTCTTGTCTATTTTTTTAAAAAGTAACTGTCTCGAAATATTATGCACTCTTTCTGTGCATGAGTTATAAAATATTACAGATATTGCTGTTGCTGAAATGTTGAACCAGTATTAAGATTATTAGAACTTGTATTAAAATTATTCAATCAGTAATATTCAACTTACCAAAATAAAGAGTATGTATAAACTATAATATGTCAAAAAGTAAGCTTATACAAGTAATGGAACAATGAAATGTGAGAAACCAGCTCCAAGATTTTGAAGCTGGTTTTTGTCAACCACCCAATAAAATAAAAGACCATAAAACTAAAACCAACTAAATATCAAGACATTTCTTTGGTCAGAACCTTAATCACGGTAATTTCAACCTTAAGATAATTTATAGTATGATTCGGATAGCTGCATGTTGTATTAAACTGACCATGACCAGAGAATTACAGAGGTATAGCGCACTTAGTTCACGATTTCGCCTACAATATAGTTCTTTTGCAATCATAAGATATTTTCAGTATTATACAATATTTAGTTAAAATATATTTATGGAAACGCAATTTACACAATTTTCAAGTTAAAAGGGTCTTAGTAACTAGTATCTGAAACGACATCATTAAAATAGTCATGTTTGTTAATGATATATAGAAAAATATTTAGTATTCAATCAAAAAGTTGGATATTTGAGCATTTGAACCCGAGTTTTCCCATAGAACTCAGGATGCACTCTGGTTATTTACTAAAATACGTCATGTTTTTATTCTAAACCATCAAATTTTCAATTTGTACCAGTTATCTCTAGTCTTGTTACTAAATACAATCGAATCGTAAACAATTTTATAATTTAGCAAGAAGCAAACACAGTACGGCAGTAAGAGTTATGTGGTAAAAAGTTGTACGTGTATGTGTGTGTGTTTTTATACATATAAATGCTATTTTAGATAATATTTATAGCATATCTGGCCTCTTTTTCTAATGGAATGAAACAATGTATAAACATATGTCTTGATTAGAAAAAATTGTATTTGATTGCAATTTAATTTTAATCGGCAAAATTTGTAAACGTTAGAAATATGCACGTTTTCAAAATATATATGAAGGTAACATTTTAATGTATGATATGATTGCAATTTACGCTGAAGTTTATAATTCTTATGTAATTTGTTTTACATATAAAACAAATCAATATCATACACGACCTTATGAAGACAAAATGACATGCATTTTCAATAATCGAGTATTCAATATTTGTTTCGTTTCACACTACCGACGTACACAATACTAGTAAGTGGCTGATGGGAGTTACATGTTTTAAAAATATAAAGAAATGTTAAGAATACAAGTTAAAAATAAATTAAGCTAGTTTTGATAAAAGGGAAAAACAATGTAATTAATACTGTCACATGATTTTGTGCAGTGAATTCCAAATCTCTACCCAGAGAGTGCCAAACGCGATACTGATAGCTTACAACTCGAAAAAGAAATACATTTATAATGTATTATTCTTTAAATACTCTCCCTTATATCCTCCCATGTTGTTCAGTATCGACTAAAGTGTGTCTATTGTTTGTATTTAGTACAACTTACTGCGTGTAAGTTGTTAAAATCACGAATTAGAAACGTATATTTCAGTAGAACCCTAGAGTTGTTGAATGTTTTTGTTTTGGATGTTTTAGGTTGGAAATTGCTGTAACCCTAGAGTGAATTTGTGTCTTGGTAATTTGAGTCTTTTTCTATAGGAGAAAACGGATTAATTTTTTCAAATTGTCGAATCTTTATTATAGTTAGGTTTTGGCGGGAAATCTTTGTATAACTGGTGCTTTTCTTGCTCAAACCATTCACAAATATGTGTATAAAAGAAGCAAGTGACAATATTCGGGCTGAATGGTAACCCGATGAGGCAAATGTTTGTGAAAATAAATAATATATCTCATATCTCAATTCATAATAATAATTTTAACGTCACAGGTAACCAAAATTGACAAGTTATTGAAGTTTTTTTGCTATACTGAGTCCCTTACAATATTTCATTGAAGAACCATTTTCAGCTTGAGGTGAGAGGGGAAGCCGGTTCGTGATGCATTCCGTTGCATTTACAAATCATCCGTTGAAAGAGTTTTTCATTATTTTATGTGCTTTACAGGACACCATCAAATTTTTATGGAATGGCAACGAAAACATATGTGAATGATTTGATTATTTTTCCTATTTGTTATGAGATTTTTCAGAATCCCAAATCATTGCCTCAATGTCTGCATACATTCTGTAAGTCTTGTATTAAATCTTATATATCGTCTTCTGTAAAAGATAAATCATTGAACAAGACTGAGTTTTCATTTTCCAGTGTGTCGGAAATGTTATCACGTGATAAATCATTAGGAGTGGGTTTATAACTTACCACACAACCATTTAATCGTCAGTTTAACCGACCAAGAAAAAATGGAAAACAAGAAACCTTCGTGTGATTGTTGCAGCAGGCTGGGAAAATTTCAACCCGCAATTTCTTGGTGTCAGGAATGTTGTGACCAATTGTGTGAAACCTGTGTCAAATTTCACCAAGTCAGTCGACTTACTATGGAACACAAAGTGTGCAATATCGCAGAGCAAACCCAGAAAATTAACTTTGGCGTTGATTTATTTTGCAAACAGCATACCAGTAGAAGATTAGAAGTTTATTATTTTGACCATGACGAGGCATGTTGTCTAATGTGTGCTACGGTGTCTCATAGAAAATGTGAAAAGGTCAATAGTCTGGAAGACTGTTCCCAGAATTGCAATGCAGACATACAAAACATTTGCTCTGAAATGGAGGACATCCAGAAAGCGTGCAACACTGAGATAACCCGAGTTACAAGTGACATGAAAAGTCTAGAGAAAGCATCAACAGACATTGAACAAAAGGTTAAAACTATGGCTGATGAAATTATCACAGCTGTAAGGGATAAAGAACAAATTCTTCTTAACAACCTAAAGAAAACGGAAAAAGAACAATCATTGTTCTTACAAAATGTTATAGACGAATTTTTAGATGTTAAAAAGAAGATAGAATATGATGTTCAGATTCTGAAGAATTCGCAAGAACTACACAAAATTGCCTTGTTTTTAGAATTAAAGCGAATCGGGAAAACAGTTTCCGAATCTCATAAAGACGTTACAAAGCTCCAGAAATAAGTATCAAGTATCAAACATCTACTTTAGATGTACATATCGATGAAAATGTACAAACATTTCATTCTTCCTTTCATACGTTTGGAGAAATCAAAGTCAAGGGACAGAACGAAGTAAATTATCAGTCAGGGCAGCTTGTGTTGGAGAAATCAGTGACTGTAGAGGGAAGTTCGTGCCTTACTGATGTTGACGTTATTGATGACCACTATATCGTAACTACTGATCAGAATACCAAAATGGTATATATTTTGGATGAGAATGGAAAACAGTTGTCATCATCCAAACTGACTGGAACTCCTTGGGGTATTGCAGCATTACAAAACAAAACTTTCTGTGTAGCTCTGCGATATCCTGGCAATGTTTGTATGTTTAAAGTACATGAAAATCTTTCAATTTCAATTGTAAAAGAGTTAAACACGCCTCGGAATGCATGGGGTATTTGTGCTGTTGAAGACAAAATCGTTGTTTCTGTTGAAGGTCCCCAGGGCAATGGTCAAGTGTTTAGATTTTATGACCAAGAAGGTAATTATTGTAAAGAACACACAATAACCCCAGGATCTTCGGTGTTTGGTGGAGTGCTAGCTACTTCAAACAAGTCTCTGCTTTTTACACATTTCAACGGAAATTCACTATTTTCGGTTGACATTAGCAAATCCAAATCAGCTTCTACATTGTACCCAGGCAATAATATGGAACAACCAATAGGGGTAACCTGTGATCCGAATGGAAATATTTACGTCGCCTGTTTTAGATCAAATAATGTTTTCCAGTTCGATGAAAATGGGCAATTTTTAAAGGGACCTGGACACGATTTCAGATGAAAAATTTATTTTTGATTTTTATGTATTAAATAGTTTACTTGTGTATTTTGAATGATTTGCCAAAATTTGAATGTTAGAAGCCATGTTACAAGCGAGATACAGAGGAAAGAAGCCGTTGTTATGTAAACAAAGCTCGAGTCTAATATTTGTTTACAAATAATGTAAAGTAAAGAAATTACCATTTCTTTGACAAAATAACTTGTGGAAACAAGATAAACTTATTAAATGTGTTTATAAATAAGTTTATCAACAACAAAATGCAACATTACATTGAAACTTTTACCAGTTTAAGACATATGTAAACAATAACAAGACTCGAGCTTTGTTTACAAAACAAAGAATTTTAACCTATGTAACTCGCTTGTAACTAGATTTTTGACTTTCAAATTTTGACAGAGCATTAAAAACATCCATATTGACTATTCTAGACATTAAAAATGAAAAAATAAATTTTGAAAAAATTGAGCTCAAATCGTGTCCAAGTCCCTTTAAGAGAGATTTTACGAACAGATTCGGGATTCCGGAACCCGCATGGGATACGGGCCAAAAGACTGGGAGATGGTTTTAGATTAATTCTTGCAACAATGGAAAAACTGCTTGTTTGCCATTTTATGCAGTGATTGAAAGTAATATTGGTTCTAATGTCAATTGCAACCAGTTGGACCTACGGGACAGAACGTCCTAAAATGGCAAATGTAATAAATGAAGTAAATTTAAGTTGCTAAAATATACCAGGGAGATTTTCCGAAATAATTTAAATGGTTATAGTTTTTTATGTGTGTTGTAATACATTTGCATATGTATGTGATAGCTAAGACAAAACAAAATTCAAAAACTTTTACACAGTGGTTATATGACTGCTTTATTATACACACTTTGTATCAAAACTATTTTATTTAATAAAATTTAAAAATTACCATCGGATGCGGTCTCTTTCAATTGCAACAATTATGACCATTGGTTATTAACAAACACAATGACACGTTTAGCTTTAAAGGTTTTATGTTTCTTACTAAACTTGTTTGTAATGTAAACAAGGCTCGTGTCATGTTTTGTACATCTGTTAAATTATTGAATTCATTTTTTTCTATTTCAAAGTTAAGAGCATAATTAAACAATTTCTGATATTTGTCGCATCTCATGGCTTGTATTAACTGCAATGTATCATTATAAAGTTTACATTAATGAACTTATATTCTTAATAAAGGATAAAATCATTAAACATATCTCTTTTATACTTGTCTATTTTAAAAAAAAAAGGTACTGTCACGCAATTTTACCCACTCTTACTGAGCATGAGTTATAAAATATTACATTGTTCTCTGTTGCTGAAATGTTGAACCAGTATTACGATTATAAGAACTTGTATTAAAATTATTCAATCAGTAATATTCAACTTACCAAAATAAAGAGTATGTATAAACTATAATATGTCAAAAAGTAAGCTTATACAAGTGAACCTCCACTCTCTTTGATGGAACAATGAAATGTGAGAAACCAGCTCTGTTCTGTCACGTGAGGACGCCCTGGTCCGGTCTTGTACAGAATGTTTAACCTCTTACATTAACAACAACTCCCAGGAAGATTGTCAATGTGTATGTGTATTTGTGTTTGCGGTAAAAGATCTGTGGTAGGCTAAACTTGACAAAATATACAGAGCGCGGTGTTCAACCGCATAAACAAATGGCGGGCTTCGTATAACAATTTTACCGAAAATCACAAGAGAGTTCTAAAATGAAAAATCAATAATTAAAGAAAGATACCTCTAACAATGGACAGAACACTCCCCGCTTGATGACGTCATCTCTACACATTTACATTACTTAGACATGCATATTAACATGGCAGCAGTAGAACAAGTTCGGTGTACAAGGTTGCTTGTCCATCTCTAACTACGCGCACTTCACACTTGCGAATTAAACCGTCTGAAGATAGGGAAGTCTTACGAATAATCCCCAATGGCCAATCATTTCTTGTTGTCTGCTTGTCTCTCACTAAAACAACATCACCTTCGCACAAGTTTCTTTTAGGTTCATGCCATTTCTTCCTTTGTTGTAGGGTCTGTAAATACTCTGCTTTCCAGCGGTGCCAAAACATGTCAGCCAGGGCTTTTACTCGTTTCCACTCCTTTCGGAAAAGGTCTTTACTATCGGACGTTTCTGTAACAGAGGTAATTTGCTGAGGCTTCTGAGTGAGCAGCAACGAGGACGACAACGGCACAGGGTTTTCTGCATCTGTGGTGAGAGGAACTAGTGGTCTTGCATTCATTATGGCGGATACTTCAGCAAGAAAGGTTGATAGAAGTTCATGAGTGAGACCTGTCCCAGGAACATCCGTCAGAAGAGAGTCCAAGATCCTTCTTGAAATTCCAATTACCCTCTCCCAGACCCCACCCATGTGGGACACATGAGGTGGGTTAAACAGCTAAGTACATCATTGGTAGTACAAAAATTGTTTCACACTGCTGTTCTCCACATTGATATCATTAATGCCAAGGTTGTCTGTTGACCCGATAAAGTTTGTCCCTCGGTCTGATCGGAAAAGTTTGACCGGACCCCTGATTGCCATAAATCTTCTTAAGGCGTTGATAAAAGCTGAAGAACTCAGCTCTTCCACTATCTCTATGTGAACTGCACGAATAGTTAGGCACGTGAACATCACTGCCCATCTTTTGTTGCACGCTTGACCTCCACGTGTCTTCCTAGTTACGAATTGCCATGGGCCAAAACAATCCACCCCAACATTGGTGAATGGCGGTCCGGGATGAACTCTGTTTGACGGAAGGTCAGCCATCTTTTGACTACCAAGGTTTCCTCTTAGTTTCCGACATTTAACGCATTTGTAGATTACAGAGGACACTAATGACTTTGCTCCCGTGATCCAGAACCCTGCTGAACGAATGGACCCTTCTGTGATGTGTCGACCCTGGTGTTTTATCTGCTCGTGATAATGACGGACGATACGTATGGCAATGTGTTGACGTCCAGGAACAAGGATCGAATGTTTTTCTGCTTCTGTCAAACTTGAATGTTTCAGTCTGCCTCCCACATGCAAGAGACCATCAGTACCAATAAAGGGTTACAATTTGGATATTAAGCTCGACTTTGGTAGACTCTTCCCTGCTTGGAGACATTGAATTTCCTTCTGATAGGCTTCTTGTTGAACTTCAACAAGCAGATGTTTCTGTGCTGCTTCAAAAGCATCTACTGTCTTACACTTGGAACATACATGCCATCCTGAACAATCCACGCCATTAACCGATTGAGCTATGTGTTGTAGGTAGGCAATAGTTTCAACTAGTTTTCTCCAGCTCGAAAATCTACTGAACCGATGGGTTCCAAGCTGGTCATGAGGTGGATCCATCACGCTGGTTTTAAAGACAACTACCTCAGCTCTAACTTCTTTGTCCTCATCTGGGTTCTGTAACTCATGCGTTTCCTGTGTAGAAACATGTTCGTCTAGAAGAAAGGCTGGTCCTACTAACCAAGGATTGTCCTGCATTTTACAAGCCGCTACAGAGCGTGTTGCCTGATCTGCTGGATTATGATTTGTCGACACATAGCGCCACTGTTGAGGTTAGGTGAAAGCTCTGATCCTCTCAACTCGATTGGCTACATACGTGTAAAATCTTCTAGTGTCATTTTGAATGTAACCCAGAACCACTTTGCTGTCAGTGTAGAAAGTGAAGTCCTTAATATGCAGATCTAGGTGAGTAGGAATGGATTCCGCTATTTCCACCGCAAGTACTACCCCACAAAGTTCCAACCTGGGGATGGTGTGACCATGCTTTGGTGCAACCTTTGACTTGCCTATGATGAAACCCATTTCCATGTTTCCATTTCGCTCTGGTATACAAGATATCAAACAGCGGCTACTGCTCGTTCGGATGCGTCTGAGAAGATGTGTACGGATTTATTGTGTGCCCTTGTCCATGACTCTGAAAGGTAAGTACGACGGATATTTAAACCATGAAGATCTTTCAAAGAGTTAACCCAACATTCCCATGTTGCTGAGTACTTCAAAGGTAGGGGTTCATCCCAGTCACTGGTACATCCTACTAACTGGCGCGTGAGTAACTTCCCATCAATTATGACTGGTGCTAAGAACCCTAAAGGATCAAATATGGAGTTGATTGTTGAAAGCATTCCTCGTCTTGTAAATTGCTGTTCTTCAGTTGAGATGCGAAATAAAAAGGTATCCTACTCCTACTCCAACACCAAGAGTATGTTGGACTGGTAGAATTTCATTGCCAAACTCCAGGTCCTTTAAATCTTTCGATTGTTCCTCAGGTGTGAATGCTTGCATGACTTCGTCTCGGTTTGAAGCTTTCTTGTGAAGTCTCAAGTTTCCTTCAACTTTCAGTGCTTTCTGTGTTCTTTGAAGCAGGTATATGGCTTGTTCAACTGTAGGTAGTGATTTGAGTCCATCGTCGACATAGAAGTCTTTACACACAAAGTCGCTGACATCAGAACCAAGAAAACTGTGATTTACTGCTAGTCTTAGGCCATATGTAGCTATCGCCGGAGAGGCTGTGTTACCGAAAACATGTACACACATGCGATATTCAACAAGAGGTTTGTGAAAATCGTTTCCTTTATGCCAGAAAAATCTATGGTAATTGCGATGTTCCTCGTTGACTTTAAAGCAATAAAACATCTGCTCTATGTCAGCAACAATGGCTACTGGTTCCTGTCTGAAGCGAAGTAACACATCTAGGAGGCTGTCTGTTAGGTCTGGACCTAAACATAATACATCGTTCAAGGAGGCGCCATTATGCTTCACAGCTGAGTCGAATACTACACGTACTTGATCTTTTTTCCTTGGATGGTAGACACCAAAGATCGGTAAAAACCAGCATTCTTCTCCTTCTATACTGGGTGTCGCTCTTTCAGCATGGCCTCTTTGAAACATCTTCTCCATGAATGCAAGAAATTGCTCTTTCTTCAAGGGATTCTTTTCCAATCTTCTGTCTAAACTCTTAGCTCTTTTCAATGCTGATTCATAGTTGTTCTGCAGCTTTTGGCGATTTGGCTTAAACGGCAGTGGTGCGATCCAAAAGACATCTTTGTCTCTTTTGAACTCGGAACTCATAGTCCCTGAGAATGCTCTGTCATTTGCAGACAAGCCAGGTTTTTCATCATCTTCTGTTCTCCTGAACAAGTTGTCCATGTGTTGTTCATAACTAGAGGTACTCTCAGACTGTAGAATGTCCTGTTTTTCACATAAACAAAATTGATTTTGACAAGGGTTGAGTACGGTACCACGTCCACTATCAAGAATGCTTGTTTTTGTGACGTTGAACTCTTCTGGCAAGTGAGAACTACCTAAACAGGTTTCACCTATGATGGCCCATCCTAATGGAAGTTTTTGTGTATATGGGGTATTAGCTGGCCCAATACGTTGGTCCAGAACATGGTGAGCTTGAATGACATCTCCTCCAATCAATAGCATAATTTGCGCGCTATCATCCAGGGGTGGAATGTACTGGGCGATGTCAAGTAGATGAGCATAGTTCTGAGCTTCCTCCTGAGTTGGAATTTCCTCGCGATTGTTAGGAAGATGGCTGCATTCAGGGACAGCAGGAAGCTGAAGTCGGACATTCTGATCCATCGATTCCACTACTACGCCGTAGGTTCTTCTCCTAGCAGCTCGTTCCTCTTTCTGCACATGGGGTAAGTATGTATTCCACATCCTGTCATTCAATTCCAAGTGAATCAAAGAGTTGTGAACTGGCTAAAGTACGGTTACTTTGATCATCTAGCATAATGTATGCACGCACACGATTGTCAGGACGGTCTTGAAGATGTACATCGGCTAACAGAATTTTAGCACAAGATTTTCCTGGAAATTTACCACATATCTGAGTGCACTTTGAAGTAATGTCAATTGGAGCCTCCCCGCTGTAAGTTGATGCAGCTGTATGTAGAGTCACTGATGGTTTATTGATATGTAAGGCTGTAGGATGACTGCTACTGTTGCATTCTTTGCATGACACTTTCTCCTTACAGTCTTTCTTGATATGAGTGGTTGAGGCACAACATCGAAAACATATTATCTTTTCTCTAAAGAATTTCATTCTTTCCTGAATACTCTTTGATCTAAAGGTTCTTCACTTATTCAGAGGATGGTCAGTGTTGTGTATCGGACACTTTACAGGGACGGAAACATATTCAGTACTACTAGCTGTGCTCTGAATTTCATGATGAGTGTTAGTTTTCTTCACAACAACAGAGTTTTTCTGAACATAGTTTGACACATTTGTATCCTTCCTGACGAATGTTGTTTCATTGAGAAAACTTGGGTTGTTCCTGATGCGACTTTGTTCTCGTACAAATTCAGCGAAGTGGGTGAACGGTGGATATGCTGTATAATGTTCATTCATGTAACTGATCGCTGAGGATGTCCATCTTTCCTGGAGATTGTGCGGTAATTTATTTACGATGTGATTCACACCAGTTGAGGAGTCATAATGACCAAGTAGTGATTTCATTCGTTCATCACATTTAATGGAATCAATTTCTGAAACTAAGTCTGACAGTTCATAGAGTTTCTTCGAATCCTTTGTAGTTAGCTTTGGGAATGTCTCCAGTCTTCTTTTGAATGACGACTCTATCATTTCTGCACATCCGAATCGTTCCTCGAGTCTCTCCCATGCTCGTTGTAGACCTCGTAATGGGTCAGCAATGTTGGCCGACTTTATGCTTAATATATGTCTCTTAGACTCTGGTCCATTCCATTTTAACAGAAAGTCAATCTCTTCAATAGGGGAAACATCTAATTCACTCATCACTGTCTTGAATGATACTTTCCATGTCATGTAGCTTTCCGGACGATCATCAAAGGCTGATAGTCGAGAAAGCAGTAAGTCCTTTTTGAGGAGATATCGTGTGAAATCACCTGTGACTGAGTTGATTGGTGTGAAGGAGGAAGCTTCTGAGTTTAACTTTCTGTTAGGTTCCACTGGAGGAGGTACACTATGTCTGTCATTTTCTTTCTTTACACTTGGATCACATGTATCCTGAATACGGTGGGTGTTGGTAGAACACATTCTTACACGATTGTCTTCTTTGGGTTTTTTTTTTGTTCTATTGAAGTGATCTGTAGGTTCTGTATCTGGAAGCAAACTCCTTGAAAGCTGAGAATCTTGGTCGAGAGCATTTGCCTCCGCTTCAAGTGCTGCTGTTTCCCGTTGCTGTGCAAGTAGCTCTAAATTAACTGAGAGTTCAGCTTTTTCACGTTTTACTTCGTCAAGGGCCATCTGTTGATCCAGTTCGGCTTGATTCCTTTTCAAGTCAGATTCCATCTCAGCAAATCTGAGTCCTGCTTTGGCCGCTTCTAGCTTGGCTTTGGCTTGAGCGATAAGCGAGCTCATATCTCTTCTTGTGGATGAATGTTTAGAATTCCGTGAAGAAGTTGACATGCTGTCGTTTTCTTTAACTGGCTCTTCCATAGTTGATTGCCTGAGTACGAGATCTTTTACTGTTCTGTCACGAGTGGACGGCCTGGTCCGGTCTTGTACAGAATGTTTAACCTCTTACATTAACAACAACTCCCAGGAAGATTGCCAATGTGTATGTGTATTTGTGTTTGCGGTAAAAGATCTGTGGTAGGCTAAACTTGACAAAATATACAGAGCGCGGTGTTCAACCGCATAAACAAATGGCGGGCTTTGTATAACAATTTTACCGAAAATCACAAGAGAGTTCTAAAATGAAAAATCAATAATTAAAGAAAGATACCTCTAACAATGGACAGAACACTCCCCGCTTGATGACGTCATCTCTACACATTTACATTACTTAGACATGCATATTAACATGGCAGCAGTAGAACAAGTTCGGTGTACAAGGTTGCTTGTCCATCTCTAACTACGCGCACTTCACACCTGCGAGTTCTAAAGTGAAAAATCAATAATTAAAGAAAGATAACTCTAACAATGGACAGAATAATGTCCAAGATTTTGAAGCTGGTTTTTGTCAACCAACCAATAAAATAAAAGATCATAAAACAAAAAAACCAACTGAATATCAAGATATTTCTTTGGTCAGAACCTTAATCACGGTAATTTAAACCCTAAGATAATTTATAGCATGATCCGGATAGCTGAAAGCTGTATTAAACTGACAATGACCAGAGAATAACAGAGGTATAGCGCACTAATAGTTCACGATTTTGTCTACAATATAAAGCTTTTGGAATCATGATATTTTCAGTATTATACAATATTTAGTTAAAATATATTTATGGAAACGCAATTTACACAATTTTCATGTTAAAAGAGTCTTAGTAACTAGTATCTGAAAGGAGATCATTAAAATAGTCATGTTTGTTAATGATATATAGGAAAATATTAAGTATTCAATCTGTTTGAGCATTTGAACCCGAGTTTTCCTATAGATATCAGGATGCACTGTGGTTATTTACTAAAATACGTCATGTTTTTATTCTAAACCATCAAATTTTCAACTGGTACCAGTTATCTCTAGTCTTGTTACTAAATAAATCGAATCGTAAACAGTTTTATAATTTACAAGAAGCAAATACAGTACGGCAGTAAGAGTTATGTGGTAAAAAGTTGTATCTGTATGTGTTTGTATTTCTATACATAAAAATGCTATTTTAGATAATATTTATAGCATATCTTATCTCTTTTCCTAATGGAATGAAACAATGTATAAACATATGTCTTGATTTTGAAAAAATATATTTGATTGCAATTTAATTTTTATCGGCCAAGTTTGTAAACTTTATAAATAACCCTATTTGTAAAGAAACATGATTCATGCACGTTTTCAAAATATATATTAAGGTAACAATTAAATCTATTATATGATTGCAATATCCGCTGAAGTTTATAATTCTTATGTAATTCTTTTTAACATATAAAACAAATCAATATCATACAATAACCTTATGAAGACAAAATGACATGCATTTTCAATAACCAAGTTTGTAATGTAGCATAATTAATTTTTATTTTAATAATTTTCTATTTTTCATTTTATCCTATTTAGTAGATTAGTTTGTTTTCATTATTTTATGTGTATTTCTTAGCTTATGAGGAGAGTGTTAGATAATAGGTAGTGTGGGGAGCAAGGGGAGTAGTGATTTATAGTCTTTAGATTTATAGTATGACCTTAAGAAAGTTCATGGGGAGTAAAGGAGGAGTAAGAGGAGTGATTAGGTATATATAGCCGGGGTAATTAAAGTTAAGGAGAGAGAAGTGAGATGATAGATTTTAGATTGGATTTTTAACTTTCATTCATTCATTTCATTCATTTACATGTATTTTAGATTTATTATGTGATTTTCATTTGGATTATATTTTAAACATAAGGAAATTATTAAAGTGGATTAAAACTCGGAAACGCTACAGTAATATTTATTTCGTTTCACACTACCGACGTACAAAATAATAGTAAGTGGCTGATGGGAGTTACATGTTTTAAAAATATAAAGGTATTTAAAAATACAAAGTAAAAATAAATTAAGCCAGTTTTGATAATGTTATTAATATTGTCACACGATTTTGTGCAGTGAATTCCAGAGAGTGAAAAACGCGATACTGATGGCTTACAACTCGAAAAAGAAATACAATGTATTATTCTTTGTATAGTACACTGTGTGTAAGTTGTTAAAATCACAAATTAGAAATGTATATTTCAGTAGAACCCTAGAGTTGTTGAATGATTTTGTTTCGGATTTTTTAGGTTGGAAATTGCTGTAACCATAGAGTGAATTGTGTCTTGGTGATTTGAGTCTTTTTCTCTAGGAGAAAACGGATTTTTTTTTTCAAATTGTCGAATCCTATGTAGTAAGGTTGTGACAGTAAATCTTTTGTATAATTACTGGTACTTTTCTTGCTCAAACCATTGACATATACATGTATAAAAGTAGGAAGTGACAGTATTAAGGCTGAATGGTAACCCGATGAGGCAAATGTTTGTGAAAACAAATAATATATCTCATATCTTTTTTCATAAACCATGATAATTTTAACGTACCAGGTAACCAAAATTGATCAGTTGTTGAAGTTATTTGCTATACTGAGTCCCTTACAATATTTCATTGAAGAACCATTTTCAGCTTGATATGAGAGGGGAAGCAAGTTCATGATACATTCCAAGGCAGCCGTTGAAGGGAGTTTTCATTATTTTATGTGCTTTACAGGACACCATCAATTTTTATGGAATGGCAACGAAAACATATGTGAATGATTTGATTATTTTTCCTATTTGTTATGAGATTTTTCAGGATCCCAAATCTTTGCCTCAATGTCTACATACATTCTGTAAGTCTTGCATTAAATCTTATATATCGACTTCCGTAAAAGATAACTCATTGAACAAGACTGATTTTCATTGTCCTGTGTGTCGGAAATGTTATCACGTGATAAATCATGAGGAGTGGGTGGATACCTTACCACACAACCATTTAATCCTCAGTTTAACCGACCAAGAGAACATGGAAAACAAGGCACCTTCGTGTGATATCTGCAAAAGGCAGGATAAATCACAACCGGCAATATCTTGGTGTCTCGAATGTTGTGAAAAATTGTGTGAAAACTGTGTCAGTTTTCATAAATATAGCCGATTTACTATGGAACACAAACTGTGTAATACCGCGGAAATAGACCATAATCCTAGCGGTGATTTATTTTGCAAGCAGCACACCAGTAGAAGATTAGAAGTTTATTGTTTTGACCATGAAGAGCCGTGCTGTCTAATGTGTGCAACGATTTCTCACAGAAAGTGTGAAAAAGTCAATAGTCTAGAAAATTGTGCCCAAAACTGCAGTGCTGAGATACCAAACATTTGTTCTAAAATGGAGGACATCCAAAAAGCGTGCGACACTGAGATGACACGAGTTACAGGCGACATAAAAAGTCTAGTGCAAGAATCAACGGACATAGAACACAAGATTAAAACCATGGCTGAACAAATTATCATGGCTGTAAGGGATAAAGAACATACTCTTCTAGAGAACCTAAAGAAAATAGAAAAAGAACACTCAATGCTCTTAAAAAATAGTCTAGACGAGTTTTCAGATATAAAAAAGGAAATAGAACATAATGTCCAAATTCTAAAGAATTCGGATAGACAACACAAAATATCCCTATTTTTGGAGTTAAAACGAATCGAAAAAACAGTTTCCGAAGCTCGTGTAAACATTGATAGGCTCCAGAAAGAGTATCAGATATCTACTTTAGATGTACATATTGATGAAACTGTACAAAAGTTTCATTCTTCCTTTGATACTTTTGGAGAGATCAAAGTCAAAGGACAGAACGAAGTAATTTATCAGTCCGGGCAGCTTGTGTTGGAGAAATCAGTCACTGTAGAGGGAAGTTCACGGCTTACTGACGTAGACGTAATTGATGACCGCTATCTCGTAACTACATGCGATAATACGAAATTAGTGTATATTTTGGATGAGAATGGAAAACAGCTGTCGTCATCCAAACTGACTGGAACTCCTTGGGGTGTTGCAGCACTGCAAAACAAAGCTTTCTGTGTAGCTATGCGAAATCCTGGTCTTATTGGTTTTTTTAAAGTACACCAAAATCTTTCAATTTCAACAGTGAAGGAGTTGAAAATGTCTCAAAATGCATGGGGTTTATGTCTTTATGAAGACAGAATCGTTGTTTCTATTGAAAGTAAAGACGACAGTCAAGAATTTAGATTTTATGACCAGGTAGGTAATTATTGTGAAGACCATACAGTAACCCATGGCCAAGGATCTTCACAATGTGGTGCAGTGCTAGCTACTTCAAGAACGTCTCTTCTTTTTACACATCACCACGGACATTCCCTTTTTTCGGTTGACATTAACTTGTCAAAAACAGCGTCTACATTGTACCAAGGGAATAATATGAAATTTCCGATAGGCGTAACCTGCGATCCGAATGGGAATGTTTATGTTGCCTGTTTTAACTCAAACAATGTTCTTCAGTTCGATGAAAACAGGAAATTTATCAGAGAGATAATAAAAGCAGATCCAGCGGTTAAGAATCCGTTTGGGATACGGGTCAAAAGACTGGGAGATAGTGTTAAATTGATTCTCACTACACAAGGAAAACTGCTTATTTACCATTTTATGCAGTGATTCAGTTATGATAAAATGTTCTAACATTTATATTAAATCCACGTTACAGTACGTTCTGGAATAAAAATCTCAATGAATGGAATAAATTAAAGTGGCTATAATATACCAGGGAAATTTTCTGAAATAATTAATCTGCTTAGACTTTTCAATATGTGATGTAATACAACTGCATACATGTGATTTAGCTAAGAAAAAGATATACAACTGCATACATGTGATTTAGCTAAGAAAAAGAAATACTTTTTAAAAAAAATTACACAGTAGATATATGACTACTTAATATGTATAAAAACTTAATATCAAAACTAAACTCTATATAATAAAATTCAAAAATTACTATTGGTTGTGGTCTCATTAAATTGCAACTATCATGATCATTGGCGATTATTAAACACAATGAGACATTCAACTTAAATATTTAATGTTTATCACTAAATGCAGATTAATATTGACATTTTATTTCTGCAATACTGAAGATTTAGAATGGTATGGTTTTGATTTGATCCGGATTTCTTCAAATTTTAATTTCCTTTTTTTTTATTGTTTATAAATTATGCTGTATTGAAGTATACGTATTTAATGTTAGACGTTGAGAAGTAGAGCTCTCAATTGCAATGTAAACAATACTGTCTCGTGTCATGATTTTGTTTTATATTAAGTAAAACTTTATTAAAATCGAATGTGTTTCTAATTTAAAGTTAATCAAGAACACAATTAAACAGTTTCTGGTGTTTGCCATTTCGTTTAAGATATTGTATTTCTATCCAGCAACCTATATTAACAACAGTATGGCACGAGCATTGTTTACATAACAAAAAGTTGTGGGCTCTGAATCTCGCTTAAAATTTGACTACAGGTGTTTAAATATTGGTTGATCATTTTGAATATCATTATTTTTACCTTTAAAGAAAATTAAAATGTTTAGCTCAAATAAGTAGCACCCCTTTTAAACTATCAACACAACACTTATGTATTTTAAATGAATCATGAAAGGATGATTAATGGCATTATACGTTGCATTTTAAAAGTTGACAATTCCAACCACCAATGCTTAATCGCCGGTTTTAACGATAGAATTGTGCATTCAGCGTCAAAATGCACAGCACTCCTAACTATAGGCGGTGAAAAGGGTAAATAATACGTTCATTAATGCAAAACGAACTAATTTTTAAAAACATACTGATATATACGAAACAGACCAGCTAAAAACAAAATCAACAGACTCCTTTGCAAAATCAACAGGCACCGATGCAAAACAAACGATCAACAATGCAAAAGCAAGTCATTCACTTTCACAACAGTCATTTTAAATATAAAAATGTAAAATGGAAAACAAATGTTTTACGTTTTTTCGGTAAATATTACAATTCGAAAAGAGTTCTCGTTCCTGTTCAAACACCGTAATGACTACGCCTGATCATAAAATCAAATTTACTTATATTCTTTCTCACTATGTCTCGTGCAATTTCCAATCAGAAATAATGATTGTATTAATTCATTTCTGTTATTCGAGTTTTGTATTATTATTTGAACGTCGACTTATTTGAAGTGAACTTTTTTGACATTCCTTATTTAATTTGTATGGCTTACATTTAACAAGTGTATGAAATTAATTGTACTAAATGACAATTCATTTTTCCAGCTTATGATATCTTTCATTTTTATCTTTAAAAATTGTACTTACACATGTATCTTATATACTAGTAAACTATTTAGAATTTTCAATGTAAGCGATTTTTTGAAAAAAAATGTTGTTATCTAGCAGTATGAGGAATATTAATATATTTGTGTATTTTGAACTATGTACTGGTTTCGTGGAACGGCTCCACAACAATATCTAAGAAAATTGGTGTTCCACGCATATTGATGGAACTAAATTTTTATTCATTATTTTATTTTCAATCTTTACTTTTAAAAGGAATGGATTGTTATTATGCCTATGAATTTAATACCTTACCCTTTATGTGTATTTTAATTTGATAGATTGGATAGAATGGATTGTTATTATGCCTATGACTTTAATACCTTACCCTTTATGTGTATTTTTATTTGATAGAATTGAATTTGTGTTTAATTTCCCCTTTTCCAGTTCAAAGATATTCCATTCCATGATTGTTCTGAACATAAAGTTATTTTAAATATGTTTATATTCTTACTGTGTATTATAACTATATACATAAACTTATTTCGTTTGTTAAGATTTGCATGTAATGGACTTATTTTGATTATATAGCCAAGTTCGTTTTCGGAAGAAAAGCTAGGCTTTGATTTTTCAAAAAGTAAATAGTATCACAGAAATGATCACCATGGTATTTCTTAGTCCATGGGTTATACTAGTATTTAATTTGCAAACACAATGATAATGTTCTACTGCCTTTTAATTAATCAAATTATTAAAACAGTTTGGTTTGAATTCATCTAATGTTGATGAATAAATTAACTAAAATGTAAAACTATTATAATCTATCCACTCGATATATTTATGTGCAGCCAATTTAATATACAATAGTTAGATACTAAGAATATTAAGTTTATAAGGTTAATTTTGATTTTTCTTGCAATAATTATTTAAATGTACTTGGGTGACTACATGTAGTCAAACGAAAATGTTCGTTTAATTGTCTATCTACATGTATTAAGTTTTAATGCGTGTCCAATGTCACTTAGATATGCAAAATGTTTCATTATGACTAAGATGATGTCATATAGAGTAAAAATATGCATTTTTATTTTTCATTTACTAGTGATAATAGACAGACATTTAAAATCAAATTTAAAATATATTATCCTATAAATTTAATGTTGGACTAAATATACAGCCAAATTCAAGAAATGGACACTGGTGCTCTTTTCTGGGATTTTTACTGCGAAATTGACAGGGTAAAAAAAGCTCATGGTGTTAAATACTTATGAAGGTAAATCAACACAAAATCAATGAATAACAATAGTTAAATTGGCAAAAAAGATGTTCTTTCACTGTTAGATTTTTTGTAGGGTTAAATAATCGATCACTGTAATTTTGTAGCTAAAATACCAATAACTGCAATAAAACATAAAATTGAATTTAAACACAGCTGCAGTTTCACTTTCATCACAATTTCAAGAGTATTAGTTCAACCAAACAATAATGTAATAGTGTAATAAAACAGGTTGCTGAACTACAACCAAAATACTGTATCAAAGAACCAGAGAGGGCTCCCGCCAGGAGTGTGATCCTTATTAGCCATGTGGGGTCAGTCCAAAAACTGTTTTACGTGTTTTATTAAAGGGGTATGGTCACGATTTTGGTCAAAAATTATTTTTTCGATTTTAATGTTTACAATGCTTCGGTAAGGCATTTTTAATGGGCAACCAAAATTTAAGTGTCATTCGTTGAGTTATAAGCGAGTTACAGAGCTTACAATTATTTGCTATGTAAACAAAGCTTTTGTTTACATTTTGAATGTTAAAGTGAAAATTCCAGTTTTAGACCTAAAAATGAATGTGTTAAACGTTAGGAACTGTTTATTTATGCTTAAAATGAATTAGAAGATAGAAAAATCAATTTGAAAAACATTTTTACAGGTATATTGAACCCATGTAAACAAAAACCTGTGAGCCCTGTATCTTGCTTATAAGTCAATGACTGACTCTCAAGTTTCATTTGATCATTAGAAATGCATTCCTAAAGCATTGTAAATAATAAAAACAGAAAAATACAATTTGACCAAAATCGTAACCATGCCCCTCTAAGAAATCTATATAAAGTATGCAAAGAACTCTTTATTTATAATTATTGGTAAAATGATTGGTAGGCATCTACTGATTAACATTTTCAAAATCATAGCATACACTGTACATAGCTCTGCCATTAAGCCCCCTTTCAAACTTTTGAAATCAAGTTAACATTCAGATGACTGAATCGCAAATATTTACGCTGTAAACTTTGAGTGAAAAATGTATTCTATATTAATTAATGAACCAAATCGCTGCATGCATGATCAAGGGGTCGTACATTTACTTCTGTTTTCTGGTAGATCAATCTTTGTCAAGCCGACCCGTGCACACAACAAGATGCCTCACAGTGGAGTAAAATATTGCAAAGAAAATTAATGCGGCCTTACTATTGGACCAAAGAGCTAGCTTACACCCTTATATGGCACGCCAAATTCACAAAAATAAGCTAAACATAGTTTCACAGTCGATAAACTAGGTTTATCGACTGTAAACTATAGTTTATTAACCGCAAACTATAGTTAACCATTCATTAACTATAGTTTTCATCTGTAAAACTATATTTAACGGTTGGAAATTATAGATAACAAATGATAATCTCAGTTTATCTGTCAGCAAATAACGCTAACAATAGATTTTGCTGATAAATATAGATTCACGTCTGTAAACTATAATTTACATTCGTTAACTAAAGTTAAGAGTTGTTAATCATAGTTTCACAATCGTGAAACTATATTTATCAGATAAATTATATTTTGCAATCACAATCATGTCTGTTACTTGTCATAAAGCAGAGTCCTCGTTAAAAACCTATTCAGGAAGAACTGATGAAAAGACAAAGAAGATAATGTCAGAAAAAATCAGTGAGAAAATAAAAGAAAAAAACCTTTGCAACCTCTAGAAGATAATGTGCAAGCAGACTTTAGCTTGGTTCCATTGACGGATTCTCAGGAAAATTGTCTCTTGGATGATTTGAATGACATGGATGGTGTGGATGACATTTTGCGATCAATTGATGTCAATGAAAATGTACTCAAACAAACTGTTAATCATAATTTACTGCAATGTTACCTGCTGTTCCAGTACTTAGAAATTGCTCAAATGTTACTATCAATTACAACATAACATGTTCTGGAATACCTAAAATATACTGATTAAATAAAGTGTTGTTATTTCAGGAAATATGAAATTACTCTATTCATCAATTGTTTTGATGAAAATTGTTTTGTCGGAATAAAAGCACCGCACTGATATTAAAACTGCTTAATTACTTAAAGATGTTTCCATAATTTTGTTTAAATCTTGCCAATTCTTCTTTGGAAAATAATATAACTAATGTAGCCCTTTCACTCGGTCAATCCATAGATATGTCGACTTCACAGAAAAGCATATCGACCTCGCACTTCGTGCTCGGTCGATATGCTTTTCTGTGAAGTCGATATATCTATGGATCGACCTCATAAAGGGCTATATTTGTATAGTATCAAATTATATTGTATCATATGATACAATGTCATATTATGCATCATATATGGTACAATATCATACAATACAATATCATACTATATCATATCATATGTTACAATATTGTGATGTATTATGTGATATGGTATTGTATCATATGATGCTTTATTGTATAATATATGATGATATTGTAATATGTGATCAAATACAATAATGTATAACACGATTCAATACCGTATAATATTATATGATACAATATCATATCTTGATTCAATGTCATACACCCTGTATCATATGTTACAATATCATATTGCATCATTATATATTACAGTATTTTATTGTATCATGTGATATATATTGTATAGTATCATAGGATGCAATATCGTATATTTATTATTGTATTGATAAACATTGTATCTTACAATACTGTATGAAATGAACACATGAATCTCAAACAATTGTTTAACATCTGATATACGATATTGTGTCAAAACAGTATCTATGGATATCCGTGTGAAGGATATTCGAGAAGACTTCTTCAAACAACGTAGATGGTTTAAAGCTCGTCTAAAAACAAAGGATCTCAGGTTCTCTAATAACCTACCTTGATATCGCAAGTAACGCTGCTCTAGTATTATAACTTATTACGTCATGTGCCGCCTAAATTTTACCACACATCGTCAACAGAAATTAGACGGCAATCACGTAAGCGTTTTATTCAGTGACAGAGCGTCATATTTTGCCGAGGCAAAACAAAATGAGCAAGTATGTCACAAAGAATTGTCCCCAATGTTTATATGTCTTGGATACCCCGTCGCGCCTTGTCGAATACATTTGTATTTGACATTGACTAGAAGGCCACAATTAAGGAGGCTGGGTGGTCAACAAATTACCCATCCGATCTACCTTAAATTTCTAGACATAATTTTTTTAGCTATAAACTACTAGTATTATTTAGTAAAGAAAAAATCCATAAGAAAAAATCCCTGAATTTTAACTTAGAAGTTCGAGATATTTTCACATATCTTTATACAGAGCTTTCGAGGAGATTGGTATATAGTCTAAAAATGGCCACGACCATCAACACTGTATGGAAAGAGCTATAATCGAAAATGTGCTTAATTTGAATCACTAGCTATATTGATTTGGGTACTCTAAGTGCAGAATTTTAAATGGGATCAGGATCGAGTGCTGAAGTTTTCAGAAAAGTTAATTTTGAATTACTATGAAATATCTTGTTACGCAATTCTCTCCGATAAGCATAACCAAATTACAATAAACAACCCTCAGTTAATGCTTTATTTTGTTTGCAACTTTTTTTTTGCGGTTACTATACTTTTTTGGCCCCTCCGTCTGAAAGAGAATAAATGAAGTTTTATTTATTTTTTATGATATAATAATTTCAACACTCATATGCATGTAAACTATATGGGTATTGATAATCAAATGCGAGACATTAATTTGTTGAAAAAAAAATGTAGACATAGTGAAATGAATAATAGCATTTGATTTTATGGCCTATCATAGCATATCATGCGATGCTTAGTTTGCGTTTTTTGTTGAGGTTTGTTAAGGTTATCTAGTGAAGTCTTTATATGAATAAAGTATAGTATCGTTTGGAATGTAACATAATTTGTAGTGCATCAAATATAATACGCAATAATTGTGATCTACCCGAAAAAAGGTATTGACAACATAGATTAGCTTTCAAAAATTTACTACGCAAACAAAAATTAGCCTTGAAAAACGGCGGAATTGGGTATATATTTGGTGTAATTCTCATGGATGAAACTGTGATCAAATTTAATTTTAATTGTTTGGTAATGTTCTTTGAATATATAGCAATAAACATTTTTCATTGACTTTGTCCAAAGTTCACTAAAATGGATAAATAGCCAAACATAAACAGTCAGACTCACGATAGACGCCTACCATTAATGTTTGAAAATGAAAAAAGAAAAAAATATAAACCTAAATTACAATATATAGCACTGCTCAAATAAGTTGATGCAGTTTAAATGAAAGTTCATTAAAAGTGACTTGTATGGCAATTTTATCTAAATGTACACACAGTAAATTCGAGATATACATGTATATATATCCGATAATAGTATATCCAGTGATCCAAATCAAGCACATGTTCCATAGGCGTCGGAACTTTTTTAGCAAATATATACATACCAAAGACCTTTTTCTTTTTGCTTGTCAAGATTTTTGATAAGTCTACCCCCTCCCTCCACTTTCAATTTGCTTCCGACGCCACTGTGTTCGATTAGCACTTTCCATACGATGATCACGATTAAACTAAATCAAGCATAAATACCTGAGGTCAGGAAGAGGACAAAATTTTGAAATGGGGGATTTATATTAAAACATATGAAGATGAAATTGAAGGCAAGTTAAGGAAGCTCACTGCATGAATGCTTATACTTTTTATGATGCAACGTTACACGATGGTCCGGTTTAAAATGTTTTTTTGAAATTATTTGTATCGATTTGATTTAATATCCTCATGGCTCAGTGGTTAAAGTAACGAGCTTGTGAAACGCAGATCCCGTGAACCGCAAATCCGTCTGAGGCCACTTTTGTTCATATTTACAGAATTAAATTTTTAGGAAATCATACCCCCCCCCCAATTGCTTATGTTTCGTCTATTTTTAAAACTTACATATTTCTTATGCATCGTGCTATCTTTTATAATCAAGTCGTTTTCTTCTCATTTACGAAACTATTTCAATGCATACTTTAGTGAGCCAGTCCACCTTAAATTCACATGGATTCAAAGCTAGTTTGGGGAATTCTTCTAATTAGAATCATGCATATTATACTCATATTTTTTTATGTCAGAGAGCCTTTAATTTACGAAGGGGGGTCGGGCATCTTCTTGGGTCACTTTGCCGACAATGCTGCTCAGGTGAGCAATGTGGTCTGGAGGCAACTTGAAGCTCCTTGGCAGCTTTAATAAGCCATCAGATGAGTATCAAACATACGATAATATACTGCTTCCACCACTAAGCTGTTCGCTTTGTTAATTTTGGTCATGTACATGGACTTTGCTGGATGTACGTTAGAACAGAGTGGTTTTAATGTTCTGGCCATGCAGGTGTTTTATTTCTTTTATAAAATAGTTGATATGACTATAACGTAACTTGTATTTCATATATTTTAATGGATTTTTGTTTGTGAATCATATAGGCCCCTATTTAGGTTTATGTTTGCTTGATTGTAAAATGAAAAAGTACACATAAAAATTAATGTGGGTTTCGGTATGGGGTGAGCGAGTTGTTAATGGGACGAGTTGTCTTGCACCCAATCAAAATAATTAACATAGTTTCGTCATTCTCTCACCAGAGGTCGTGCTACACAAGTTTCGCCAATCTCTCACCAGAGGGCGTATTACGCTGCGCTACAACACCTCTGTTAACGTCTAAATGCCAAGAATCTTGGCAAAACCCATTCTCAATCATGATATTATAAATTATAGTTTTATATGTATTCAGTCTACATTTCGATGTTAAAGCCTCGTTAAAATATTGAAATAAAAAGAATGTATTGGTAAATCACGGTAACAAACAAAGAACTATTTCTCGGAGTAATACTCCATTACCAATGTAAACAAACATGGAGAAAGTGTCTCATTTAAAAAACGCTGTCTGACGATCTATGGTTTTGACGTGAAATATGTCAACATTAGATACATTAGATACAATTGTAAAAGATTATGACAAGAACATCGTGTTAAGGGATTGTCAAAGACATGCCTTTGAATATCTACGCGACAAGAAAGGAGATTTGTTGCTTAGTTTGCCTGTTGGTTATGGAAAGAGTCTCGTATATCACCTGCTCCCAAAGGTTCTTGGCAAAGGCAAGGAGACCCCCGTTTGTTTGACAATTTCACCTTTGAATATTATTCAAAAGGATCAAATTGAAGCCTTGAAAGTTCATGGTATCAGTGCCTGTAGACTGAATATTGTGTCCAGGGTGGAAGACACTACAGATGGTAATTTTATTGCTGAGTGGGAGGTCGACGTCGAAAGAGTGAAGAAGGGGGACTTTTCAATTGTTCTGTGTCATCCAGAGGCCCTCTTTAATACAAAAACAGGACATAAAATACTGTCCGATGAACAGTTTGCCTCGCAAGTAGTCGCCGTTGTTATTGATGAATGCCATATCATAGAAAAATGGTAAGTCAAGCATACTATTGAAATAAAATAAAAACATTACTCAGACAGAATAAAAAGATCTTCTTAAATGTTTATCATGAAAATATTCAAAACCTTTCTTTTGTTCAAAGTGTACTGCATTATGATTTCATGCGCGGATCCAGAAAATTTTTCCAGGGGGGGGTCCGAAGGGTAATTGTGTTTTCCAGGGGGGGTCCGAGGCATATTTGCGATAATTTTACTATGTAAATTTAATAAATTTTCATTTTCCAGGGGGGGTCGGGACCCCCCCCCCCTCTAGATCCGCGCATGGATTTTTCATCTGACTGTATGCTCAAAATGACACATTTTGTGGTGACTTCCATGACACATTTTGTATCATTGTTATTGTATAGACCTCACCATATAACTATTTCAAAGGTCATGTACCTCCATTTTAGATAGTTACTGAGTAAGATATATATATATGAATCATCAGAATGTACAATTTTATCGGGATGTTGTCTCATTCACATATACCCCATAATCTTCTTTTTTTATGATTAGTGAAATAGAATATATGAAACCTTATTTCAGGGGAGAAGAATTCAGGACTGCCTTCAAAAAGCTTAGAGGTATAAAATCCTTTTTTCCAAATGTGCCAGTGATAGGTTTGAGTGGTACTTTAACAGTTTCACAGAAGAAAACAATTCCAAAACAGCTGGGACTTGAGAATTTTCACCTTATAGAACATACACCTGACAGACCTAATATATTCCTAATAAAAATGAAGAAAGGCCAAGGTACTGATGTTCTGAATGAATATGAACAAATAGTACACAAAATATGTGATGATCTATATGAAAAGAAGGCCGATTTCCCAGTAACATTATTATTTTTGCCCATATATTACATGAGTGAAGCTATGATTTATTTGAAAAGTTTGTTTGGATCTTTAAATATAAATGAATCACTGTACAGTGCAATATGTTCTGGACAAGATGAATTTGTAATTAATCATACAATAGCAGAACTGAAAAAGGAGAACCCAACTATTCGGTTGGTTCTAACAACATCAATTGCAGGAATGGGGTTCGATCCCAAAAATGTAACACATATCATTCACGCATGCCCTCCCAGAAATATGTCACAATACTTGCAGGAGATTGGGCGTGCAGGTCGTAGTGGACAACCTTCATTTGCAACTTTATTCTATTCTAATCGTGATATTGGAAAGAATCTGCCAGGAATTAAGGAACACATCATAAACTACTGTAAAAATGATTCTTCCTGCCTAAGGAATCAACTTTTATCTGTCTTTGGTTTTGAAAAAAAAGAAAGCATTATTGACTGTAAATGTTGTTCATTTTGTGCTGAAAACTGTATTTGTGAATCTTGTGTTGATGTAACAAGTATACAAAATATGCATGTCTGAAAACAATTATTAAGTTAACCTTTAAAAAAAAATCTTTCTGTGCCACATTTTACATACAACTGGGTACAGTTCATTGAATCTCTTCTCTAGTGTTACAAATTTTAGAATTATGAACATTGTAATAATGCAAAAGTCAAACCAGAAGTTTGTGCGATAATCATTGTGATTATCAAGATTGGCCTTGTGACCCGTTTAAAAGTTCACACAGAAATGAATGTTTATGCTCTTCTGTAGGTTTATTTAAGGAAGTATATATAATCTGAATGTACCTATTCTTATTATGTGATGCACTCAATTTATTGAAAGCATTCAACTTTCCACCAAAAGCCCTACACAGCAAAATGTTTTATGTTTACAGTAGACTCTTCCTGTTTCATAAACTTGTTAATTAAACATTTTCATTTATGAAAGAATAAAGCAAACCATCATGATTTAAGAAAACATTACATTATATTCTTTATTACTATGTTTGAACATAGATTGCAAATATGTCAGTTTACTGCTATGTAAAATCAAAATAAAAACAGCTCATGAACAAAATCACTCCCTTTCTTGCTTTTATAACATGTGCCTGTGGTGCAGTATTTAGTTGAAAATTTTTAACAGGTTGTAGAAAAATGAATACATTCGGGTTCACCATGAATAACCATGAAGATAGTCCAAGAAAATTGCTAACAGCTTTGAATATACATGTATTATATACAGAGTGTTACAACATTCTTTATTTGGTGAAGCTAACTTAGACCTTAAGGGAAAATGGAAATTGTTCTAATCCATTTAACGCTATGCCATACATGTAACTTATGCAATGGATAAAATTATAAAATCTCCATGCACAAAGCAAACATAGGGGAAATGTTGTAGTATTTACAGACAACAGATTCATAATGGTGGAAGATTATCAATAATTTCATTATCAGGATCAAACACATCCTCCTCAGCCGGCATAATTTGAAAGCCACGTGAAAGCCTCTTTATGATTTGGTTAAGTCTCTCTTTGAATTTGGGCATTTCTTCCCAAGGGAGTGGAACGGGGCTTACATTATTGAATCCCTTACAGGTTCTGCCTGGGTAGTGATGAAATGGTCTTAAGTCTCTCAGTTTTTTATAAACAATTTCACTGTCTGCTTCAGAAAATGACGAAGAATGTCTGCCACTTTTTGGCTTTAAATTCACACTTCTATCAAATTTTGTGCAGACTTCATCAATTGCATCAGCTGATGCAGTCACACGAGAAATAGATTTCTCACTTTTGTTTGCTCCCAGTGCTTTGATTAGAGCTTTTTGATTACATACACTGTGCTCCTGTACTAAGTCACATTCAACATTATTGCCATGACCGCCCCAAATGTTGACATAGGAACCTTCCAAGACACGAATGCGTTGTAAAGGAGACAGTAATTTTTCTGTTTTCAATAGATAGTCCACATTCTCAACCAGATATTTGCTCAATCTTGAATGAGAATAGAAAAATGGAATTGAATATTTACAGTTGAGAATTGTTCTATTTAGATCACCTTCTTTTGCAGTATCATGCAGCTCCAATATATGCAAATACCAATGACAGAGTTGCATTGAATAGTTAAAGACTTCATCATCTTGTGGTTTTTCATGGTATGGCACTAGAATCCACTGATTTTCATCCCCTGTTTTTTGCAGATGATATTTCAATGTTCCCTTTAGCGGTTGAGGAAGACCTTCAGCTGTATCTGCATTGCAGTATCCAAAATACTTCATAAAATCATTCACAGCAGCCAGTAATATGGATTTCTGTTCTTCAGATGATTTGATGTCAATATCTTCAAAGTTCTTGTGGTTGGGTTGGCTGTACTTATTCTCCATTTGGAAAAATTCCATAAACTGTTCTTTAACCAGTCCCTCCCCAACAGTCATAAGAAGATCAAAGTGAGGTTGGAATCTTCCTTTCACCTGTCCATTCACATTTGTCGGATGTAAGAGCATTTTGAAGAAGCTGAGTGTTCCAGGAGAATTCTCACCCTTGTATAAGGATTTGAAGCATTTCTAAAATACAAAAAAATTCTATTTTAAATTTTAATTTTTTTTATAGTTGAAAGGTTGGAGGGTTATTTATGACTGACAATTCCCATGTTTGTACGCTTATGATGATAATTTTATCCATAAAAGTATGGTTTTTAATTAAAAAAATAAAGTCTTTTCCATATAATAAAAGTTTTAAAAAAGTTTCTTAAATTTTATTAAGGTGATGATACCTCTAAAAAGTCTTGTTTGATATGCCACATCTCGATTACAATTGGGTTCAAATCATCAAATCTTCTTTCAGGTGTTATAGAGATGGTCCGCAGGTTTTTTGCCTCTTGCAATCTTGCTCTTGTTAACTGGTCTCCCCCCAAAACCACTTTGAATTTTCTAAGAATCTCCAAATTACCTGTTAAACGAGGTGAAAAAATAGATATAGAAGGATGACATATCTTATTCCGAGATTAGTTCTGGAATATGTACACATATATGAACATAATGGGGCAATAATACCATTAAATGAACATTAAAATGAGCACATTTTATATCTTAAATCACAACTAATATATCAACCACTGGTCAAGCTATAAATGCGAGAACATATATTTACCGAAGGCAGTTTGGTACATTGTTGTAATCTGGTCTTCATACTTATCCATAATTGCTAAGCAATCTTCGTGCTTAGCTTCATTTTTAAACTGGATTGGCAATGGCATAACTTTTGAAGCACAAGCCATTTTCTGTGAAAATTCATGTAGAATATGTTTTGGCAAAATCTTCCCAAACTTCTGAAAATATGGCAATTGACATAATATTCGGCAGAGTAACACACAACATACATCCATGAACTTAAGTCTTTCTGGACCACTTGCTCTAAGGAGAACATCATCTGCAGATAATTGGGACACATCAGTATTTGGTATATCATTATTCATGTCAACTGTAGCAACTCGACTAAAAATGATATTTGAGGTAAATAGATGAAGATCCAGATTCCTGCTGTCTGATGTCAGGTTTGATCTCTTAATATATATATCTAGGTTATCACCTACAAGAAAAAAAATTCTGTTATTAAATACTGCAATATTGGAAGTTACAAATGTATTATTTAAAAGTAGCAGGTAAAAGGTAGCAAGTTAAAATATTAGTTTACTCTCACCTGTCACCTTCACCAGTGGATTGGATTTTAAATTGGCAATTATTAGATTCTGCGATGCACAACCAATGGATTCTTGAAAGTTCAATCTTCTCTGTGATGACAACATGATTCCTAAGTGGTTGAATCTAGTTTGGCCCTGAATATTGAGCATGAAAACTGTGATTAAAAAATCTCCTTTTCATAATTTCTATTCTATAATCTCTGCTTGTCCTAATTATTGTAAATATGTATAAATGTACCTCATGTACCATTCATATGGTTTATTGTGAGAATAAATGAATGAATGAATGAATGCATTTTCCAGGTGGCAGGGTTCACAACACTGAAGAATTTTAATACTGACTATTTGTAATTATTGATTTAACTTAAGAAATGAAACCATAGAAAGCATAGATCTGAAATAACATACTTGCAATAGAATTTTTTATCATTAAAAACTTTAAAATGGCTAGGTTTTTTCTTTGTACAAAAAAGATATTAGAGTTTCATTAATTTTATCCAATCAGTACAACAATCATCTTACCAAAGTCTTCTTATTTTGGCATTTTAATGGGTAGATCCATCCTGTGATAAGTCAACATGCACTCAAAATTGAATCAACTGCAACAATAATAACTATACTAATTAAAGTAACCAAACTGTAATTATAATGATAATAACAACATGCAAATCAAATAACCCTTATAAAATGTTTAATAATAAGCAAGCATATCAAACAAGAAATACATGTATAATAACTAAAGCAAATCAAAACTGTACTTAGAAATATACAGATAACCAAGCAATTTTAACAAAGCCTTTAATAATATTAACAAAGACACAGACTAGGAAACTGGGGAAGGGTCGGGCTAGGGGCACTACCCTCCCCCCCCCCCTTTCAAACACTTTCATTTATCTACAGCAAACCCCAGTTTTAATTTCAGCAAACAATACATTGACTGATCTGACAAACAAAGTCCCCCTCCCAAATCAATTTTTTCTGTAACTAGTATTTCCAATGTCTCTGTGTGAAGCGATAATAACTGTGTATGTCAACTAATCTACAAAATCTTTGAAGTAAATGAAAAGCATGAGGCTGGTAAGTATGAGACACATAAAAGAGAATCAAAAGAATTAAACAATTTATCAGGAAATTTGTTTTTGGCCAATCGGGTCAAAATATATCAATTAACTGTGTTTATTATACTGATAAATTGTGGGGGTGTCTCCTACTACTTGTATCAACAAAATTACTTGTTTTGAGTTAACAGGTTAGTAATAATTTATTGTCACATTCATTTTAAAACTTACTCTATCATTCAGTCCCCCTTCAACTGCAATTGCACTGGCAAGTCTGTGGAAAGCTGATAAGTTGGAATACTTATGTTTCATCAAAATACTATAGCATGCCGCAAGAACTGGAATTATCGATGGTGATAACTTTCCATTCTCAGGAACAGCTACACAACACATAACCTCTAATAAATGTGGCATCCTAAAAATAAATAAACGTTGTGTAGTAGTTGGGGCTATATGGACCGTGGATATCGGCCTGGATAGCTCAGTGGTAGAGCTCCTGACTAGAGTTACAGGGGTCCCGGGTTCGATTCCTGGTCCAGCCATATGTTTTCAATGTATTTATATGCTCATTCCTCCTTTCCTACTACAGATGGTGCCGTGGCCTAGCTTCCTTGTTCAGGCAATATAAATATAATAAGTCCTGACAAGGTGAACTTGTGTTGTGTCTTCGGGGTCGAAGACTATTTAAGGAGGGAGGAATGTAGTAGTTGGGGCTATATGGACCGTGGATATCGGCCTGGATAGCTCAGTGGTAGAGCTCCTGACTAGAGTTACAGGGGTCCCGGGTTCGATTCCTGGTCCAGCCATATGTTTTCAATGTATTTATATGCTCATTCCTCCTTTCCTACTACAGTTGCCAGGATTCAAGATTCTTATAACTGGGAAGAAGGGACCATCAATCAAAAAAAAAATTTACATACATCATTCAATTTTAAGTAATTTGATTCAATACATAGTCTGAAAATAATAGCATGTACAATAATACTATATCTATATGCTCAATAGTATTTAATATTTACACTAAATCTTTGATAAAATTATAAATGTTGCTCATAAGATTTAATTCTGAAGGAAAATTACTCACCTGTTTTTCATCTCTGATATAATATCTTGAAAAAGGAGGTCTGCGTTTTCCACCAAAGAGTTAGCTTCTCTGTACTTAAATAATACCGAAGCAAGCATTGTTGTTCTTGACATCAGCGATCTGGACTGATTTCTTAATTCATGAAAAAAATTGGCAGAAGAATTTCCAAGAACTGATGGAACTTCATTTTCTTTGTCACTTGTAAGACTTTCCCATGTAGATTTTACCAGTTGAAATGCATGGTCAACACTTTCCATTTTTATATCTGGATTCACAGCAGCATAGCCATGCTCGAATGACACTGTAGGCACTGAATGTACAGTTATATCGTGAGATGGAGTTGTATTTTGACATTTCACTGCTGAGTTTTCGAACGTAACTTTTAGTCGTTTTCTAGACTTTGGTTGAACTACATGTACTGTGTCGGTACTGACGGTAGTAGGGTTCACAGTTTTACACCCCTGAATACTTTTCGGTGTAAGAGGGGAAGGCATCGTTCTTTTTACATGAAAAGGTTCATTTAAAAACGACATGCATGAAGACCGCACTTGCTGAATGAAATCAAATGTACCTTTTACCTTGTTGTGACAGTTGCGGCATACACCAACATCTGCACATTTCAGTTTCGATACCAAACAATCATCCTGTAAAAGTAGGCTCAACTCTCTCTCAAAATTTTCGGATGACAGCTTCCTTCCGTTTAATTTAAATGTACGAGTATTTTGTGATAAACAAATACAACAATTGATTTCCGATTCCTTCTTTGGCGTCGTCGCCATTTTGAACGATTTACAGTCAAGTCGTACACAGACCAACTCGTACACAGGTCAACTCGTATACAAAATTTTCCGCATAAAAAAACGAAAGTCAACTCGTATACAAAAAAATTCCCGTATGCCTAACCAAAAGTCAACTCGTATACAAAATATTCTCGTATGCTAAACCGAAAATCAACTCGTATACAAAAATTTTCGCATAAAAAACTAAAAGTCAACTCGTATGCAAAAAAATTGGATATATTTTTTTCAAACAAAATAATGAAGAGTATCTTAATTAGTCTTTGAGAAGTCATTCGTTTGGAGAAGCAAGAAACACCGCGCTTGTTGTTTTAACAATTATTGTTTTGATGTGTAGAAATAATTACCAAATAATAGTGATTGGATTGACACAATTAATTATCGTCATTTTTATGTAATTTCACATCGTTACCGAGTTTAATGATAATGCACAATTATAAATGTATGAATTTTCCAATCATTGTAATAGTTGATAACATCCATTTTATTCTTATATGTCCTTTTTACGCTGAATTAGGAAAGCAATATGTAAAGACATTTTATTACACGAAACCAAGTGTTTTAAAGTTACTTTTAAATTACTTTTACGTTTTGTTTCTAACTTTTTGTATACGAGTTGACTTTCGGTTAAATATACGGGAATTTTTGTATACGAGTTGACTTTCGATTTTGTAACGGGATTTTTTTGTATACGAGTTGACTTTCGGTTAGGCATACGGGAATTTTTTTGTATACGAGTTGACTTTCGGTTTTTTATGCAGAAAATTTTGTATACGAGTTGACCTGTGTACGAGTTGGTCTGTGTACGACTTGACCGGACACCTTTTGAACAACATGTGATCAAAGTCACGTGTTGCCGATTTCGTGGCACTACTTTTTAGACGTTAACAGAGGTATAAGTGGAGCGAAGCAGGAACGATAACTCTGGGTAGAGATTGAAGTTTCGCTTACACCTCTGTCAACGCCGGAAAAATAGTCTGTCACATGATCAAAACAAGCATGGCGAGCACATGGCTTTGTTGATTCGTTTCTTCAGCACAATCAGCTTGAAGGGGAGTCATCGACGGGCGAAGACTTTGAGGAGACGTTTAAAAACATCACAGGAGATGACATTGCTGCTGATTTATGTAAAATCATAGATAAATCGGTAGCGTACAGAAACTGATTTTTCAAACATCTGTCAAACTAGATCATGTGATCATATTTTAATTTTTACCTCCGCAAAATAGTTCTTCCAGTAACGTTGAAATAAAAATAAATATAGGCGTTAGAGATTTAAATTTAATTACTTATAATCATATTCATAGATAAAAGGAATAACTACATAGATTTTAATTACATTTTGCCCATCGTTTAAGTTTGTACAAGAATCTTGTACATCGGGCGTTGACAGAGGTGTAAGCGAAACTTGGGTAGCAAGTCGTTACGGCCTTTCCCACGTTCGGACCCTGATATGTTCGGACCCTAGTAGTTACGGCCCCAAGTACTTTCATCCTTAGTTGTTTCGGCCTACGTTTTAATATAATCAAATAGACACAACTGAGGATGAATTAAATTTATAGTGTATTAAAACATATTATTTTCAGACATTTTTCATTCCCCACTGCATTACCAATCTGAGAGGTATCTGCTGAAGTGTCTTGGGACTGCAACAACAATGTAATTGTTAATTTATCACCTGCATGAATCTTTCGAAACCTCATATCAATGTACATGTACATTCATCAAACATAGCTATCATAGTTACTTTCAAGACAATAATATTGTTTAATATTTTTAACCACTTCATAATCAGACTTATACCTCATTTGTCTGTTGTCTACTGCAATTCACGCAATGCCACTCAAAGTTTTCCTCGTACCGCAGCCGTCTGTATTCTTCCTGGGTGATACCTGTAAAAATAAAACATATGATTTTAGAAGTCATGTTTTATGATCACTTTGTGTAATCTTATTATCATGTATTCGATTTTATAATGAATTATAATAATTACCACTATTGCAGGTTCTATGCTGCCATCTGGTGTCACACTGTAAACCCTGCTGCGGTCTTCGCACAGTAGCATCGCAAACAACACACTCTGCTGTTATCTACCTACCTACCCAACTTCAAAACACAGGGTCGGGTTAGGGGAAATAAAGATATTTTGAATGATGGCCTAAGCTTAAAATTATGAAATGATTCAAAAGTGGCTTACAATGTTTCTTGATACAAGAATTATACTGCGTTTCGCCAAGAAAGTTTGTGAAACAGCTATGATAAGTTTTAGGAGCCCTTTAAGTAATAACTTAAGCATAACTTTTTTTCTATCTTAGGAAACGTATTAGGAATCTTTGTGTAACGGGCCCCTGCTTCTATTTTATAATGCTACACCAAAAATTAAACACTATAAGAATACTATATCATATTATAAGAAAAAAAAAAGAACACGTTCTTTGTACAAGATTGTAACCTAAATAGTGAATTTATTTATCAGGAAATCTTTGTGAAACGGGCCCCTGCTTCTTTATATTTTATAATGCTACACCAAAAATTAAACACTATAAGAATACTATATTATATTATAAAAAAAATAAACGTTCTTTGTACAAGATTGTAACCTAAATAGTAAATTAATTTATATCTTATCAACTATATCATGCAACTAATAACAATTAATAGAACTAGTAAAAACTCACCTGACATCGTGATGACTTGGAGATCAGCAAATATAATTTGGGAAAGAGAACTCGCCTTTGATGACACTGACGCCAATTATCGTCTCATCATTAAGTTCTCTTAATTTTCAATGTTAACTTTGATTTGACCTATTATAATCTCTTCATTAAATTTGTTACGTTGGTAAATGATCGATTAATTATTATCTTAAGTGACGGATACTTTGATGTCGAAGATGGGCACACACTCTATTTCCAAAAACAACAACAAAGAAATAACGGTAACAAACATTTATTAAAACAACAACAATTTATTATCTCAGGCCGAAACGACTAGGTATCTAAGGCCGAAAGTCCGAAAGTCCGAAACTTGCAAGGGCCGAACATATCAGGGTCCGATCGTGGGAAAGGCCGATACGACTAGAAATCGAAACTTGTGTAGCACGACCTCTGGTGAGAGAATGATAGTTTCGTATGTTCTAATATACAATTCAAAATACGAAAGAGGTAAAAACAAAATAAGTTGTGGTCTTGATTTTTATTTCCTTTGCCTGACTATGAAAATAAGATAAAATAAAATTGTATACGAAGATAACGTTTATCGAAAGAAGGATTCCATAGCGCGGCAAAACAAAAATGGCTGCAGACAGACTATGTTTTTAAAACAGCAGTTTGTCATTACGCACTGTATGAACAATGAGTACCAGAAGAGGAAATGATCCTGAAACAATTACTTTGTTACTACAAAAACTATGCCTGAAAATAACAGGATTATCAGATGGTAATGTGCTAAAAACAAACTTAGACATGTTTTAATTTGAACTCGAACAAAATGTGTGTATTGGGCATTTAAATTTCATCAAGTTGTAGAACTTATTGATTGGCTTATACCTTTTATATTTTTTTTTTGTATTTAACTGTAATTTTGAGTTACTATAGTAATGTGCAAAACAAAACGAGAGAGAAAATCATCTTCATAGTGGCACGGGCACTGGAAGTTGATGTAAATATATTGTATGAGCATGCATGTACATACAATATATTACATTAACTTCAGGGATTTATCAGCCTATTTTGGGAAATGCCATTTTTGGGAAATTGGGAAAATTTTATCGACAATTTGATGTAATTGGGAAAAATTTCATATGTTGCATACTAGAAAGAATAATCTTACCGTGACCAGGCTACGCTCTGGTCACAGTAAGAATTCGTCCCATTTACTTGTAATGTAGCAGCCGCAAAGCGGATCTGCTTCGCGTCGATTTTAAGTCTGTTGAAAATTATCTGCAGGGGAAAAACATATTTTTATACATGACAAACCTTTTTGAACATGCTTATGTAGTTAAGTCCAAAAAATATCCATTTAATGGGTCGTACAAAGGCATTTTGTTAATACACGTTTGAATTTGCCTGCCATTTTGTCAGAAATCGCACTCGGAACGTCTCGGATTTTATCGTTAACATGGCGACTGTAAATAGCGAATTTTCAAACGTGATGTTAAAAGTGGCAGTGATTTCGTTCCAAAAACAGTTAATGTGGTAAAATGTGATTATAAAAGAGCAACATTGTAGGTATTTGAGACCAATCATATGAAAAATAAGGCGAGAAGCGCGATATAATTTTTTTATTTGCTACGAAGCGAGTATATGGGACGAATTCTATCGTTAAACCGGGTCCGTAGGACATCTGTCATTTTAACGATAGAACATTCTATCTAGTTGCATACATGATAGTGATTTCAGGGTGTAGACCACATAGACTTCTGAATTTGGACAACCAAAGAGCTAGACTTTTAAAATTAAAGAATCCAACTTCATTATACAGATATATATAAGATTTTTAATCTTATATTTGGTCATTAGAACAAGTTTTTTTCTGAAATAAATACCTTCAAAAAATATACAATTTATCAACATCCTCTTTTAAAATGCAAAAATGCACTGAAAATAAATTTTTCTAACTGAAATAACTCTTAATGTTTACCTTTTACTTAAATATCAATATAGTATATGTAAATAACATGATACATTTACAGTATAGCACACAAGCACGATGTTTTAGAAAAACAGAGGAAATTCGGATAAAAAGTAGGCGATGTTTAAACAGCGTTTTTAAACTTATTTTTTGACTGCAGATTTGTTGAATGAGCTAAATTGAGAAAATTTAAGGACAATTTGGTTATTTTGGGAATTATTTTTCCCATAGAAGTTAACAGTTTACACAATTTACACCATTTGGGAAAAAATACTGCAAAATTGGGAAAAATTGAACCTATTTTCAATTGGGAATGGGGCCGAATTTCGGCCATGTGCCGCCTAAATTTTACTACACATCGTTGACAGAAATTAGACGGCAATCACGTAAAGCGTTTTATTCAGTGACAGAGCGTCATATTTTGCCGAGGCAAAACAAAATGAGCAAGTATGTCACAAAGAATTGTCCCCAATGTTTGTATGTCTTGGATATCCCGTCGCGCCTTGTCGAATACATTTGTATTTGACATTGACTAGAAGGCCACAATTAAGCAGGCTGGGTGGTCTGAGAAGGTACTGATAAATCTCTGAACTTACAGTGCCCGTGCGCAGTTGCACATAAATATATGAAAATATAAATTAATAAAATGAATATTTAAACAGCTGCTTAATTGACCCTTTTTGATACAGGGTCCTGTACTTTTCAATTGGAAATTTTTTGTATAGTTTAACAAAAGTTAGCAAATACACAAAAATTCTATACTGGTGTGCGACCAGTTCTCGCCAATTACCATTTCTAGCCAGTGCATTGTTGCATCATTTTATCAACATATAAAATTATATATTTACAGGACCTGCATGCAAGGGATATTATGCCCTGATATAACATCAGTACTGTAAATATTAAACAGGTTGAGACAAATTAATGGACCAAACAGTATAAAATAAGTCTGTCAGTCGGGCTGTTTTGATCACTGCCATAAGATAGCTTAATCAGTAGATCATCTGACTAGAGATTCAGGGGGCCCAATGTTTGAATCTTGTGTTGATCATTTTGTCACAAGCCCTGTCACAATAACAACTGAACTGCTCTATTACAGGAATTGAAATGGTCCTGGTTAAGTTTTGTTGGTAGATTATTTTACATTATAACATTTATAGATATAAACACTTGCTATTAATGCATCATTCACCAAACTGTATCAATTTACTGTGCAAAAGAGCAGTAAAGCACTTGCCATAAAACAAACAATACTCTGTTTAGAATATGATATTCCAAATGGGATATAAGTTTTTATTCATTTGCAAAAATATTGAAAAAATGTTTTTATGAATTCACTTATGCATTCATTTGATGCAACGATTAACTTTGGCAAGTAAGTTTATTTTAACCCTACATTTTGTGTGATTTTTCCACACAAAGTCGTTTTTTGGGGATCAATCTCCTAAACAGTAGGGATACAGAAAACTTGTTGGCCAAAGTTTTTTGCTCTTAATGTATATTAATGCATATATAAATATTTTTTATGTTCCCAACCTGTTTAATGTACCTGGATGTTAAACTTAACTTTTCTATATTTTCAAGTGTTCCGATAAATAAAAGACTTAATTATCTAAAAGAGCACTTATGATAAGAATTAATTTATTTTTAGGAAAGCCATGATTAAATATATGTGATCAATCTTATACAGTTAATAAGACCTGGTTTAATATGGGGTATTTCGCAATTTTTACCCAGACTTGTATATTTTCATTATTTTGTGTTGTTTTTTTTTTGTTTTCAGAAGCAGTTAGACCTCTTCTTCAGCATTCTCTCAGAATTATTACAAGGTACTCTTATAGATAGATAAATAAAATTCTTGCTTGAAACTTTTTTCAGCATAAATATTCAAGTTTTTCTACCATTAACATATTCAGTAAAAATGGGTCAATGTAGAAAAAAATTTCTTTCAGAATTATTTGCTATCATGACTTTCAACCAATATGCTTTCCATGACATGTGTCTGGGGACAATATTTGTTATTTAAGATTGTGATATAAGAAGTAAACAATTAAGAGAACTTGTACAATAGATTTTGTATTTTCTTCAGATAAACACTAACAAATTTAAAGCTTTTCAATTATTCATCTATTTTAATCCTTCTGTTGATTTAAATGATGGTTTTATATTTCATTCCTTTTGTTAGTAATTATGAATCAACTGTTGATCATGATGAATTTCAAGTCGCTGAGAAGATCAAAAGACGACGTAAGCATTCATTTATTATATTGCTAAATTATTATATTATATAAAATGTAAATTTGATTTTGAATCGAAATCTGTTTATTTCATTTCATAGCATTGATATATTGCAGTAGAATTTACCCTGATTGGTCATAATTTTATACAGTTGACCTTTAAATAATTACAGTTGTCAGAAAAGGAAAAGAAAAAGATGCAGTTGTGTTTCTTGAACTCCATCGTAAACTTCAGGCTCAGGTAATTAAATGGCCAAAAGATTTTGTTAGAAATCACTTTGAGAATCTTTTGTATTGGCATCTTAGTTATTCAAGCAAAGAAAAATAGAGGTCTTGTAAAAATGTAGTAGATGTAATTTAATGGGCTGTTACTTTACTCATCCTTATAGTGAAGGAAATGTTCAAAAGGTGCACACTAGAAAATCTTACAATTGAGTCATGTGTTTTATTTGTGTCTTGTTGAAGTCACAACATTACGGTAGCTATTTTAACCCTTAGAACATAATTTAATTGTTCATTAAGGGTCTTCCACACCTTTGACAGCCTTGGGAGAAATTTTGCCTACAAGCCCAAAATTCTATATTCCTATAAAATATGGATTTCTTTCTTTCGACTTTAAAATGATAGAAAAAGGTTCAGTTTTGGGGCAGAACTTATAAGAATCTATCACTATTCATAAAAACAAAAGGTCTCTGCTATATTCAAACTGTGGACTTGCTGTTTAATAGACCTAAGCTATTCCCAAAGCGCTACAGAGAAAGACATCCAACTTTGGCAATATAAACAGTTTCACAATGGGTTGAAATAGCTACCGGTAAAGTAAAAGTCATGGGGTGTAGAGGACCCTCTAGATGGCAAACAGGCAAAATTTTCTATGTTCAAAAACCCCTGGATCTACAGTATTATCTGGTTTCTTGGTAAAAGTTTTCAAGAACTTTGAGAAATCTCAAAGTTTTAAAGATTTTAAAATGATTTTAAATAATTGAGACAGAGTTTTCTGTATGTCTTTAAGCTGTTTCATTTTACTGTAAGATGTTAAAAGTTTTGACCATGGTAATTTGATTATTATTGTTTGCAGGGTGTGATAAAGAACAGATGGGCTGTCCTGTACCTGTTGATGTCATTGAGTGACAGCTCAGTCAAGACGAGCAGAGATAGGGTCAGAAATTTACTACAACTTACATGAACTGAAATTACAGAATTTTTGTTCGTAAAGTTTTTGTATGTTTACTGGGCTGCTTTTAACGCACATTTTGTTCTTGATTTAAATCCAAACAATGAATTGTTTGATCAGTAATGTTGATGATTTAATGATTTATTGGATATGGAAGTCAAAACTTAATGAAATTTACAAAAAGTACATGTATATACAGTGTAATAGTCTGGAATGTGTAGTTCTGTAGTTTTGATTTACTTAAACATGCCATTTGCATCACTTATAGTCACTGGGCTATAATTTTGTCAGAGGAAAAGATATCGGAAGACCTGAAATATTTTACTTGGTTTCTATTATCTTTTACATAAAGGAAATTTTCTTTTCTGATTTAACTCGCTGTTCAAAAATGTGTAATCTTTTTATTATTCACATACTAGAAATGTCTATAATTAGTGTTAAATCTAAAGCAAACTAGCGTGGCGCGGCGCCATGCCCCTTTTTATCAGCGCCATGCCTTTTTCCAAACGCCATGCCCTTTTAATAATAAATAAAAGTGATGCCCTTTTTATTGAAAGTAAATTTAATTCAAAACCACCATTGCCCTAGCCTCTGTTTTGATTGCAAAGTTAACACTCGCTGGACTTCACGCACGAGTGACTTGAGACAATAGACGATTCAGGTAAACTGGAGAGACCCAAGCTGAAGGGGTATACACAACTGCCCTGTATAAATGGGTGATTTGACACCTAATTACTGGTACAATAATTTGATAAATAACAACTGAATTATCTCCTTGAAATTAGTAATTGTTCAAGCTTATCATTGAGACATCGTAAGGTTATCTATAAATAGAATTAACACAAAAGAATATATTTTATGGAGATAATTTGAAATTTTAACACTGAGGCACCTAAAACCATGTTTAGACTAATGAAACAATTAAATAAAAATCTAGATGTGAAGTTTTCTTATTCTTTTTAAGCTTTTAAACAATCGTCAGATTAACCAGAATTTTCTCTGTTTCCCAAAAAACGTAACTCTTTTGAAGAATGCAGAAACTTAATTTATAATAAAAGAATGTAATGCATATTTTAATGCAAATTGATTTTTAAAAAGCTTAAATCAACTTTTTCAATATCCATATTTCTGTAGTAAAAAGGGATTGATAATTTTGCCATCAGTTGTCTACATATTCTCTTTTGACTGAGAAGTGGACAGGCATAGCCTACATCCATGAGTTGCCTGTCCACTTCTCAAAAGAGAATAGTGTCTACATTATACATGTTCTATGATTCATAACTGGATTCAGATGTGTTTCAGTTCACATACATTTATTACATAAAGCCTAAATGAAATACCGAATTTTTAATGCATTATACTTTAAAATTAGTCAGACCAATGCCATGGCTGTTCTAAGGGATAAAAATATATGTAAATCAATTTAAAAAAGAAAAAAAAGATTGAAAATAAAATTTTGAATAAGACTTACGTGAATGCAAAAGCAAATCATTTATTGTTCAATAATCTTGTTTCATTACAGATCATCTCGAATCACACTTGATTCCGATGCAAAAGTTTCCTTAAAATATGCTTGTTTCAAGGATTAATGATTTATAATATTACCGCAGAAAAAGGTGCCCCTTTCAAGGTTTTATAATATTTACCGCGGAGAAAAGTGCCCTTTTCACCATTATTTAACATGCCCTTTTTAAATCCTAGATTTAACACTAATAATAACTTGGTAACAATTATTATTGTAGCAAGTTGGACTGAGTAGCACTCTTTTTGCTGGGAACCTAGCAGGACATGCTACGTCAACCCCGTTCCACCCAGCCGCAAGAGGGCATGCTGGGAATGGTGACATCACGAGTCTCCATAGCAACACCACACTCCAGTCGGGTCACACCTCGGGAAGTAGTGGCATCAGCAGTATCCATGGTGAAATTCATAGCAACGACCCCACTCCTATACCACATTCATACATGCCATTGTAAGTGTGCATGGACATCTGCTTCAAATCATTCTTGCAGGCTTATAGAATTGAATTTATAAAAGTTCAAGCATTGTGGGGATCAACAGTCGTAATCTTCTTCTTTTAGACCTTCACATACAGGCATGGATTCTTACCGCGACAGCACTAGTGTGGGTCTGCGTTTAGCTTCCACCTTGTCAAGTGATAGAGGTCAGCAACATTCTAATAATATTCATGTATTTGCAATAATGAAATATAAAAGAAAAATTGAAGAATTCAATGGCTCAGTCCATTACAAGATAAATACTGATATGTCTGTTTTACTGGGATTTTAGGTTCCTCAACAGCTGTAGTTCCACATCGAGGCCGGACGTCAAAGAAGACCACTATAACTGTTCACAAAAATGATCAATGTGCGTAACTTTTAAGATTAATGAATTTATTGAACTGGATAGGTATTACGATTTTATTTAGTTGTCTAGACAAAAAAAAAACCAACATGAAATTAAATTCTAATTCTTTCAGACTGTATTTCTTTTAATTTTCTGACTTGTGTTTACAAAGCATTCTCATTTTAAGAATATATTTTATCTTAATCCTTTGAATCATCGGGTCCTGAACTGATACACACTTGTTTCAGCATCAGAAGAGCTGCCAGAAGCTGTGATAATAAGAGACCTGGTGTATGCATTTCAGGGAATTGAGGGCAGGTGGATTAGATTTGATCCTACGAAGGAAGGCTACAGAATTAATCATCAGGTGACTTTGATGTGACTATCACATGCATTACAAATTGATGTGACTATTGCAGGCATTATTGATGTGACTATTGCAGGCATTAATTGATGTGACTATTGCAGTCATTAATTGATGTGACTATTGCATTCATTAATTAATGAAACTATTACAGTCAGTCATTGATGTAACTATTATAGGCATTAATTGATGTGACTATTACAGGCAATAATTGATGTGACTATGATTGATGTGAATATTACAGACATTATTTGATGTGACTATTACAGGCAATAACTAATATGACTATTACAGGCAGGTATTCCTAAGGCTATCAGACAACTGGTCAGCAAGCTAACTGAGTGTGGATGGCTGTTCAACAAAACAAAGACCTATGTGGAAAACAAAAGTGCTGACAAGACATTTGGCTTGGTGGGAAAAGTGGGTAAAAGCTTAAATAGGGAAAGACTGTAAATCCAAAGGAAATTTATCCTTCATATACATGTACATTTAATTTAAAAAAAAAAATTGATGTTGCATTATGTCAATTCACTCCTTATCGCAAATATTTTTAGGTATTAAACATAATTTCATGATGTTCAGAAAAATCAACGATTTTAGAAAAATATGAAAAGCCTCTTGTTAATGTGCTTTATTGTGGACATCACAATATGCATTGGTTCATCTCTATCACACCTTTGTTGCATTGTAGAGTTTTTGTGCTGCCTTGCATGAAGAACTGACAGAATATTACAGACTTATTGCAGTGTTGGAGGGACAGGTATATCTTAATCTATTAGTACATGTATTTATTGATCAATATTGAAGATTTTACTTACAAAACAGATACATTAGTGTAAACCAGTTTTATTCCCGACAGCTTTATTTTGTGATTTCCCAGCGACAATCTATTTAAATGACAATAAATCTTTCCTGCTTTATCTTTGAAAATAATTTTCTCACATGAAAGTAAAAGATAATGAGATCACATGAATGTTTCAGATACTGAGTGAGGGAGATAGGAGTGATGGACAGGGCCTCTCCCTGAGACAGCTTGTGCTGTGGACGTTTGATCCCCTACAGCGACTGAAGTGCCTGGCCACCATTGTCGATGTGTGTAGGGGGAAGAAGGGAGGGGCGCTAGCCTCCGCCCTGTACTCCTATATGCAGCATGGTGACCCGTTCGTGCAGTCTCTGATTCAACACATACTGAACATGGTATGCTTTAGAATGGTGTAACATATAGAGTATATCCACTGCAAAATATTCATTTTTCCTTAAGAACAGTTAAAAAATCAACAGTTAAAATGAAAATTGTCAAAATACTATAAACGTATAATATTTGGCGTGTACGATATTTGGCGGAAAATAATTTTTGAACAAGTTGGCGTGGATTTGAATTAGCGTAATCCTGAATGTGATTATTCTTATACATATATGCATGGCATTTAGCGATGTACTTGATTTAGTGGAAGCCTCGTTGCGCCAAAAATGCTAAATAGAATACACAGCTAAATGTAACAAGTTTACAGTATACATTTATAGGGTATAAACATTATAACAGAAATATCCTCTAATGCAAGAACAAAGCTTAAACTTTTCAGATTAACACTCTTTAGTTCATAATGTTATGTGAAATTGAGAGCTATACTCTGGTAACACCCTCATCAACAGGTAGCACAGCCGATATACATTGGACTGGTCAGCTGGATGTACGACGGAGAGTTGGAGGACATGCATGACGAGTTCTTTGTGGCCTCCGATCCGACGGTGAAGAACGACAGGCTGTGGCACGATAAATACAGTCTCCGTAAATCCATGATACCCAACTTCATAACCAGGGAACAAGCTAACAGGGTATTAATTTATTATGCAAATTCTATATTGAATACTAATTAAAAAATGCTTGGAAAAAAAATTCTTTCTATATTTAAAACTTCTAGGGTAATGTTATTTGACCACTAGATGTTGATTTGTAAATTCTTGCTGATAAATTTTATTGGCATTGACTATTTTGTTGTTATTATTGATTTCTGTCATAAATACATGTACTTTGTATTTCGTTATAATGTAGATACTCCTGACTGGCAAATCTATCAATTACTTGAGACAAGTTTGTCAAGACCGCACACCAACCAAAGGGAGACAAGTCATCACCCACATGGACTCTAGTCAAGGTATCTTGACGTAACAGCACTGCAGAAATTGATAGATATAGATACTGCAAACTATGAAGTACCCTTATTATTAGCATAATTTGTTATTCTTAAATGGCAATTAATGTGAGAATTTTTCAGTAACAATTCCTGGAAAACTAACAGAATCTTGCATACATACATGTATAAGGCATGGTTTACAATATATGTATGTCTAGTTACATACGTGTACATTACATGTAGTAAGCAAACTCCTACCATCATGCTATATCCTCTTTGGTTTTGATGACATGGTTGATATTTAAGCTTTAGAGAACTGAAAAGGTTACAGAACAAAATCTTTGGTAGAGTACATTTTAAAATGAACAGACCACTACCATTTTAGAGTTGTAAATGTCTCAAAATTCTTGACAAAGTTGTTGAAGGTTGACGCTGTCTGTTGCAGCTGATGTGATGTTTCGTCAGGACACCACCAGCGAGTTCCAGCACATGGTGGACCGAGTGTACAAAGAGACGAGTCACCACCTCCTGGACGTCCTCAACACCAAGTACAAGTTCCTGGAGCACTTGAAGGTCAGAGGAGCGTAGATTGTAGAAAGGATACAAATGTCCATGTTCAATACATGTATGTAACTGTATACCAACTTTGATTCACATCTAAGAAGACTTCACAAGATTCGCTATAGAATTGTCTCTGTGAAAACAGTCTTTTATAAGGCCAAAAAAAATTATTGATTTGTTTCTCAGGCACCGCCGCATCACCAACATTGTCGCCGCATCAAACTTTTTTGTCCCCCGCCGCAACGCGGAGCGGGGACATAGAAATGCCGGGCGTCCGTCCGTGGGTCCGTGTGTCCGTTGGTCCGTGTGTCCGTGTGTCCGTGGGTCTGTGGGTCCGTGGGTCCGTGCGTCCGTCCGTCACACTTTTTTGTAAGCGCTCTCATGCCTACAAATTTTGACAGATTTTCATTACATTTATACCAAATGTTTATACACCTATTACCTTGGTCAAGTTCGAAAATCAGCATTGGTCGATACTTTTTGTTGGAGTTATGGGACTCTGACCACAATAATGACTCCGTTTTATCCAAAAATTGACCTTGTAAGCTCTCTCATGCCTACAAATTTTGATGGATTTTCATTAAATTTATACCAAATGTTTATACACCTATTACCTTGGTCAAGTTCGAAAATCAGCATTGGACGATACTTTTTGCTGGAGTTATGAGACTCTGACCACAATAATGACTCCGTTTTATCCAAAAATTGACCTTGTAAGCGCTCTCATGCCTACAAATTTTGACGGATTTTCATTAAATTTATACCAAATGTTTATACACCTATTACCTTGGTCAAGTTCGAAAATTAGCATTGGTCGATACTTTTTGCTGGAGGTATGGGACTTTGACCACAATAATGACTCCGTTTTATCCAAAAATTGACCTTGTAAGCGCTCTCATGCCTACAAATTTTGATGGATTTACATGAAATTTATACCAAATGTTTATACCACTTATACCTTGGTTAAGTTCTTAAATCAGCCTTGGTCGCGTCCCCACGAACCTGTAAAATTTAAGCAATCCGCGAAAATTGGCCCCCACGAAATTTAATGATTCCACAGTACAGTATACTAGTATACTGCTTGAACGGCGGGGGACCCAGGAATTCTATTCTTGTTATCGTTATTTTTCCGGAATTTTCATATCTTATCATTATTGGTTTTCTTTATTATAGAATCAATGTAAACAAACGCGCAGAATAAATGCTTTTCTGTGTAAGTGAAAACGTGATTATTTATGACATATCTGCCCAGTGACCAACCTAGGGGGCAACTTGAGCTAAATACAAGCATATGTAAATATAAGTACTCGCTTTGTGGTCGGTAACTTAGCCAGAATTTCCTCAGAAAGAGAGGTTGTTCAGTCACCCTGTATCCTGAGTTAACGATCATGAAAATTAACCCCAAATGCAATAAAATGATAATTATTTAATCCAAAAGACATTTTCATAGCCTAAGTTAACCCCTGTTGTGATTAATAACTAGCGACTGTCTTATCTTTAGAGGTTGATGCAACCACATACTCGTGATACTTTGCACTGAAAATTACAACCGATATTTATAACTTTAGTTCTGATATTGCAATTAGTTGGTAACTTGTAATTAGTTAATAACTCTGCCAAATTAATGCTAAAATAATCATAAAACCATTTGTCTACAGTTATCTTTAAAATAAATAGATCCACTACATGACGGTTGTTATTGGGTCAGAGGGTTGGACTAATACCTCCAAAATACACAAAATTACATAGACTGATTTCATTTGTCATTTAGCTAACACAATTACAAAATATTTCATCTATAAAATGTATAAATACACCTAATAAATTAAATTTAACAAATTGGATAACTTATTAAAATTTTTAGGAGTTGTTTTATTTTTAATTGACTTGCTTCTAAACCAATTTGAATTAGGGTTGAATCTGTGTATACAGGTACTATCATTAGCATCATGCCAATGTCTCAAACTTCTCCCTATTTTTCTGTGAGGGAGAAGTGAAGTCTCCCTAAAAAGTTTACCCAAGCTACATGTAGGTTGGTCCCTGTTAAGACTACCACTGAAATGTCTCCGTTATCTTCAGAAATTGAGGCCTCTGTAATATTGCCTGGTAGCAGGAATAAAGGACAATTGTATTGTTTGAGAATTTTATGATGACTAATTTACTTTCCTATGTTCCCCAGGCACTGAAGATCAATAAGAAAACACCCCAAATAAATAATTATTATATGGCAAATTCAACTAGTGAAAAGCCATAAGAAGTCCCCTATTTCAGTTCAGAATTGTGTTATTTCTGTAGACAGGGAAGATTGGCTGCAAAAGGAAGCAGGGGCATAAACCATTTGCCCATGTTTGTTCATCTCCAAAAACTCATCCTTTGAAAATGAAACACAGAATCAGTTTAAACTTAAAAGAACAAAAGCAAATATTTAAACTTTCCCAATGTATCAGCTTGATAAATATCTGCTGATGAGTACACAAATAAATCATACAAGATGGGTTACCGTCATTGTAAATTGTGTCTCTAAAAAAAAAAAAAAAAAAAAACCTGCCTGCCCTGCCTCAACAACATTTCAAAATTTTGGCCTGAGAAACTAATGATTAATTTTTTTTGGCCTAATTGGTATCATCTTCATGAACCATTTTAGCAACCAGTATTATAAAGCATGCAATAAAGTTATCACTAATAAAAGTTGGTTTATGGTACATGTATGTATATATTCATGTATATGATGGTATGTTTATGGTGTATATTCATGTACATAATGTAGGTAAAAATTGTGGTCCAATCATCTTTCATTGAAATTCAAATGTTGGCGTTTATTTTGTGTCTCACTCTTTGTTCAAACTTCATTGCTTTAAGGTTGATATAGATATGGTTATGTCCTTGACATATGAAAAGTTCAAAACAGGATGATGAGATGAATTTCCTTACATGCAAAAAACATGTATTAACCCTATTTAATACACTTGACAGGCTATGAGGAGGTACTTGTTGCTAGGACAAGGAGACTTTATACGACACCTCATGGATTTATTGCTGTAAGTATTTAGAGTTATAGACTAAAGTGCATAATTTTCAACAATATTGTTGCCAAATTATTTTCATTTGTATGATGATAATTCTAGCATTGTTCTGTAATCTTGAGATAGATACATTCTACTGTGGTTTTATGAATATTCATGGGTATCGATTTTCATGGATTTGGTATAACTCACTGTTTAAAGGATACACATGATCCTTCTTTTATGCTCTGATGAAAACTGATATCATGGATTGATATATGTGTAAAGGAAGTCTGTAAAATTGGTTTTCAATGAATAAAGATGAAATCACAGTATCAGACTTTCAATAAACCATAAATCTTGTTACAGAGATGATCTTGCCAAGCCGGCCAGTAACCTGTACCTCCACAACCTGACTGGGATACTGGAGACCGCCATCAGAGCCACCAACGCTCAGTTTGACGACTCGGACATCCTGAAGAGACTGGATGTCAGGCTACTAGAGGTAGGAACTTGGTTGGTTACTTTTAATATGATGCCTATTTTTTGCATGTAATAGAGAATAGGAGACATAAGATGCTTCAGTCTGTGCTGAGGTTTAGATAGGTTTTGTAAATTTATCACATGAAGTTTAAAGTGTAAGTCCTAAATCTTATAAAGTTCAAATTATACTTGTAAGTTTTTGGAAACCAAGATTAATTAATGGTCTAAAGGAAAAAAAAACTTTTAAAGTGATTTTAGATTTTACTTGTGTTCTTTTTGTATTTTGTAGTTTGTATTTTGTATAAATATTTATGCTGTGAACTTCTTTTATCATGTTTATTCATTCAATAATTTGATACATTTGTAGGTCTCTCCAGGAGACAAAGGATGGGATGTGTTCAGTTTGGAATACCATGTAGACGGACCAATCAGAACAGTAAATAATAATGCCTCCAAATTTGATTATATCATCTTTCATTTGTTAATTGTCTTTGTTTTGAATTCGAAAGATTTTATGACTTTGTACATGTATATGCTGATCATCAAAGGTTTTCAGAAACGATGTACATGAACCAAGCATACAAGTCTAGTTTTGTTGCTTTTCTTTATCAGGTATTTACTCCCCAATGCATGATGTCATTGCTGAGAATTTTCAACTTTTTATGGCGTGCCAAGAGAATGGAATACATCTTGGCAATTGTGTGGAAAAATCAAATGTCTAATTCCAGAGGCCTGCGTGGCATTCCTGGTATGTCTTAAGTAATGTTTTCATTAGATGTGGTTTAAGTATAGTCAATTTACATTTTACATTGGTACATTAACATATACCATAGATTTCTTATTTTACGCGAGTACTTAATTCCGCGATTCTACCGTTTTCCATCAAATCGTGAGAGCATAAATTCGTGAATGCCAAATTTTTATCATAATTTCATAAAGTTGACCTCTGTCCCAAAAATATAATATTTGATATATGCTTCTTGCCATTTTACGCGGATATTAATTCCTCACATTTAATTAGGAATCTACAGTACCCTTGTGTAGACTATCGTTCTGTAGTAGATTTGTGTTTTACTTTTTTTAATGATTTTTTTTTTTTTTTTTAGAATTGTCTGGTATCCTTCATCAGTGTCATGTTCTGGCCAGTGAAATGGTCCACTTCATTCAACAAGTGCAATATTACATCAATTTTGAGGTAACCAAAATTGCCTGAATTGCTGAATAAGTAAAAGTGTTAAACAAGTACATGTACTTGCAGCAAAAAAAGTATAATGATGAATAATTTTTCCTGAAACCTATTCTAACTGTATTATGCTTAATATTACAAAGGTTTTGGAGTGTTCCTGGGATGAACTGCTGACAAAAGTGAAAGAAGCTGAGGACTTTGACAATGTAATAGCTGCACATCAAGTCTTCCTCAACACTGTCATTAGCAGGTGTCTTTTGGATGAGCAGTCCAGGGTAGGGAGATATTTTATTTAATTCGTGTGAAAAATTTGTTATTCTGCTCAAAAGAAACTATGAAATATTCATTTGTGCCAAGATTAATGAGGCAAAATTTACTGGGCGCCCAATCACACTTTTTAACATACCCTTAAACAATTGTTTAAGAAACTTGATTTAACTGTTTTAGATAAGCCCTCTTTCAAGTAAGTTCAGCCATTGTGGCAAAAATAAAACAGAGTTTAGACTTTCCTTGTGCTTATACACTGTACGTAACTGAACTGGATGACTTTCATTTTTGTCCCCCGCCGCAACGCGGAGCGGGGACATAGAAATGCCGGGCGTCCGTCCGTGGGTCCGTGTGTCCGTGTGTCCGTCCGTCACACTTTTTTGTAAGCGCTCTCATGCCTACAAATTTTGACAGATTTTCATTACATTTATACCAAATGTTTATACACCTATTACCTTGGTCAAGTTCGAAAATCAGCATTGGTCGATACTTTTTGTTGGAGTTATGGGACTCTGACCACAATAATGACTCCGTTTTATCCAAAAATTGACCTTGTAAGCGCTCTCATGCCTATAAATTTTGACGGATTTTCATTAAATTTATACCAAATGTTTATACACCTATTACCTTGGTCAAGGTCGAAAATCAGCATTGGTCGATACTTTTTGCTGGAGTTATGGGACTCTGACCACAATAATGACTCCGTTTTATCCAAAAATTGACCTTGTAAGCGCTCTCATGCCTACAAATTTTGACGGATTTTCATTAAATTTATACCAAATGTTTATACACCTATTACCTTGGTCAAGTTCGAAAATTAGCATTGGTCGATACTTTTTGCTGGAGGTATGGGACTTTGACCACAATAATGACTCCGTTTTATCCAAAAATTGACCTTGTAAGCGCTCTCATGCCTACAAATTTTGACAGATTTTCATTACATTTATACCAAATGTTTATACCACTAATACCTTGGTTAAGTTCTTAAATCAGCCTTGGTCGCGTCCCCACGAACCTGTAAAATTTAAGCAATCTGCGAAAATTGGCCCCCATGAAATTTAATGATTCCACAGTACAGTATACTAGTATACTGCTTGAATGGCGGGGGACCCAGGAATTCTATTCTTGTTCAAATTCATTCTTGCAATGATTATTACGAAGAACAGGTATATGCAAAAGAGTTTGGGAGGAGACGAAGACCAACAAATATAAAACTGGACATTATATTTAAGATCTGGTGGTTTAAAATCATTTCATCATCATCCATTGCAGGACATTTTGACCCAGCTGAGGACAATTTTTGACCTCATCATTGACTTCCAGACTGCTCAAAGCGAGTTTTACGAGGAAGCCAACGATGAATTACAAGCTCGACAACACTACGAAAAACTACAGCAAATGAGGAGTCAGAAGGTTTGTGATATTTAGAATCAAAATTTCAATGGAATTGTTCCCTACATAATTATGTACAGTGGGATTAATAATTTACATCTTGCTTGTGTTTCAGGGAGACTGGGCTTTAACAGCAGAATATGAAGAAGAGGAACACATACGGAGAGTGGAATTTCTGAAGAACATTATACCCTCCAAGAGAGCTCGATTCAAAGTCCTGTCTCAGTCATATCAAGTAAGTGTTATATCTATCATAGTATGTCATGCATCTAGAACATGTGCATGTACTAAATTAAAGATATATTTTATTTCCTTATTTTAACACCATTTGCATCTATTCAGATAAACTGTATACAGGGTTATTTTTGCCCCCTGTAATTTTCGCCCTTCTACACTTGGAAACAGGTTTGTTCCGTCTTGAATTCGCGCAGACAAAGTTGTGTTTAAAGAAAGATATTATAAGACTTTGGAATTCGACCAGTCTTAAATTCGCCCGCTGACAACGAGGGCGAAAGGGGAGAAAATATAACGGGGGCGAATATTTCCCTGTATACAGTATATACGCATGTATTTGATTTTTGGTGGTAGTGAGGCAAATGTTATACTTGGTTCTTTAAGGTACCAGAAATGACAACTATTAGAAGTGTTTAATTTACAGTTTTCTTATCCTGGCTACCTGGAACAATTTCATATAGAAAATCATTTACTGCATCTACTGATTGTTCAAATTATGGATTAGAATCGTGCTTGATAATCTGATCGTTTCATTTGTAACAGGATATGGTCAAACAGTTCTTGGTGATGCTGACTTACCACAAGGACGTGAGCCTGCGATTCCTCAGTTTCCGATTAGACTTTAACGAACACTACAAGGCCAAGGAACCAAAGCTACGAAGCCCGTCCGTACACCGCCTGTCTCGCTCTGCCGTTTCTTAGAAGCCTATTCTAATTTTATTTAAAGAAACTCTCATCACAAGACCTATTAGTGCAAGTGTTAGACATTGCTAGCTTTGGCTAAAGGATGCAGTCAAATGATATTATATGCATGGTCATGAAGGATTAAGTAATGAAAAATTGATTGATAAACCTTGTTGAAATTCCATTTTATATGAATCTAGGAATGTAATGAAATATTAGAATACACATGTACATGGCTTAAAGTACAAATTTATGAGAGTTGTACACCAACTTTTATAAATGTTCTATCGAAATGATACGCAATTATGCCAAACAATAGGCTGTGAAACTGTACGCTACTAGTATGCTGTATTTTAGAATAGTGGACATTAATAGATAATGTGAATCTGAAAAGTAGAAGTTGCCAGTAGAATACTTGTGGTGTGTATATGATACTGGTACACGTATGTACTGTATGCCTTGGTTTTCTAAAGACTACAATATAGATCGAATCTCCATGATCGGTTGCTATGTATGATATATGTATGATATGTAGTTGTTTATTTTTATTACTAATGTGAGGATGTTGAATAAATTGTTCATGTTTATGCAAGATATCCTTCTTTGTTTTTTTAGTTTAATAAAAAAAAATCAAAGAGAGATGAAATAGCAGTACAAGATACACCCAGCTTTTCTTTCAGTACTGCATAAGCTTGCACAAAGACAAATTGTGCACTGATCTGTAAAAAATAAATGATAAATCAGCAATTTATCTAAACCCTGACCAGAGTCCAAGGGACATTGAACTGACGATAGAATTTTAGACCTGAATCCATAGTGTTTGTCTCTAATCTGACATCAGAATTTCAGACATGGACCCATTGTGTTGGTCTCTAAATGAATCGAGTGAAGATGATAAAATGAGAGCAAATATGGTTTCCTCTTGCATGTATATCCATCCGAGTTTTTACAGCAACCCGTAATACATGTACTGACAAAAATTAACATCTTAAGTTTTTAGAATCAAAATGTTTAGATAGGTATTGTTCACTTTTTCAATTATTTGCCTGGTTGCTATAGAATGTAATTCTAATGTAATGTTATTCTTATATGTAAGTATATAAAAACATTATACAACAGTTTTTTTAAGATCATGCAGAACATTTTTATTGGTACATTACATCTTCAATCAACTGAGTTACCGAAAATCCACTTTAAACTCGCAAAATCACGATGTTTCACAATAAATAAATTACAAAAATATATCAGTTTTACATGATAGACACCCCTAGTACTGAAACTGGCTAATTTGGTCACTATTCACTGCATTTGGGGGCACAATGTGGGATAGTGGTAGACTAGCAAAATGATTTCTGAGATGGTCCAGTCCCCTCTTGGTAGTTTTGTGGGCTTTTATTTCCTTGTTCAGTTCCTTTGTTAAATCCATCACATTTTTCTCCAAGTTTGCGATCTGATCACGACATTGTATTCTGATTGACTCCTCCAAAGCAATCTTTTCACTGGCAGTCTGATGCTGAATGGCCTCCAGCTTAAGCTGAAGTGAGTTTTTCTCCATTCGCTCCTTGTCTGCAGCAAGTCTTAACTCATGAACATCTTTCACCATTTTCCCTTTCTCTTCGTTGATTTCTTTGAAAATCTGTTCCATAGCTGTCATTCTGACATTAGTTTCATCAAGTTCATTTTGTAAATGCTCACAGTGTATTTTCAGTCTTGAGTTGGCTTTTATGACCTCTGTCAATTTAAAGTTTTTGTCATCCAAATCTCTCGAGAGGGAGTTGTATTTCATTTCTAGTTCCATATTTCTTTTCTCAATTTCTTTGTTTTTCACCCGATATTTCCTATTTTCTTCTTTTACTTGTTTAAAAACTTTGCGCAACACAGAGATTTCTTCGGAGTCCCAGACACAGGATTCCTCTAAATTTACTTCTACAGTTTTCTTTGATACATCTTCTATCGAAAAAAAAAAAAAAATTCAGTGTTTGTTGGACAGCTTCATACAAAATTGTAATGCACTCACAAATAGAAAAATGCCTCAATTTCTTTTTCTCTTATCAAAAAAGGCTATTTCATGAAAGAGTAAATTTATTGCAGGTATTTAAACTTAATAACAGTTAGACTCACAATTTTATGGTGAATGTTTCAAGCGTATTGTCCAAACTGAAGAAGTGTATCTATATGTTGTAATTGACTTACTTGGTGATGAGCTTGCTGTAATGGTACTTTTCTGTTCTAAGGGTAAAGATTTTTTCAGCCCAGTTGTCTTCATTTCATCGTTCATCATAGACATCATATGAACTCTTTCATAAACCTCCCGAACAGTCTCTGGGTCAAGCATTGAGATTCTCTTTATCTTGGACTTCACTGCATTCTCTTTATTAACTCCCTCCATGATGGCCTCTTTCTCTAGGTTCAGTGAAGGGGAAAACAGTTCCTCTACCCAGTCGTGCCACTCCTGTGGAGGGCCTGGGTCTTTCTTCCATTGTGCAAGGGACATTGTAGAAAACACTGCTGCAAACAATTATGAAGAATTGATGTTCATTCTATTGGAATCAATTATATATCCTGCATATTAAGTTAAAATCAATGCATGGATGTTGTTTTACCGATTACCTTTTACGAATACTTTTTTAGTAAACAAAAATATTTAAACAAGTCCGTTCCATCTGATATTAACAGCATTCAAATTAATAAAAAAAGGTAAACATAAAGTGACAAAACAAGTTTGAACATGCATAGCAACATGATAAACAATGAAATTTCTTCAAATTTTGTCTATAATTCAATTTCCTCAGTCCCTGTAAGTTATCTATATCGTTCTTTACATAGTTGGAATCATTTAATAGTCTTAAACTTCAAATTTACCTTTCTCAATGCTATTTCTGATTTTCACGGAAGAGCTTCATGGAGGCTGCCATATTTTGTCATGTGATCAAATGACGTCGAATATGATTGGACCTTTACACGCGATTTCCTTTCCGGGAAGGTTGAGGATAGCAGAATGGCAGAACGTGGTATGTACTTTATCGATACGCATTAGCTTTTGCATTAAATATCGTGTATATTCATACAAATTTTATTCATCAAACTATGTTTTGAATGATATTTGCTTTGTTTTAACTGTCAGACCTGAAGGTCACGCGATAGTACGATGCAAAACATGGGTATGTCATGAGCTGGCCTACTTTCATTATTGACCCTGAGTGCCCCCGTTTTGCATGCAATGGGCGTGAAAAATTCAAATATTTAAATGCCAGCTGATTCATTCAACAATACACCCAGTTATTTTGTTCAACACTACACATTTTGTAATCAAAATATGCAGAAAATGTCGAATGTGCAATATTTCATTGTGACCTTTTGACATTTTAAATTGTTTGTCAATCAATTTTGCAGGGATTAAGCATGATAAAAACAATCTGTAATTAAACATTACTTTTGAAATCGATGAAAGGGGAAATTTCCAATATGTCTTCATTGACACATCATTTTTCACTCGAAAAAATTCCCAGGAACGAAAACGGATTTCTTACGGAGATTTATAATTGAGAATGTTTACATCTTTTCTGCATTCGGAAGTACTCGGAATACCTCGCACAATTTTTCAACATTATCATCCGTGCTTACTGCAATACAAAATCCACGTAGACATTACATTTTTTAGCCGTGTATTGAAACCTGATAAGCTAACGGGGGCGTTTTAACTGAGAAATCTTGGAAATTTTTCATACTTTTGAATGAACATTGTTTGAACCCAGAGGTATTTATAAATATTAATAAAGCAAAATGTGAGTCCAGGATATCTTGGGACAGAGTATAAAAGTTAGGATAAAATAATCGTTAGATAGTTATTGGTTTACAATTTGTTCTGACTAATGATTTAATTATTAAAATACAGATGAACTTCGATATCTCGAGCACTGATATCTCGAATATATTGGATATATGTCGAAGTGATTTATAAGTCCCAACCACTATTTTTTAAGTATTTTACCCTCGATGTCTTGAATACTCGGATATCTCGCAAGTTTTTAAACAGTCCCATCTAGTTAGAGACAACCAAGTTTGACTATATTGTGAAATGCACACCATGATAGAGTATTGTATGTTAAATAAATATTAATTTTGCAATGTGTTATAGTCCACCATCTCTCTCCCCACAGACTAGCTATGATAGAGATGAAGAGGTATAGAGGGTTTCTGTCAATATCTGTTGAAATGTTAAACTGTTAACCTCCATGATATAAGTGAACAAATGTGATGGCAGTATTGGGTTTTGATGAAGATCTGAAAAGAGCTCACTGAAGTATGATTTTTAATTTCAACATTGCATGAAATTACTAAACAGCTAGCACATTTTCATGATTTAAAGCTGACATGAATTCATAAAAGCATTTGGTCGCCATATTAGTTTCCATCATTTCTCAACTGCCACTGGGGTATGTATACCGGTTGAGAAAGTTATGGTCCATTGCTTTCCGATCTAGGCATTCAGGTTGCACAGACTTCTAAATGCATGAACTACACATTGTAGTAAAAAAAGAATAAAGGAAACTACAATCAATAAAACATAGATATATTTATTCTTTGATAGAATTTTCAAGGTATCCGTATTATTTTGCACAAACAGGGCTGTCTTACTTCCCATGCACATCGAACACGTGTGTCGTTCATACAGAGTGCATAACGTCTGCTTCTTTTTTAAGACCCCCACGGCACTACATTCAACACAATAGATAAATGATAATATTTACATTTTCCAGTGTCAGTGTCTGTGATAACACTATGAATCGATTTTGTACTATACAGCCCAATAAATTCAAAAGACGTATTGTTGGGGACGCAAGCGGGTTTGCAGAATTATTATTATAATATCTAATCGTACAACTGCTGAAAATTATATAATATAAGTAATAAGGAATCATTCTTTGAGTATTATGAGGTGATAATTTCAGTCGGGTGTGATCAAATCTATCATAAAGCCCTTTGGGCTTTATTGGATTTGATAAATGCTTTATGATATAAGTTCTCAAAGGAAAAGAATTTAAATGTATTCAATATCTGCATGTTCAAAGATTTTGAATATCCTGGGTGTATGGTTTTTGTTCAGACTTTCTGTCTACATTTAATTATAAAACCTTTTAACCTGAACTCTTCACAATTTTTGAACTTTGTCACCTTAAAGGTCAAGATCAAAGGATAAAGGTCATGGTCAAATTTATCATAAGATTGCATGCTCTTCAATTTAACCATGCATGTTCCTTCTGAGGCCTAGTGTTTAACAAAAGATATCTTCGATCTATAACAGTTATAAGTACCTCTTTACTTGAGTAGACAAAATTGTCCGATGCAGTAACGTTACATTTGAATCAAGTGTGAGTTCTATTGCATTGATAAATTGTATTCTTCTTAGTTTAAATAAAAAAAAAATAAGATCTCTAATCCTCCCCTCAGTGAAAGAGTGTGCATTTGAATACACACATAAATGCACTTATGTTCTTTTTCTTTTAATTCAAACGAACAAAGAGTATTTAATATGAAATAAACACTAACTCGTGAGTAGGATGTGAAGCGCTCTGAAAGTGCAGTTTAATTATATTCAAAATAACAATAATTTCTTTCTTTCTAAACCACATCTTCCATATCTACAAAATAAAATTACAATTTTTAGACTATGTATACACCTATATATTGTACAATACGAAGCAATGGGCGGGTGGGTGGGACATATGACTGCACGAAAAAGAGCCTTCGAATGGTTTTACTAGTACACAATAACTCTCACGGTCATTCATAGCCCGTGCTATGAATATTAATGTCACCTGACTAGGTGACAATAATAACAACCAATAGATGTAAAGAATAAACAAACACTACGTCATGTTTAAGTAACATTAATAAATACATACATACACACACACAATATCTCATGCAGATTGTTATAGGGAACATTTACCAGTGTATGAGATCTTTCTGACCTTGAAATGTAGATAGATAGAATCTTGTTTCTATGATGTTATATAGATATATGCTGAGTATGTATTTTAAGATACAGTAGCAAATTAGTCTTAGATGTATAAACCGGATAAGTCAAAAATTGAAGTAAATACTGTATGGTAAATAGGAATCAATACTGCGTTTTGTTTTCAGGAATATATTCATTTGATAATTGATCATTACAAAACTTTTTGGATCACACTTGTCTGTGTTTTATTTGTTGGACCTGAAAGGAACAGTAGATTGATCGCCGTTTGAACATCCCATCAAGTATACTGTTCATTGATGTGAAGATGGTTTAGTATTATTAAAGTAATGTCATGTATTTTCAGGAGACAGGGAGGCTTTCGTTACCTTGGCTACCAATGACACATATGCTTTGGGATGTCTTGTCCTGGGGAATTCCCTCCGACAGAGAGCACAAACAACTCGAAAGTTGGTTGTCATGATTACGCCTGGCGTCTCTCAACCTATGAGGTAATAGACAACAGCAGAAATTAGTATTTAGTATTTCTGCATCAGAATTATTTTAAAGAAGTACATGTGATGCTATTTTGAAACCAAACTCGTGTTGGAGAGATGAATCAGAAATGGGTCAGCCTGTACATAGTATTAGCCAGAATGTACTGTTGTGGGAATGTAATCTCTTTTAGTCTAGAGCAAGAAATTAGTTGTACTTTGCCTGTATTATTTGGCAAGTAATTTATTGGTGGTGCTATGTATTTAGTTTTGAGATACAAAGTCTGTTGTTTGCGAGTCTCAGATGGAGCAAAGAATTATGAGTAGCTTTACTTGTTGATCAAGTTGTTCTCTTTTTCTCTTGCATTAATTGCCAGAAATAATTATGACACCCACATTTGAAATAATCAGGCGATCTTCCCACTGTGATGAAGGGGATGTTATCAGTCTTACCATTCCTTGATCCACCCACATATTTATAGACACTTGAGGAAGCAGTAAATGATTGGGATATATGTAGAAGACATTTTTATGAAAGTGATGTAATATATCCTGTGTGTGTAGAAAAAAAATCAGAAGAAAGAGAGATGATTAAAGGTTCCTCGTCCTAAAAATAAATTGTACATGTTTTGTTCGTAAAATTTACTAAAAATCTTTTTAAAAATCTCAATTTCATATCATATCAACTAGAAATGAAGGAAATGTATTTAAGATTTTTTTTTTTGTAAATATATTTCTATGTAATCTCAGTCTTGCATTTCCTTCCAAACCATCAACTTCATGCAGATCTCCATTTTCAAATTTTCAAACTCCCTGTCATGAGCCATCTCATGAAACTGATGTATTGCACACAGAATTGGAACTTTCTCGAGTTACCCTCTATCTCTTACATTATTGATCCAGCAGTGACATTGAGAATGACCTCCTCACTCATTTAGAGGTGTCTCTACATGACTATTGATTCGATTGCAGCTTAGCAGAAATGGTCCAAATCAGACAAATTGTCTGTAAATGTCTTAGTACATGTATGGGTAATAGGCCTGTCAATGCATGGCTTTCACATTAAAACTGTTCAGAAAGGTTAATTTACTCAATGCTCATGATTTTTATCACATACACCAGTATTCTTGATTGTGACTTGAGGAAGTACCAACATTCAAAAGCTTTGCCATTTTGTGTACATGTTTACAATTTTTGTACATAACATGTTCATGGAGCATCATTTTGTCAACATGCAATGCCTGCACTTTTAGCATGGCAGATCAATTATATCCTAACATAATTACTGCAGATACCAGTATTTCCAGTCAAGTTTATCTCTTTATTTCACCATATTGTTGTAGTGAATACATATGCTTTGACCTCTGGCAATAGCTCTCTATAACTCAGATGAATATATGTGGATGCTGTGTTGAAATTCTTATGACCTGGGCACTGTAAACATATCATATTTGGCGTGTACGATATTTTGCGGAAATAAGTTTTTGAACAAGTTGGCGTGGATTTGAATTAGCTTATTCCTGAATGTGACTATTCTTATACATATATGTGACTTTTCTTATACATATATGCATGGCATTTAGCGATGTACTTGAATTAGCGGAAGCCACATTCCACCTAAAACGCTAAATAGAATACACAGCCAAATGTAATACGTTTACAGTATTTTGCACAATGAAATACTGTGACCAGATATTTGATGTCATTGCAGTCGTGTTGAACAGTGAGCTCTAGGTAGAGACATAACACAGATATTGTTGTTACTGTTATGAGGGGACTGAAAATGTTGAGTCTTCAGTGATTCATCTCTTTCCCTTGACAGTCTTGCTTATAACATCAGTACATGTAAACTGATATTCTAATCTAATATATTAACTCGATTAGTGTAAAGAGAAGATAGGATATTATGAACTAAGCAATGTGTTTATCTTTTAGAAACCAGTTAGCACGAGTTTTTGACATGATCTACGATGTCAACCTTTTGGACAGTCGAGACGCTGCTAACCTCCAACTCCTCGGTAGACCCGACCTCAGCGTGACCTTTACAAAGCTCCACTGCTGGCGACTGACTATGTTTGATAAAGCGGTTTTCTTAGACGCAGACACTCTGGTAATTATAGTTGGTTATATAATATAAAATATCACAAAAGTCTCCCAACAAAATAGATTTCATTTAGTACAATAATTGGGATATTGTCTAAAAAAAATTGCATACATCCTTATGTAATTTGTTAGTACATGTACATAAAAATAGGAATGTAATTCATTGACATTGTTAATTCACAATGTAGAATTTCCTTGTAATTCCATTCATAAAGCTAACTTATTTAACCAACTGACTTCATAATTTGTGCGTATTTGCTGTGTAGGTTTGGTCTCTATTACCTACACGAGTGTTCCATTTTACTTTAAACGTATTATATTCGGCATGTACATACTTGCCAACTGACCCGATTTTATCGGGTCACACCCGATTTTTCAACCCTTCACCCGATTATTTTTTATGACCCGGCGGGTCATGCTTTTCACCCGATTTTTGTCGAACAACCCGAAAATCTCCCGATTTCCGGATTTGGTTCGTAAATTACCTTGCGCGGTTGACTTCCAGTTATGAACCCAAGCTGAGCTTGGATTTACGTAAACAATGCCGATGGCTATAACAGGAAAATGTTTAGTTAATTATAAGGTGAGACTTAATTATTATTGTGAGTTGTTTTGACAAACCGAGGGTTTAAATCATTAAGTGCTATGGCTTCCAATAGGCAGAGGTCATTATCAGGGCAAGCGGAATCAAAACCAACAAAAAGAAAACGATATCTTTGTACCTATTAACATATCTGGGAAAAGAAATTCCCATGGGTAAAACAAAGTAATAAAGGGAAAAACGAGGCTTTTTGTTTTCTATGTAATGCGCATTTGAATATTGGATCTGGTTCAAAAAAATGAAGTAACTAAACATTCTAAAACGCTAAGTCTTGTAAAATATGCTCCTGCACAAAAGTCTTTCAAGTCACTTGAAAATTTTATGCCATCGTTTTCAGGGTTCAAAAGCAAGGTTAATGTAGCAGAAACTCTTTTTTGCAATTTTTTTAGCTGAACACAACATATCATTTTCTGTGTCAGATCACTTTACAAAATTCAAATTTAGCAAAAGTTAGTTACAATGCTTCTTTGCGATAAAATAATACACATACATTTTTCTTTTGTATAAACATCATAATACACATATATATTTCTGTTGTATATACCTTTGAAATGCAATGGTAAATATGTTGTGAATGTCGTTACGCGCTATGACCAGATTTTTTACTTTCCAAATCTGGTCATGACCAGATTTTCACATGTTGGAGGTTGGCAAGTATGGGCATGTACGATATTTGGCAGAATCTAGATTTCGAACAAGTTGGCATGGATTTGAATAATGTGATATATGCATGACATTTGGCGATGTACTTGATTAAGCGGAAGCTGTATTCCACCAAAAGCACTGAAAAGAATACACAGCCAAATATAGTACGTTTACAGTATTCCCCAAAGCAGGAGAGGGGCACTATTGAAAAGAGTGGAGGGGGTGGGGGGGGGTCACAGGACAGTTTTCTTTCACTTTATATGAATGGAAAAAGGATAGATTTATTGCTGAGAAGTCCATTGTTGTAAATTATGCCTGAACACCTAAAGAAGTCTGGGGTTGTCTGTGTGTTTTCTGTCTTATCTTCTAGCCTTGATGTAGAGATAATTACTCTATAAGCCAGACTCACAAAATACTGTGGTATTAAAGACATTTAAAACACTAACCAGACACTGAGGAGATTAATTACTAACTTGCTTAGATCATGAAGATGGCTAACAGAGATGATAGAAGTGATAATTCTCCCATTGTATTAAGCTGGCCTATGACTATCGAGTCATTATTCACTTTAAAAAACTGTGTCAGTGACCTATTTTTTTTATTTTAGTTACCTCTGAATGATATACCTTCAAGATTTAAACTGATACTTTGCATTTTTTTTTTCATTTTAAATAGAGTGGTATATGCAGTTTACAAAATCATCAAAATGTTACTCTATTGATCATGTTGACAGCATATTGCAAAAGTGTAGTTTTGGTTAACACTTTGTACACCCCTATATTGCACATCATAGAAGATATTAAATATTACAAAAGCCATTTATTTCATCTTTGGTGTGATCCTTACACAGAAACTTTTAAAGTTTCATCGTTCTTTTTCAAACAAAATGTTGTCTAAGGGTCGTATTGAGTGCTGCAGATCATGAATATATGTGGAAGGAAGACACACTAACATTTGCTGAGCAGGGCTTATCTAGAAAAAGGTGTCAAGTTAGAAATAAATCACACCAGTGGTTTGATAATGCAGATCCTGCTTTTATACAACTTGGTTATTGATCACTCAAATGTTTTGATAGTCAGATTTACAATGCTTGCAGGCTACAGCTTCAAAATTCAGGCAGTTAGGTTGGGGGATTTTTTTTTATGTCTGCTGCTGGTTTTTTTTTTTGCTTCACTTTTGACAGACCAATAATTATATTGGAGACTACAAGAGGATACAGATGAGATTTTAATCAGACTTGGTGACCATAAATCAACTTGTAAATATATCAGGGGAGTAAGTAATGTAATGGGTTTGTTTGATAAATTATTTGTTGCAGAATTAGTTTATTGTTGTTATGATAAATATAGCCACCTGATTTCAATACAATCAATGGTTTTCCTGTTATAATGGAGGATAAGGAGGATAAAGCTTAAATCTTAGCAAAGCTTGTCTGGACCTATTTTTAGTCACATTAAGAAATTGGAACCAAAGACATGCAGTGTTTCACTTGACCTTGAGAATCATATGATCTTTGATCAATCCAAAACAGAATTAGTGTCCATGCAACTTTGTTTTTTCAAGAAATGAACGTGATGAACTCAACTAAAAAGTGCGATTGCATGATTTTAACGATGTCCAAAGAATGTTCAGAAAATTGACCAATGTTTAAAACAATGCCCTTTTTGCACTGATTTCAATCAAGTCTGTGGCAATTATACATGTTTTTTTTAATATCTATGTACTAGCTGTGAAATATTGATAATCCACGAAAATGCCCCTGGAATTTTAATGACTTTAGTCTGACTAGTAACCTGCACACAAAATGATATTTTTCAGAGCCTGTAATCATGTCTTAATACAGTTCTTTAAATCGAAACTTTGTTTTTCAGGTCCTGCAAAATGTGGATGAGTTGTTTGACAGAGAGGAGCTATCAGCCGCCCCTGACGCAGGGTGGCCAGACTGTTTCAACTCGGGAGTCTTTGTGTTCCGCCCCTCTGAAGAGACGTACGATTCACTTCTCAAGTTTGCCATGTCCCAGGGAAGCTTTGATGGTATGACCTATGTTAGACTGGATGTCCTATGTTGTCCAAACGTTTGCTAGAGATTGGAAAGAAGTATAATGATTGTTAAGTATTTTAGAATATGCAAACTAGTTTTATTGTTGGAAAAACTTGATATTTTGCATAAATGGAATGTGTGTATTAACAATTTATATGCTACCAGAATATGTTTTCTTTAAGTAGAGGAAGGAAAAAAGTAGTAATGAAAAAAAGTAAATTTACCCTCCCCCATCCTGATATCTCAAAAACAAAATTTTTGGATAAAATGTTCATAGGGTTAATCAAAAGAAAAACTTGGAAATAACCCCTTGTTTATTGGTGAACTAGTGCTCTATAGTTTCTTCAAGAGATGATTGTGTGAAACTGCTTCCATTGCTGACTGCCTGCTTGTTTTGTAGGTGGAGATCAAGGTTTGCTCAACATGTACTTCAGAGATTGGGCGACAAAAGATATAGCCAGACATCTTCCATTTATCTACAATGTGGTTTCTCAGGCATTCTACAGCTACCTTCCAGCTTTCACACAGTGAGTCTTGATATGGTCTGGTTTATTATTGGTACCATCCTCTCCTCTGCAAAAATGCGAGCTTGCCCTCAATATACATATAAACATGGTGCTAAATGTTCTATTTGACAAAGACAAAAATAGGGAAACTGACGACTTTCCGAGTTTAAAGTTTCAAGGTCATATTCAAATTTTTACAAATTCAACATAAATTTGATGAATGCGTTTATCGTGTACCACATTTGAATCAAAATCATGTTAAGTTTTCCAAGGAACATATTTTTTGTCTAAAAGTAAGATACTGACAATCCTGAAAAGCTCACTGACAGTAATTATTCTCATAGTGAGAAATAAACTTCACATCTTATTCATCGATTTTCTTGTTTTGATACTGCATGGAGGAATTGCAGGCTACAACATTTGGCAAATTCAAGACAAAGATTCATTTGTGATGCTATTCTGGTTTACTGTTTGTGCCACTCCATGTTTTCTTATTTATAAATGCAAAAGTTCTTGTGCAGTTCCATGCAAAATTTCTTTTGAGTTTTTTGAAAGAAAACAGTCTTTAGCAATTTAGTAATTTTGTGAAAGATTTATCATCATCTAATAGCTCCTTTTATAACCTTAATGAATATTATGCATGCTATATGTAGACGTAATTTGATAATTAAGAAAAATTGTTATGATATTTATATACGGTAATGATAATACCTAAACATTCTATCCTTGACATTTTCATCATAGTGACTTATTAGACTATAACTAAGATAATCTTTATCTTGCTTTGTCAGGATTATATGATTACATTTAATATTTTTATGCCTCCTCTTTATAAAAAGGACATATTTTTTTGCATCTTAGTCATTTTAAAATATGTCGGTCAGTCTGTAGAACTGTGGTGTCCAATCAGTTTCTAAACAGCCCTTTGCAGGACAGAACTCAAATTAGGCCTAACAAAAAAAAATGGTTTGTTTCCGCTTTCATGCCGAAAAAAAGTAGGGTCGGTTGGTCGGAAATTTTTTTTATTTTTTCAAATATTTTTTTTCCTTTAATATTGCAGTATCCATACATGCCGGTTAGATACTGACACTGCTGAATGGTATAAAATGAGAAATACTTTTAATATCATTCCTGACTATTAAGCTGGTCTTAAGAAAACACAAAAATGATATTATATATCAGATACTTCCTCTGCCAACGGTGAGAGCATTATTAAAATCTACAACACATGGAAACATACAGCCATTTTGAAACAAAACGTTTGAGTTACACTGATTTGAGAAGAGTAACTGCTTCAAGCGTTTTTTCAAACGAAAATAAACGATTTTCCATCAAAAATCGTTTAAAAAAAGTTTTGGGTCGGGGTAGTTGTATTTTTGTATCATTGTAAGAGATATGAGTCATCAGTATGTTTCATTTTGTTTTAAGGTTCAAAGACTCTGTCAAAATAGTTCACTTTATTGGTGCTACCAAGCCCTGGCACCACCCTTACAACACTGCCACTAAGGAGGTCACCCCCCTCCCCGAGAGCGGCCACAACAAAGACTATCTACAAATCTGGTGGGACATCTTCATGTCCTTGGTTCAGCCAACCTTAGACCCATCATTGGTGAGTTATTCTGCACGTATTTTCTTCCTCCTGTCACATGACATTATTTGCAGCCATTGATCTTTTGCTGTGATTGAGAATGTTGATTTGTGTCCATGAAAATTGATTTTTTGAGTTTTATACGTCTTAATTTTTGCCTCAGTGTGCATGACTGTGAATTATCATTTCCATGGAACTATGAAATATACCGCTACATGCCTTTAAATGCATGTGCTGCATTTTTGTGCAACTTGTGCTTCTGACAAGCTAAAAAACGTTAACATGTTTTCTCTTGGTTTTAATTCTTCTAGATTAAGGTTAAATTTGTGAAGGATTCTATTTTAAAGAAAGTATTATACATGTATAATAATAAAGATAAACAGTTCCAAAAATCAAGATGAAATTAAATCTGTAGGCCAGGTCTAACTGCAATAATCGGAAGACTTGGCTTTAAAGAAGAGAGGTCATATTGCTTTACAAATCTTCTTTTGTCAGTTTGCTGGCCGGTAGACCATATGTTGTCTAGTTTATGTTGATGGGGAGAGTCCTCACACTTCATACACAGGTTGGCTATAAGAAGTCAATGACTTCCATTGATTTTAGGTCAAAAGGTCAAAGATCACAGTATTTACTCTATATGCCAGTATTGATGGAAGTTTAAACAAGAGCTAAGTTTACTGATATCATGAAATATTATCTTACCTAAGTCAAGTGGAAGGGGGTATATAATATACTATAAATGTTGTTCACCTGCTTAAAAGGACTATGTGTGGTTTTGTGCATTTTTCGCCCCCAAAATTTAAGTTTTTTAAAGAGCTTTAAAAATAAGGTGGAAGATAGTTAAAATAATATTGAAAATAAAGGTGTAAAAGGTTATCACCACAGTGACGTCATAATGTAGAAATGACGTCATAATGTAGAAGTAACGTCATGAAGATTGCCTTATTTTGATTAATTGATGTTTTGTAGCAAAATATGTGTTTTCCGATGGTTTTTTGACTGGGAAACAGCGAGCGCTGGCTTGCTCAAGTACATTGTTTTAGTATAATGTGTATAATTATCTGAAGAAAAAAGTGTTAAAATCGTGCTTGAGCAGACCTGCGCTCATTACTTCCAAATGCAAAATATAAAGCAAAAATGAGAATCTTTTCATTTGTTTGCAAATTTGCAGGAATTAGGTCATTTGGGTGACATCATAGATAAAGAGCGAATGAGCAATGATGACTAAAATCAAGATTAAAGTGATAGGTGTCCACTGTACATTGATTTATGAAGATTTGATTTTTATACAATACTATTCAAAAATTGGTTAAAATTGGGGGCAGATATACCGCACATAGTCCTTTCACTATTTTCTAGGTTAGAGCATTCCACTGTCTTAATTTCAAAATCATTGAACATCTTTCTATTTTTATCATTGACCATGTAACATGGATAAAATATACTAAAAATTAAGATGACTTCATGTTTGTAAAAAAAAAAAACTCTTTAGTAAAGAATAAAGTTGATTTAAATCCTTTGTAATGTATTCCACTTCAATAATATCCATTTTACAGTTCTTTTTATGAAGTGTAAAGTGAAACATTCTTATATTACCGGTACATGTTGCCATTTTTATTGCTGTTGTAAAGGGTTTGGCAAACATAACTTTACAAAAATAATCAAATGCAATGTATGCTCTTTGCTAGCATGTCTGACTAACAATGATTTCTTTCTCTTCCATGCCTTCTTCTCTAAGGAGGAAAATAAATCTATCGGCTACAATATGGAAAGCCATTGTGTATACATATCAACATATACTTTTAAAACTAGCAAAAGACGAAACAGCTTGCTCAAATACTGGCCATTTAGTTGTTTCCCATGGCTTTTGAAATTTTTTGGCAAGGTATAGAAATGGGATCTAAGATTAAGATTTGTTATGATATTTCAGTCAGCTAAGTTTCTCTCTCTCTCTCTCTCTCTCTCTCTCTCTTTCTAAACTAATAATTGAAATAATTGTCTCAATTTTTAAATGATACTTTCACGTCATGCACACTGATTTGAAGAAGAATTTGTGATTATTCATATTATCAACAACAAGTAATTTGGATAAGGTGCTAATTTTGTTTTTCTTTACAATATAAATGATTTAAAGCAGATCGAATAAAAGATTTTATTTAATATGTTAATTGTTTGAAGTGGATTTTTGATGCATTTTGTATGCTTAAGTTTTGCTTTTATATTTTGCATGTCTTCCAGAAAGAACAAATGGTAAGAATTTAATGCTCATTTAATTCCTTTGCTTATATATATATGTTACATGTAAAACAGTCGATGATGATATTGTAATTGTAGTGCATGACTACATTCACTGTAATGGTTACAATAGGTAGTAAGTGTCAATGACCTAACACTGGCTTTACAGTACATGTACATAACAAATAACCGATTGACAAAGTCAAGCTTTCAGAACTCATGGATTTATTACATTTTTATCATTTTTTTATATTATAAATTTTACTTTAAGCCTTAATATTAAAGCTGAATGCATTGCAGACTGAACATGAGATCTGTTCATGGGAATCATATTCAAACAAAAATCAAAGGACATCTAAATTGTACGTCGGGTAGTACTATTGATAACGATAGCTAGGACTATAATAATTCCTTTTTTATATGAATTTAAAAAAAACCTGTCAATTTAAGTTGCGCAGCAAAGTGTTAAATACAAAAGCAATAGCAGAGGTTATCCATGCTATTTAAAGTATATTCAAAAAGTAAATTGACTGTTAGAGATAAAAGAGATTTGGAAGGGTTGTTAATGTGTCATTGTCAGTTATTGTACACTGATCATCGGAAAGGAAATGTATAGGTATTAACCCTATGATAATATTGAATAAGGGAATGACAGATGGTCATGTTGCCCACAAACTGTTTATAGGAGGGGAATGACAAGAAATAATCAAAGGATTAAATCACATCCAGAATGATGATAGGACACTTGGTTGGGAAGTGAGGGATTAACAGATTTGTAATCCGTAAGGACTCGTGTTTATGTGTCAAGCAGTGGAAGGAGCAATGGAATTGAAACCTACTTTAGGCTCAAACACTGTAAATAATAACAGAATCTATACACTAAAACATCTATGATAATTTAGATCTCATTGCATATAATAAATTTTTTTTAAAATTATTTTTGAGCTGTTTGTTTATAAAAGGTATTATAGATAAGTATTTATTTCATTTGCACTGCACACCTCTTTCAAGTTGGCTACTTGTCCTTTTATATTGGTTTATATATTGCCAGGTGTAAACTTCTATGTGAATTTCTTAAACCAAGTGCACATTAACTGATAACTGCACTTATGGTGATAATCGCTCCCTATATTTACAAATTTTATAGCTGAAGTATTTATATGTGGATATTTTTAGGAATGTTTATTGATATGTATGTCTTATACATGTCTTGTAACTCTGCTCTCTTTTTTTTTTTTTGATTGAACTAATGGCATGATAGGGGAGCATGCATTTTATTCAGGTACCTTATCGTTTTTCTGACTTGATTACTAACTTATCTTTTTATTTTCTCTCCATCTCGCTCTCTCTTTTTGTATATATATTTTGTTTAAAATTTTTTATTTTACGCTGTAGGAATTAATAATATACATTGCTGACCTTCATAGGTTTATAAAGATGTAACTTTGAGAGAATGTTATTCAGAAATGTTTATAAGTTTAAGCTAGAGCTTTAATACTGTATACAGGAAAATATTCGCCCCCGATTTTCGCTCCTTTCGCCCTTGTTGTCAGAGGGCGAAGTTAAAGCTGGGCAAATTTCAGCATTTCAAATTATTTTCTTTTTAAACATACTGTGTCTGGGCGAATTCAAGACGGTGCGAAACTGTTTGCAACTGTAAAAGGGCGAAAATTACACGGGGTGAAAATAACCCTGAATACAGTATTCCACAAACTCAATTCAGGAGTAATTGAACATGAACATCGTAAGAATGATACCTCAGAGAGGCAGTGTTTTAACCATATTTGGTCCACTCCGCCATCCATAAACCTATATAGATATCATCATTTGTTTTCGTTCTCAATATCGTGTAGACACAAAAACAAGTTTACAAGCAATATTTAGAACTGTGAAATTATTGTACAATTGATATAAATTTTAATTACCAGGAAATGATACTGCCATGTAAACAAGGATTTCACACTGTTTTCACATTCCCTTTTAAAAACTTTTGTTCTTCCTGAAAACAGGATTTTGGCATTGTATGTCCTTATAGCACTAAGACAAAACAGATGCAAGTAGCATATGATATATTTCTTTTTGTTTCCTTAAATGATTAATCACAGAAATACTAGGACTGTTATCCTTAAAAGGTATTATGATTCCGATAATAAAAACTATTGGAGACTATATTTGTTGGGAATCGGCAAAAAGATTCTAACTTTTGAAAATAAGAGAATTCAGCAGTTGATCTTGATGATGGCATGGCTATGTAAACAACTGGGGCTTCTAGGTTGTATTTTACAACAGTACAGTGAACAAGTGCTGCTTATAACTCGGGTCAGCATGGGGAAAGCTTTTTTGGCTGCTTGTTACTGAACTTGTAATTCACTCATTGAAGATGTCAGAGATCATTACTACATCTATCAGTTCATTTGTCCTTTATAAAATGATAATCCGTGTTTTGTTTTTTTTTTTCTGCTGATGAAATTTTGAAATTATGAGCATATATCTTTTGTGACTAACTCTCAGACTTGTGAAATTGGTATTGAATCACTTTACTCTTTCCTTTAAAGAATGCTGGTTTAAATTTTTTTTTCCCTTCTAATTTCTTGTTCGGAAGTTTTATTTGGATACTAATTAATTTTATTGTGATCAAGCATGAATTGTTCTGTGCAGTACTGGATTATTTGTTGTGCTAAACAGAGAATGGGGACACATTGCACGATGAAAGAATCAGAAATGGATTCACAACACTGGTTGAGGAGATTCAATACATTCAAAAGTCCCATCAATGTATCCTATCCTCTTTTTAAAAATTTGGGCATGTTCTAAGCATGTCCAAATGTTACAGATTGAGGAAAGCAGATATGTTATTGCAGATAGATATCTCAACTATTCTCAAATGTTTTCTTTACTTAATAGCCTTTAAAGAAGTATAGTTTCGTTCTGCTTTTCGCCAGAGAGGGGTCCAGTAATTACCCAGGGTCTGGTGAATATATTCTCAAAGATATTCTCCCAGATATTGTCCATAGGTCATAAGGTAAATTTGAGTACCAATAATTGAAAATGTCTTTTCCTTTTAAACTTTAAACTTACAACTCAGAAATAGGACTGGGTGGGTCATTTCATTTTGATGCCATCTCTCCAATATAATTCCTTTCATTAATTACAGTTTTTATTAGTCCCCTACCGGTTTCACCGGACCGATGTATAAATATACTCTGAAAATTTAAGGAGGCTGGCTGGTCAACAATTAACCATTAGATCTGCCTTAAACTTAAACATGTGATAATTTGGGCCTTAAACTAACATTAGTAAAGAAAAAATCCAATTATTTTAGACTTAAAAGTTGAGCATTTTTCTATTTCTTTCTACAGAGCTCTTTTACATAAGGAGGTAAAAATATAGCATAAAAATGACCATGACCATCCAGCCCTCTTAAAGTTGTGGAAATAACGGGATAAAATTTCTTTCATTTTTGCAGTATTTATTTATCCCTAAAGACAACATTGTAGATCCCCCACTTCAAAAATGCATGATTTGTCCTCTTATCAAAGTGGGATTTAAATAATGCTTTGGGTGATAATTTTGGGTACACCTATTTTCATATGGTATCAGAAAAGTGTTCATTGTCAAGCTGTGCTTTCTTAGTACATGTAGTATTTTTTTATTTTTACATCATGGATCGATTAGTCATCTAAGTAATGTTTATAGACAGGTTGAATCCATTATATCTTATCTGATTTCAGAAAGCTAAGGGAATAATTATGGTACATGTATACACACAAATACAGCTAAATAAAATAATCAGGAGTTTTTTTAAAACATCTTCTGATTACTGACAAAAGTATTTGTGCATAGAAATTTTTCTGTCAATTTTAGAAATATCCTCTGTAGAAAATGGAAGCTATGTTATTTAAAAGTGAAATGGATGCAAAATAGTTAGAAGAATTAAATATGTCACACCTTGTGTCAGAGAAAGGCTTTCTTATTTTAAAAAGGGGGCATTTTGTTTAGGACTGTATCAAATATTGTTAATTAGTCATCTACAAGGGTAAGGTTGCTCAAGTGAGTGATGTGGCCCATGGGCCTCATGCTATTATGGGGTTTTGTTGTTTGACAAAACCTCCAGATTTTTTCCTTTATTGATGGGAAAGATAATTAAAATCACTTAACTCTTAAATGTGTAATGAAGATCCTTTATTGAGTAACATCACAATAAGTATTTATTAATAAATCCAGTTGTAGTTTTCCTCCACTTATAATCATTTTTTCATAATTTAGAACCATTTTAACAGGAGCTTGGACTTCGGGTAGTTGTGTCAAACAGCATTGTGACGTAGGCCTGTTTATTTCATTGCTGGCCACTCAGTCATGGCTCTTTGAAATCAACAAGATTTGTCTGGCTTTTAAGCTGAGACTACGCAAACTGTGTATATTTTGCTTGAAACCAGCGTCATTTTTTACTTGTTTTGACGCAAGAAAAGATAGTTACATCCTACCGAAAGTCCAAGGTCTTGTTAAAATGGTTCTAAGGGATATCTACATCAGACCTTATAACATGTATAACACAATGTTGCTGTTTTTTTTTCAATATCTTAAATTCATATATATTTTAAAGAAATTATGGTACAAAAATTTGTCAACTCATAAATCATTTAAATGAGTATTTTCTTTTAATCCATATCTAAATTGATTCTCTTTAGCTCTTTAGCATCTCATAACAGGCACTAAACTCTATTATTATACTTTCATGTTAAATACTGAAATCTGATTGGTTTAGACGAAGTTGACAATCCGTTCTAATACCCTCAGCGTTAGCAACACACTTGGCAACGGGCCGATAGAACAAATTGTTACATGCACGTAAATTATGCGCGTACGGTTCGCCGTAGAACTCGCGTCTTTTCTATATAAAAGCAGTAAAATTCGCCATAAAATTAAGACATTCAGTATAATAAAATAAATAGTGCCTGTTTGGGAGGGTACCAGTTGAAATTGACACCCCTCGAAAACCATTGTCAACCTCCGCATCGCGTCGGTTGACAATGGTTTTCTCGGGGTGTCAATTTCAACTGGTACCCTCCCAAACAGGCACTATTTATATATTAATATTTTACATATAGAACCCAGGGTACCTTCATTTCAGATTGGGTTGAAATAAGTGATGAATATAGACCATGGTAGGTTTAAATATATATATAGTCACTTATGAGGGAAAGAAATTCACCTTCAATTGGTTCTTGAATTATGAGTTCACTTCTGATTATGAGTTCACTTCTGAGATTTATTTGAAGTTTGCAGTACATCTACAACATCCAGTGGCTATTACTTGATGTACGGGAAAAAAGAGTAGGTTTCTAATTTGGCTAGATGTAGGAGCCCAGTACCTGTGATACTTGGGCTCCAGGTCAATAGACATAATTTTGTTATGTTATGAAATTGAAAGTCAAAGGGGTTCTTGTTTTCTTGCCCTTTTGTCAAGGTTTAGATTGGAATACCTAAGGTCTGGCTCCTTAAAATGTTATCCATGCACTCCCAGAATACCTTGTTGAACTGTTTCCTGGTTTGTCATCTATCAGTCACTTTTGATAACTTGGCAACTGTGTTTTACATTTATTTCAGTGATGATTCTCGTCCACTGACAGTTAAGCATGTCACCCTTTTGACTTTTGTCAACACACCTTGTGTCCTTTGTCTCAACCTAAACAGAGTCACTTATTCTAATTGGATAGGCATGGTCTTTGATTCAGTATTTTAAAACCCTTGTGACTAAACATTTGGAAGAATTTTTTCATGTAAATTAATTCAGGTATTTTCCAACTTGTTCAGTATTTTATTTATAATTTTTGTTTCTCCATGTAAACTTGCACGAAATTTAAACCAGCACTAAGATTTTGCAAATGTTTATCTTGCCAGTTTTCCACTCAATCCTCCCCAATTTTTTCCCTCTCAAAAAAAGTCTGAGAGCTTAGTTCACAACTGAGCAGTTTTGCAATTGAGATATCCCACATAGCACTATGTTCTGATTCCAGACTTCTGCCTTAATGTCAAGTCGTAATGAACCGGTGAAAGGCATAGAACCACCTAAAGCTACAGTCCCCGTTATGTATCCATATATACCTCCCGACATTGACGATCTATCTTACCATCCTAAAGCACCACAGTCTTCCAATTCCTCTAGCAACTCTTCTGAAGTGAAAGAAATCCCTGTGGTCACCAGAATTTACTCTGATCTGGAGTCGCATTATGCAGAGGATCCAGTATCTGTGTACGGCGTAGACAATATGCCGGCCGCTAAGATGCTGGATGTTCCTCTAGTTGTGAATACATGGGCAGCAGCAAATGAAATCAAAAAGGAAATCAAAAACTCGGTTAAGGAATCTGTTAGTGAACCCGATTCTGTTTATAATGTCAAAGGAGACGATTTTAGTGATCTTAATGTCAATATAGAAACGTCGACAGGACCTGAGAGTTCTGTAGCAAAAGAGCAGGCCAAGAACTGTGGTTGTAATGATAGTACTAGTTGTAATGAGACCCAAGACACAGGCGGGGCAGAGGTGAGTGTCCTTGTGTTGTCAGAGTCACATTTAATGTACATTTTGACCTGCATATTTAAGAAAAAAGTGCTACATGCCGTTATCAAAATTTGGAAGAAAATTCTTGTAGCAATCATAGGCATTTTTTTTGTTGTCTTTTTGGGGGGATTGGGGAGGGGGGGGGGTATCCTTGCTTTGCTCAAGATGTTACATCTTCATTCCGAAGCTAAAAGTTAAGAGAATTTTTTTGGGGTGGGGAGTGGGTGGGGAGGGGATCTCAGAGGTCTTTGAATATTTTCTGGTTTATAGTAAACAAGCAGCCATAAAATGATAGGGAATAGGATTATTTCTTTCTGAAGCAACTGTGTATTGTTAAAGATTTATGAGAAAATATAAACATCCCTGATTTAATTTGAATTCATGGATGTTTTTTGGTTTGATGATATTTTTACAAATTAATATTAAATACAACTTAATATTATTTTAAAGAGATAAAAAGAGAAAATACATGTATGCTGTCAAAAGAAGTAGGAAAAATAAGTAAACTGTTTTTATTGCGCAGCTATAACTTTCATGTACAGTCAGTTGTTCAAGAAATGAGATTGTTACACACACATGTAAATGTGTTGTGTTTTTTATAATTTCAAATCATATGGATGTAAATATTTTTTTAAAAATCCAACATTTTAAAGGTGGATCAAAATTGGAGTATAGAGCACAGTTTGCTTCTCTGGGGTCTGCTTTAACATCGACATTATGAAAATCTTAAAATTCAATTTCAAAATCTTTAGAGAGACACACTTCAAGCTTCGTATATTCTGATGGTGATGCGAAAGTTTATTGTGGATCCAGAAGGAGTGGATTTGGAAACTACTAAAGATGTAGCATTTCAGACACAATTCTTATATTTGAAAGTTTAAAAAGTTCAGTTAAACATTTAAATTTCTTGATGAGTTAGTTAATGTACAGCATGTAATTTTTGTTTCACTGGATTTTGTTACCATTTTTAATTTGGAGAACAAATGAAAGTTGCAATTTCACTGTTTTGCATGTTGTTTTAATATAATTTGAATTCACTTTTTTTACCCATAGTCAAATAATTTAATATTCTTGATTCTTGACCTATATATATACTAACATACTTTCTTTTGTATTTTATCAACTGGATGTATGATTATCAAAAGGGGAAAAAGAATTTTCAAATGAGATAATTGGTGTTGGTAAATTCATTTTTAGCTCACCGAGACGAAGTCGGGGGGAGCTTATGCTATACCCTCGGCGTCGGCGTCGGCGTCGGCGTCCGGACCTGGTTAAAGTTTTTGTTGCAGGTCCTGTATCTAAGTTATTACTTGTCCTATCTTCACCAAACTTGCATGGATGATGCATCTTGACCTACTTATGGACTTAACAGACTTGGATGCTGAATCAGGGCCATGAGTTTCAGATGCTGGAGGAGGTTAAGGTGTTTGGAGCAGGTTAAAGTTTTTGGTGCAGGTGCCCTTTGATAGCAATTTCTAAGTTACTACTAGTCCTAACTTTACCAAACTTGCATGGATGGTGCGTCTTATGATACTGATGCACCAGACATGCTTTAATGCTGAATCTGAGCCATAGGTTTCAGATGCTGGATGAGGTTAAGGTTTTTAAAGCTGGTTAAAGTTTTTGGAGCAGGTGCCCTTTGATGATTATATCTTAGTTATTACTAGTCCTAAGTTCACTAAACTTGCATAGATGGTGTGTCTAATGATACTGATGCACCTGGCAGGCTTGAATGCTGAATCTGAGCCATAGGTTTCAGATGCTGGATGAGGTTAAGGTTTTTAGAGCTGGTTAAAGTTTTTGGAGCAGGTGCCCTTTGATGATTATATCTTACTTATTACTGGTCCTAACTTCACCAAACTTGCATAGATGGCGTGTCTTATGATACTGATGCCTCTGACAGACAGAAATGCTGAATCTGAGCCATAGGTTTCGGATGCTGGATGAGGTTAAGGTTTTTAGAGCTGGTTAAAGTTTTTGGAGCAGGTGCCCTTTGATGATTATATCTTAGTTGTTACTAGTCCTAAGTTCACTAAACTTGCATAGATGGTGCGTCTAATGATACTGATGCACCTGGCAGGCTTGAATGCTGAATCTGAGCCATAGGTTTCAGATGTTGGATGAGGTTAAGGTTTTTAAAGCTGGTTAAAGTTTTTGGAGCAGGTGCCCTTTGATGATTATATCTTACTTATTACTGGTCCTAACTTCACCAAACTTGCATAGATGGCGTGTCTTATGATACTGATGCCTCTGACAGACAGAAATGCTGAATCTGAGCCATAGGTTTCGGATGCTGAAGGAGGTTAAGGTTTTTAGAGCTTGTTAAAGTTTTTGGAGCAGGTGCCCTCTGATGATTATATCTTGTTTATTACTGGTCCTAACTTCACCCAACTTGCATGGATGATGCGTCTTATGATACTGATGCAGCTGACAGGCATGAATGCTGAATCTGAGCCAAAGGTTTCGGATGCTGGATGAGGTTAAGGTTTTTGGAACAGGTCACATGTTTAATAAATATTAGTACTATTTCAAACTTGCATAGTTGATTGAACTATAATATAAACGAATCGCAGAGGTAGCTTCTGATGCAGAGCCTGATCTCCATTATCAAGGATGCTAAAAAATATATCTAAGTTATTACTGGTCCTAACTTTACTAAACTTGCATGGATGTTGCATCTTATGATACTGATGCACCTGACAGACATGAATGCTGAATTTGACCCATAGGTTTCGGATGCTGGAGGGAGGTTAAGGTTTTAAGAGCTGGTGTTTTTGGAGCAGGTGCTCTCTTATAATTATATCTTAGTTATTACTGATCCTAACTTCACCAAACTTGCATGGATGATGCATCTTATGATCCTGATGCACCTGGCAGGCTTGAATGCTGAATCTGAGCCGTAGGTTTCGGATGCTGGATGAGATTTGTTTTTTTGGAACAATTAAGTCACATATTTTATAGATAATAGGTTGCATAGTTGATTTAACTATAATATTAATGAACCCCAGAGGTAGCTTCAGATGCAGATCTCCATTATCAAGGGTGCTAAAAAAATTCTCCTTTCTCAAACCTGCTTGATAGATGTGTTCATTGTTAAATGATATAATATGATTCCTATTATATAGTATTGTATGATATGATACACCATTTATTAATATGATACAATATTATATCATATATTATATTGTAAAAAGTTATATGATACGATATGATATTGTATCAATTTTTTTGTACATTATGATATGATATTGTATCATGATATTGTTATGTATAGTATTGTTTATTATGATACAATATTGTATAATATGATATTGTATAATATACTATTTTATAACATGTTTTTGATTCATATGATATTGCAACATATAATATTGTATCGTATGATATAATATTGTTTAATATATATTGTAACATATAATATGATATTGTATAATATGATATTGGTTTATATAATATATTATTATATCATATGAATATGTATAATATGATATTGTATAATGTGATATTGTATCATATAATACAATATAGTATATTATTATACTTTCATGTTAAATACTGAAATCTGATTGGTTTAGACGAAGTTGACAATCCGTTCTAATACCCTCAGCGTTAGCAACACACTTGGCAACGGGCCGATAGAACAAATTGTTACATGCGCGTAAATTATGCGCGTACGGTTCGCCGTAGAACTCACGTCTTTTCTATATAAAAGCAGTAAAATTTGCTATAAAATTAAGACATTCAGTATAATAAAATAAATAGTGCCTGTTTGGGAGGGTACCAGTTGAAATTGACACCCCGAGAAAACCATTGTCAACCTCCGCTTCGCGTCGGTTGACAATGGTTTTCTCGGGGTGTCAATTTCAACTGGTACCCTCCCAAACAGGCACTATTTATATAATATGATATTGTATGATATAATATAGTACTATATCACATGATATTGTATCAATTGATATGATACAATGTTGTATCTAATTTTATTGTATCATATGATACAATATCCTATTGTGTATCAAATATGATACAATATCATACAATACAATATCATACTATAATATTATACAATATAATATCATATGTTACAATATTGTGATGTATTATGTGATATGATATTGTATCATTTAATACTATATTGTATCATATATTATGTATTATGATATTGTATTATGTGATCAAGTACAATAATGTATAACACGATACAATGTCATATCATATGTTACAATATCATATTTCATCATTATTTATTACAGTATTTATTGTATTATATGATATATATTGTAGGTATCATAAGGTGCAATATCGTATTTTATATTATTGTATTGATAAACATTGTATCATATAATACCGTATGAAATGAACATATGATTATTATACAATTTTTTAAACATATGATATTGTTATACGATATTGTGTCAAAACAGTATCCATGTATATCCAAGATCATTATTAACTATGATTTTCAAATAATATGATTAAGGTGGTCTCATTAAGATGATTCCTCATAAAGGTGATGCCTCGTCTCGGTGAGCTTTGTAATCTGTGATTACCTATGTTTATTTGATGCAAAATGCTTGAAAGATTTAAGAGTCAGTATATGAGGAGGGATTTTGGGTGTGGGCAAAATGCTTCAAGGATCTGTAAATTTTAGGGATATGGGTTACCACTTGTCTATAATCCCACTCAGAAACTGATTCTTCCTTGGGTTTGTTGTAGGGTGGACTGATCGGGGAGTTAGCGGCACTGTCCCTCCAGACAGAAGCAACCTTTGGGGGGTCGCAGTCACACCTCAGCGAGCAGGAGCGCAAGCTGAACTGGGAGCGGGGACAGGTGGACTACCTGGGGGCGGATAAGTTCGAGAACATTAAGGAGAAGCTGGACCAGTCCATGAAGGGTCCGGCCACCAGCAGCAAGTCCTTTACATCCAGTCCGTTCAGCTCTACCATCCAGATCTCTGCCAGCAGTACGGCAAAGAAACCTGTCGAGCCAAAGAAGTGAGCCGATTGGCCAGCAAAGGGTGTCAGTTGTAGAGCGAAAGGAATCATGGTTATCTGGTGTCAAGTGAATAGGATATGCGATTTAGTTTAAGTTTGTTTTTTTTTGTTAATGCATAAACATCCAAAGAATATTATATTGTATTACTGTGGCACATGATAAATTGTCAGCAAATTTTTGAGAGTGAATATTTTGATAAAATTGTTCTAGTTCAGAATGAGTTTACATGTATAATCATAGTAATGCTATTCAATTTGTAATTTATTATGTAGCAGTTGATATAGATCAAACCTTTTGAGTCGTGAACAGTGCTACCTCTATTTTTTGAAGTTTTAGAGTCATGCTTGTACATATTTATAATGATATTGTAAACGTACACACTTCATACAGACAACAATTTTAGTACAAAATAATACTGACTGATTTTCATGGTAAAGATTCTACATGTATGGAATAATTATCATGTTTAATACATTGTATTTTTTTTGGATTAGGATAATAATGATTCCTTGATATCAATGATGGTTGGATTAAGTGACTGAACTGTTATCACTTGATGCGGTCGTTGACGGTTTAATGACCAATGATGAATGAATGGTTAGAGGTCATCTTATGCTTTAATTTTTCTCTATTAACTTGTTATATCTGTAATATTAATACTAATGTTATTGTATTTTATTACAGCATTTGTTGTATATATCATCTTAATGAAGGTGGCTTAAAACAAATATTAACATGGTCTAAGCTTTATTGTTTTTCTTTGTTACTTCCCCTGCATCTTAGTGCTGTTTGTTATGAAGGCATAGAAAAATGTGTGCTCTGTAACAATACATGGAAGCTAGCTTTTTATTTTTAGAAAAAAAAACTCAATTAATTGCATACCTCAGATTAACTTCCTTTTTATTTTGTTTACCATGTTTACTGGTTTTTTATTATCCCCCCTTTTTTAAATTTAAATTTAATTTTTTTTTGGGGGGGGGGGGTGTTTTGCTAACCTTCTCCCACAGGCAAACATTAAGTCAGTTCATCCCTAACTATAAAGTATCCATCCTTTAAGTACCGGTATTTTGACACAGTCAGTTAATAGGATACAGCCAATAGCTGAAACTAGAAAGTTTTTTTTTTGGGGGGGGGGGGGGATTCTCTGCACTGGAACATATTCAGAATAGATCACATTCCATCCAGACTTTGTGATATCCTTGTGCAATAGTTTCTATTAAGGGAGATAACCCTTGTTTGTTGTGGCTGTGCCACAGTGTGACAGGTTTGGATGACGGTGGAAGATTGGCTCTTTATAATATATTGCATAGAAAACCCCCTCAAATATAAAATTATAGCCCCAGCAAACGGTCAGTAGGAGTGGCAGCTTTTTTTGGTTGAAGATTTTTTTTTCTGCCTAAGTTGATTAGGTTCTGTGCTTTTGTCTTGTTTCGAGTGGGTTATTATGTGTTGCATTGATTTGACTCTGGTGACAAAAATTAAATTTGTTGTAAATGTATGCTTACCATTGCAAACTTCATAATCCGTGGGCGTTACATTTGAAATGCTTGCTTCACATATCGAAATATGGTATTATAGAGAGATGTTGTAATCTACGGTATTAATTTTTGTTTGGTTTGAAGTGTGTTAGCTTGAAAATAAAATGAAGCAGTTAAAAAATTCTATATTTATGAATGTAAATTTATGAACTTGCCATTTTATCCGTATTAAAACACCTAAGAGCATTATGGGTTGTAATATTTCACTGGTTATTGTATATCAACAGTGCACCAGTAATGATGACTGATGTTCAATGCTTTTTGCCTAAGTAGAGGTTTATTTACTATGCAAAGAAGACATCTGAGTAAACAACTGCTATCAAAAGTGTCTTCCCATCATATCTGTGCTTAATTACCGGTAATCAAACCATTAGTTTACGACATCATTCTGCAAGTCTGGAGTCTTTGGTGCAAAACATGAAATTTTTTTTTATTTTATTTTTTTTTTTTTTTGTACATTTTGGCTGAAGTTTTTCTTAATGTAGATTCAGCTCTTTAACCTCCTTAAATTTTTTATATAAAAATTTAGGTTTGAATTATTTCCATTCTGTCATGATTACCGTAGCAGTTTAGAAAATGCTTTGTGTAGTGAGGATTTTCTTTAGTCGACGGACTGTGCCGACTATCGCATCTATAGTCTGTTTTCACCACACTTTTTCAACATGAAATAATTGCATGTTAATAGCGTTAATAATTATAACTTAACACTGTGTTTAATTATGTTCTGTAATCAGTGTAATTGTATAGCGTATAGTATACCAGTATATGTTCAAAGTATATAGACACAAAAATGAAGAGTGTGTTTCGTCCCCTGGAATGATAATAAAGTCCATGTTAATGTGAACTGAATCCAAGGCTGAATCTTGAATGGACGCAGTGTATTTGTACTTCATACCCATTATATAGTTTTGTTTGTCTGGAGTAGACTTGTAATACTAAGTAAACTTATATATAAAGGAATACAGCGTGTAATATATTTATAAACTTACCGCTGAGGGTTTGTGTGAACTGCTATCGAGAGTGCTCAATGCTGCTGGAATATCTCCTGAATAAGTGTTGTATTATTATATTTGAACACACACACACACACACACACACACACATCCCACACCCCACACACCCCCTCCTTGAAATGACAATTAACGTGATATACTTTGGACAAGTGTGCAAAGCTGGATAACATGTCAAGTGGTCATGTTATAGATTTCTAGCAAGATTTTCTTTGCTGTTGTTGCTTTTGAAATGCTAGCTACTACAGACTGCCTCATTCACATCAGCTCTAGTCTATGTTACTGGACTTGTGTATTCAAAGTCCATTCGTAGGGCATTTTGACTGAGAAAATTCACAATGTAGGTTACAGTCTGACAGACAAGAGTTGCAGTAATTCCCAACTCCCCAAGTGAAAGCTTTTGATCCCAAGGTTCTCCATTTTGTTTGTACCCTAATATATCTATGTTTAATATAATAGATATGTAGTATATGTTGTTATAATTGTTTTATTTAAACAATATATCCTTCAGAAATAGCCATAACAGCTCCCATGTTAACGATACATTGTATTTTGTTTAGACCAGTATTTTCGCTCGATTGTTTTTTGTTTTTTTTTCTTCCTTTTTTTCCATAGCAAAAAAAAATTATGTGCCATTTCAAAGTTATTAAAGAGAGATATTTATCTGTAGTTTTGTATGGCTATTGGTGCTAAGGATCCTATATCTGGTGTTACCCACTAAGTGTGACAGTGTATCTGTATGTACCTGGTAATTATTTTAGCAGCATAATATTCTAGTAAGCAATATGCTTGTTGAAAGTGTTTTCTTGGAATTTTATCCAGTTTTACGGTGATCATGTAGATTAAAAAGTTTCTTGTATAAGTATCGGACACAAAAAAATCCTGCATCTTCTGCAATCATGTTGTAGTTAGTTTTGTTGGCCAGAATTGTTAATTGTTCTGAAATACCTTATTAGTAATAGGGGAAACTGTTATCTGAGGAATGTTTTGTTGAACAAGTCTTGATTAAAGAATTCACTTGCTGAATTGACCTTGTTCATTTTTTTAATGCATTTAGCATAATGAGTTAGAATTATGAGTGGCCATTTGGTACATGTATCACTTATACAAATACATGTAGGTCACAAATAGGTGATATCACCTATTTAAAGGAGAAATATCATCTACAGTTGAACTTCAATATCTCGAACACTGATATCTCGAATACAATGGATATGTCGAAGTGATTTGTAAATCCCAATATTATTTACATATTTTACCTTGGATATCTCAAATGTTCAGATATCTCAAAGTTTCAAATAATCTAGTTCGAGATAACGAAGTTTGACAGTATTTTAATTTTAATAAGTGATTTTACCTATTTGAATAAGGTAATGCCTGTATCTCCAATTTGATATATATTGTGTGATATCATTCAATTAAATAGATGATATCACATATTCAAATGGGTGATATCATTAATTCTTTTTTACTTATTTGTATTTCAACTGCATTAAATAATGATAAAGCAATCATTTTAAAACCAATCTGACAGCCACCAAAGCAAAGACTGTCATTTTAGAAAGTTTTCAGAGAATAATTTTGTTTTCTCGGCGGTTTATTGTCATATATACTACCGGTATCTACAAAATTTACAGAACTGAATTTGATTAAAGATTTTCTGACTTGTTAAACTTTAAAGTCGTATGCAATACGGTTTCACCGTTGCATTGGTATATCAAATGCAATTAAAAAGTTGTAAAAATACAGAACGTTCCATTTTCTGCACCAAGAGGAAAATGTAGATAAAATTTTACTCACAAAATAGTTGAAATTATTTGAGTATGTTAAATTGCTTTTTGAATAAGTGATTTCACATGATATTCTCTTTTCAGCCCGATGTTTAAAATCCCCTTATAATGAATCGTATATTTTTATTAGGACCGTTATCTCAATAACTAGAGATGATACCAACACGTTTTTTTTTTCCCACAGTGGTAGTAGCCGACCACTAGTAGATGGCCCTGATCCAGAATTTCAGCCCCCAGAGTATTATATTTACATCTACCGAGTACCCTCTATTTCTTACGGAAACTTATTGTTCGTTCATAGCTCAATAGAAACTGACAGGACTGAAATATACGCGCCCCGTTTATCGATTGGTCGAAACCTACAGCGACTGAAACTGACAGGACTGAAATATACACGCCCTGTTTATCGACTGGTCGAAACCTACAGCGACGTAAGAAAAAAGCACGGACTGCACGAAATAATCTTGCTGATGTCAGACTCAAATTCCCATAGGAAATGATTTGGCCGTTTCTTTTAACTAACGTACTGATGTACATTAACTAATTAACAGTAATTTAGTTAATTGAACTAACTTTTTACAATCAAATTATTAATTTGTTAAAAGAAAGATGTAAATATAGACAATAAAATGATTTCGTTGATGATTCATGTGGGTTATAAAGGTAGTGATCATTGCTGAAAAAATTTACATAATCCGCTAACGCGGGCTATGTATGTTTTCTGCAATGTCGCCATATTCCGCATGAATCACCAAACCGCATTTTATTGTTGATACATGTACATGTATTGATACACCTATTCAAAAGATTATATCACCTAATCAAATAGTTTATACCAACATAGAATTAATGATATATGCATGATATTAATGGCAGTAAATACCAAAATAGACATGGTGAGTTAACCTGTTCCATGGGCGAGTCTTACCCTGGTCAAACTGTACCTTAGAGTTAACCCGTCTTACCCATGTCAAACTGTACTTGAGAAGTCAGCTTGTACCTAAGCTGTAGAGGTCAACTCTTGTATACCTTACAACTTTTTCAAATTAGATAGCGTGTAATGATTTTGCGTATCACTCTCACCTTATCATTTAAAATGCATTTCATTCATTTTCAAATACGCGTCCATTTATAATAAATCATAGACTGACTTTAAAATTTAAAAAATAATAAAAACTTGGCTCCATAAACATTTAACAAAGAGTTATTAAATTGCCGTGATAAATTAAACTTGAAATAAGTCTTCGTGATAAAAAGTCACCTCCTCGCTACTTTACCTCCATGTTCACACCAATGATGAATCCAAAATTGGAGCAAATAGGACTACCTTCTCTCACACTTCACCGATAGCGGATATCTCAGACTTGCCTAGATTAGTTATATATCAAAGTATTCTTGGAAGCAAGCATTTGATTAAAAAATAATTCATAAGTAAGATAACAGCAAAACTGTTCGATCATATTTATACAAAAAAAAATGGTTAAGTTACTATACATGTAGTAATAAATTCATTTTATAGACTTCAAACATGACATTATACGTATGTCACTTAAAATCTAAAATAGTTTACTTTTTTTTTTTGATAAATTAAAACATTATCAATATATATCTGTATATTTTGCCGATAGCGATCAAGTTACCCCCCCCCCCCCCATCCCCTACCAAAGAGATATTCCTCTTTTATAGAAATATCTGTAATGTTTTGTATTTTTTGGAAACTTCTGACGGATGTCGGCAAACAGAACATCGTTCGGCTTTTGGGCGTCAAGAATTTACGGAATAGGCCGAACGTTGTTCTGATCGGATAAAACCGCGTCCTAAACGCATTCATTGACGTCACAATAGTTGTCCAAGGAACAACGTAAACTAAATCACGTTTGCTTCAAAATTGAACGTTGGTACGGTACAGTATTTTAATACTTATATCTACAGTATTTCATCACATGTGATTTGAAACCGATTCAAAATGGAAAAAGCGTATTGGCGAAAAAAACTGCCACCAGGTTTTCAGTTTTGGATGGAAAATTTGGGTAGAAGCGTTGTCTATGCACAGCCAGACAATATATATGAGCATGCTGCAAAATACTTGGAAGAAAAATTGATGGAGAGAAATATGGCTCTTGAGAGATTGCCAAAGAACTCTTATCTACAAAAACTCGCTTTGAAGAAGAATGGAAGAAAATCGGAAAACGAGGACACGGTATCCAAAGATGACGAAAATGAGGCAATTTTACGAGTGGATGATGCAAAAGCCGAAAGTGCACATACTTTTCAAGCGAAAAAATCATTAAAGGAGCAAAATGTAAAATCTTTGGGTGCAATTACTTCTAAAGACATTCCAAGTTCATCACAACTTCAGAAAACTGCTGGAGATGAGAGTGGTAGGGAAACTCCCGTTGAAGTCACAAACGCCGTCGAAAGAACTCTTCGAGCTGCCCAAGAACAAAGCGCAGACGATACTGCAGCTATGGAAGAGCAAGCGGAGACCGAAAGCCAGGAAGATGCCCATGAAAGTCACGAGAAAACTCTGCTGCTTGAATCTAGCCAGGTAAAAGTTTCCGATCAGGATTTAACGAATGGGAAAGGAAGCTCGGGTACAAACTCAGACGACGCTCAATCGGTGACATACTCGGAAGAAAATCAAGATGCTGGTCAAAATGATTTGAAAGCTGAAGATATAAAGAACAGCTTGAGTAAACGAGATGATGGAATAGAAAATACTTCTGACACTGAGAGCACTGAGCAACGAGAGTCTGTAAGTAACATAGAGAAGCCTGTTGATATTACGGCAACCGAAAAAGAACCGTCTATATCTGAAGAGGAGTCTGTCGTTCCTCAGAAACCAATGCCAGATTCCAGTCCATTTGTACCTGCTGCTGAATCTGGTCCTGTTGTTCCTGTTGCTGAATCTGGTCCAGTTGTGCCTGTTGTTGAGCCCGGACCAGTTGTGCCTTTTGTCGAGGCAGGTCCAGTTGTATCCGGTCCAGTAGTTCCAGCTGCTGAATCCACTCCAGTTGTCCCAGTCGCCGTATCCGGTCCAGTAATTCAAGTCGCTGTATCCGGTCCAGTAGTTCCAGCTGCTGAATCCGGTCCAGTTGTTCCAGTCGTCGACTCCGGTCCAGTAATTCAAGTCGCTGTATCCGGTCCAGTAGTTCCAGCTGCTGAATCCGCTCCAGTTGTTCCAGCCGCCGAATCCGGTCCAGTAATTCCAGTCGCTGAATCCGCTCCAGTTCCAGCCGCCGAATCCGGTCCAGTAATTCCAGTCGCTGAATCTGGTCCAGTTGTTTCAGCTGCTGAATCTGGTCCAGTTGTTTCAGCCGTTGAATCAGGTCCAGATGACAAGGCCACTGAATCAAGTTCAGTTGACAAGGCCGCTGTATCCGGCCTAGTTGTGTCTGCAGACGAGTCTTTCAACGAAGGAGAAAAACTGGTTGCCGAGACTAAAACCACAGCTGAACAGGAATCCTCACAAATGGCTGAATCTGCAGACAAAGAGGATAGCAACGAGGAGGAACAGACAGTAGAAGTAGGGGCAGTAAGCTGTAGCGTGGAAGCCGTCGATACAACGGAGGAAGATAGCCAGCAAACTTCTGAGGCAAAGTGTGATGAAACAGAAAACGGCGGGGAGGAAGCGGAACATGCCGAGGAGCACCCAATGGAAGATAGGATAGGCTCCCATGTAATGAATCCAATGGAAAGCGTCGAAAGAGTAGACGAAATTGCGCAAATTGCAGATTCACTAGACATTATTACACACCATGAGGAGGAAGTTAAAGATGGGGTCAATTCTTCCGTGGCTGAATCAGAGCCGACAGAGAAAGTGGTTCAACCTTCAGTGGAGACGGAGTCTCGCACCGTAGGAACGAGTAGTGGTACCGACACTCAAGAAAAAAATACAGGATCCGCAGAAATCGCCGATACATCGGGAGAGACGGAGGTCGAAGGTTCTGAAGCAAAAGAAGAATCAGGCGGAAACGCATTAGATGCTGCAGCACCCGTAGAGAGCGGGAAGGAGCCCACAAATACCGACACGGAGAATCCAACTGTGGAAGATCAGTTAACAGAGGATGGTACCACCGCGAGCAAAGAGGATCACACCGCGGAAGTCCCAGCCGCGGTGGAGTAGTCCTCGTCACTGCTCACCGAAATATTGTGAATATGAAATACTTTATGAGATATGTTCCTTGCGCATTGGTAACCACACAAATACGACATTTGTCTTTCGTCAATTTCCAGAATCTTAGTAAATTTTATTTCCACTCAAAATGGGTAGACATGATTTTGAAATAAAAAAGAAAACATTTAATGGTCTATAAGTTCGCTTTTTTCATGCACTGCACGTATAAATTCCTTGCATGATTGTTTAAATATTTATTACAGAGTTATTTTCGTCTTTCTTCAATGTATTTATCATCTTCAGCATGTGTTTAATAACTATTTTTTTTTTTAAATTCAAATGCATGTATTTTTCTTACAATAAATATTAATAAAGCATGTGGGTTATATAAAAAATGTCTCTATATAGTTCGATAATCAATTCGTATACATGTATACAAATGCATTACAACAAGATTCGAAGCAAATTAGACGATAAAGAAAAAAAAAAATAAAATAATTCTTTTATGTCGGGAATAAATTTTATTGTGAAAAAATGTTACTTAATTAGGCGGACGATGAATCGGCAAGATTTCAGATTCAGATTCATTTATTTCAATCTCAAGACCACTTTGCAATGGTATAAAGAGACTATAAAATACATAAACTTTGAAGATTTTCTAATTAAATACTAGCGGCATACGTGAAAACACAAGAATAAGGAAAGGTAGCCTCATGTTTTAATAAATGTGAAGTATAGAAACTACTGGGGGGGGGGGCATATTTTGTTTATTTTCCTAATAAATGAACATAATTTTCTTAAAAAACAGTGTTTACTGTTAGACATTATATGCTTAAAACTAATAGTATTTTTTGTTTTGGTATAACTTGCTGGTAAGTATTGGTTTCTTTCTTGTTGTAATGACGGACAATTAAGAATGTAATGAAATTCACCCCCAATTTCGTGTTTTGTGCATTTTTTACATATTCTTTCATTTCTAGGTGTATTTCACCAACGTCCATTTTCAATGGGTAGGTGGTGATTACAAGTTCGAAATCTACAAAATATGATTGCATCTTTTTTTGTTAACGTATCCAAATAATTTTCAAATTTTATTTCTTCCTTGTATAGTCTATAATTTAAAGCTTTAGCAGATGACTGAAGTACTGACTGCCAATTTTGGTTAAATTGATCTATTAAAACATTTTTTACTTTCACTTTTAACCACTTGGTATTTTGTATATTTTGTTCAAGCCAAATATTAGAGAGTCCACAATGATTTAGTGTTGTTTTTATACAGTCAAGCCAGTCAATTTCACCAATTTCTTGGTTCAAATGAAAGGCCAAGTTGTAGAATAATTTAGAAAGTTTGGTTTCTTTTTGACCTGGTCTGCTATAAATGCACGTTACCATGAGGATGGACTTATAAAGGAAGGTTGATAAAATTGTTGAAAAAATCGAATGGATATATATTTTCAATATCAAAGCACTATTTAGGCATATTTGCGTTTCTTAATTTGTTATATAGATTATTCAATGGTGAAAACCGACATTCTGAATAAAGAGTGTAAAAAAAATGATTTAATAAAAAAGCGTTTCTTTTTTTTTTTTTGATGTTTTTTAAAGCACAATAAATAAGTTAATACAAAGTCTGAAGTCAAATATAATTTTTTCACTCGATGTAAGAAATCCGGGAATTTTAGCGCACCCAGTTGTATTTGAATTTTAGCCTGCAATCTCCATATCCGATATTTTTATTAACATTTGGAACTGAAACTGGAAAGGGTGAAGAAATGGGTGTTTCAGAAATCAAAGACGAGTCGGCACTTCAAAGCTTATTGTCATCAGCCTCAAAGTATGAACATTCTTATCTTGATATGCATGAATATGAAAGAGAGAAAATCATTGATTACATGTAAAAGTTAAGATACTTAAAATAATTACGTCTTTTATCATGCTTATCAGTACTGATGTGGACATGCATAAGAGATCTGCCTTTATAGCGAGCGCAGCTCGCCGGCGCGAAGCGAGCTCTAACGGCAAGGCGTGTGTGAATAGAAAATTCGGACCAGTTGTACATTCATTCAACGGAGTTTTTTGGCATCAGTAAATCGGACCAGTAATGCATTGTTTTAATCGTCCCAGTAGTTCCCTGTAATCATGGCAATTTTTATCACTTCACATTGTCATGAGAATCAGCAAGACAATCAAAACAATAACGATGTATACGACATACAGTCAGTTACCTCTAAAGTTCACCTCAGTACACTCTCAATCAAAAAAAAAAAAAAAATAATCGAGTGACGTCACAAAGGTTTGCACATTGATCCGATAGATTTTTTCGGCGTCAGTAAATTTGGACCCACAATTCATAGTACCAATGGTTTCCAAGTCCTCACGTTCTCGCGAGAATCAAAGTAAAACTTTTGAGAAGCATAAAAGATGTGTAATTTTAAGAACATCATGCTTTTTAAGTAAATAAAACAGTATACTTCGCTTACTTTTATTTCTCAGGGGAGTTTTAAAGAGTCAGACGACACTTAACCAACGTGAACTTTGACGTCACAATAAGGGGAAATTACTCTAACTGAAGTTATTGTAAATCTGCTGAAATTACCAAAATCCTCTCAAAATCTTGCAAAGCTAAAGAATGAGGACATTTCTTCAGATATAGGAAACAGTTGTAACTTGCACTCATTTGGATGAATGCTCACATTTATTTTATTCACTATAATTTCCAGGAACGTACACGTAGCATCGGTTTTTTTAAAAGGGGGGCGGGTGGATGGCAGCCTCATCCAAAAAATCTTTACAAGCAAAAAGAAAAAAAAGATAATTCTCAAAATTCTGAAAATTCTATTCCTTCAGCTCTTTAGCAGTTCAATGGTTTCTTTATTTTCATTTCCATTTATTACATGCTCCCAATCCCAAGTGGGGGGGGGGGGGGCAACTCCATGTCCCTTTAATATGATAAGCAAATATTTTTAAGCGTAAATTAAAATTAAAAAGAAAAAATGTCGACTGCAAAAAAGGGGATGAACTGACGTTACAATCACTTTAAAAGAGGAGATACAGTACTGCAATGAACATTTATATTAAAATCTTTATTATTCAACAACATTTTATCTCATCTGAGATTAAACTATTGTTCTACTTATAGTTAAATAGATAACAAATCTTATAACATATGGAATCTTATAAAATATGCATGGATAATGGAAATTTACTGAAAAAATAGGTACGTTTTATTTTTGTTGCAATCAAATTTATTTACGTTGTTAATTTTATTTTTATTGATTTATCATAATTCGTTGTTTGATCACATGCTGCGCTCGCCCCAACGGTCGCACCGTAAAACATATTACTTCTCTTAGGCATATAGTTGTCTGTTAAAGAGCCGAAAAGTAATTTAGTTGGGTGAATGGAAGCATCGAATAATATATATTAATTGCAATTCTTTGTTTTAATTCCGCTTATTTAGGTTGTTATTTTCATTCAATTTATTTGTACTTTTCATTTTGATTGTGTCCTATTATATAGAAATGTATGAATTGGTTGTTATCAGTTTCGATTAAATTCAGATCATAAGTATTGAATCTACTGAATGCCTTATCAAGTTAGCTGATTTATTCATTACACACACAACTTGTTTTTCTCGTTTTAAATTATACCTGTGTGATGTCTTTGTAGTCAACTGGTGGTACTGCACTTCTCAGCAGCATGGGCTCCTCAATGCAAACAAATGAATGATGTCATGGAGGAACTTTCTAAAGATTCACAGTATACTAATGTACAGTTTGCTAAGGTAAAACATTTGTTACATGTACTTTTTCCCGGCACAGACTGAGTATATTTATTTTTAGTACTGTATTTATACATTTATAAATACATGTATAGCTAAACTCTGATAATAATATCATGATTTAAATAAAATGGTTTAAACAATTCATTCATTTGCAATTATGGTACAGTGTAAAGAAACTATGATTGCATTTTATATGATACAGTGTAAAGAAATGTATGATTATTTATATATAATTATAATATGTTTTACGGTGCTACCGTCTTGGCGAGCGCAGCAAGAATTACACATACCTTGCATAATTGTCAACTTCGTGATATTTTGACTTTTATCAACTAACATCAAATAATTTTTATTTTGCCATATGTGTTGTATCCGTGGCCCCAGTCCCTGTTTGTAGGTGTGTAATTTCCCATTTCCCAGTTTAATGGTTTGACAAAATGCAATATCTGCATAGATTTTTTTTTCCTTTTTTTCTCTTTATTCTATATTATTTAATTCAAAATTACTTTTTTTAAATTTCCTCCCTACTTATACTTACTGTTCATGCACGCAAAATTAGCTTAACTCAAACTTGTATATATAATTATATAATCTCTTTATCAAAATAAAAAAAACCCACTAAAAACCCACAAATCATCTAAGGCAGGTATCGAAGTTTATACAGAAATAGCTATATGGTACACGCATTACAGACGTTTGATCAACCTCTAAATTTATCGCGGGAAAACTAGTGCAAGAACACTGTGACGTCACATGTTCAAATCTATATTCATTTGTTTACATATCTCGACTCAATACGAAGGAATGAAAGCATGTAAAAAATCTCTTGGGTCTCACCAAATCTTGTGCGCTACTCAAAACATGTCTTCAAACTTCAACGCACCGTTAATTACGAGTTAAATGATAGCCATTTTTTGCATAGCACCACGGGAAAAAACATTAGAGAGCACTATGGGACGTAGACACAAAATTTTTCTTGATGAATCTGTAGGTTTAGCTCGTTCTTTTTCCCGCGCGCACTGGTTCTTAGAGTGAAGCAAGCTATAAATATATCATTATGGTATATTGTAAGACATTTATAATTATAAACTATAAATTTGTTTAAAAAAATATTTTAATTTTTATTTTGAAAGTTGGAAGCTGAGGATGTACCAGAAATCTCTGAGAAATATGAAATAACAGCAGTACCCACATTTATATTCATCAAGGTAGGGTTTTAAAATCCCATATTTTTGTTTAGAAAGGTTTTTAAATCCTATTTTCTCATAATCAATTAATTTAAAAAACCCTATTTATATCCTTACTTATCATGCTAATCCAATGGCACAAAGTCATATTTTTGAGATGTGGCAGATGAATACAATTTCCGAAGGTAGCTAAACACTTGAAATCTTGTTCATAGCGATAGTGATTGCATTGGCATTGATGTAAAAACCCTAATGTATTTCTTGGGTTACAGAACAAGTCCCAGGTGGATAGAATTGATGGTGCCAAAGCGGCAGATCTGACAAAAAAAGTCAAGCTTCTGTGTTCAGGACAAGGGGGTGTGCCACCGCCAGCGGAGGACAAAAAGCCAGTTCAGGTAACTACCTGGTGTATCTTGTAAATGTTTCATTTATCAATGACATAAAACCTGTTTTTAAAGAACTTAACAATAACTTTCTCAAATGAAAACCCTCTGGGAAATATTTCAAGTGTGTTTAAAATCACACTAAAGATTTTTGTTTAAAAAGTTAACACATTTATTAAAAAAAAATGTACACTCCACCAGTACACAGTTTTATCTGTCAATAAAAAAAGGAAGAATTGCATACAAAATATGGCTCAATTTTAGAACTGGAACCAGTATATATTTAATTTTTTTTCGTAAAGAAAAGTACAATATGTACATGTAAATATATGGTTTATATTATATTGTTTACATAGGATTTAAACACAAGGCTGAAAAATTTGATCAGCTCTGCACCAGTCATGCTCTTTATGAAGGGAGACCCAGAGCAACCAAGATGTGGTCAGTACAGAGACCCAAGTTATCCATTACATATTGTGTGAAAGATTTTTGTTTAAAAAAAAACCCAGATCAGATCTTCTTCTTTTAAGACTGACAGGGCCGATTGTAAAATGTTTTTGCTTTTGTGTTGTACATGCAGGTTTCAGTCGGCAAATCACACAGCTACTTAAGGAACGAGGAATCAAGTTCAGTTCTTTTGATATCCTGCAAGATGAAGAAGTTAGACAAGGTTAGCACGAAATACATGTACTTCTTTGCCATGCAAATGTGTGAAAGATACTGTATCTGATGTGCAATAATCTTAAAGATGTTGTAAGGCCTGGGAAAACAAATCATTAAATTTTTTTGGCCAAATAACAAGTTACAACATTTTGTAAATCGATAAATTATGAAAAAAAAAGAAAATTATAGTTTAATACATGATTGATTTTTACTTTGCTTGCAAGTACCAGTACATGTATGGTAGGGTCATGCTAGATGATAGGAGTGAAAAAATAAATCTCAATGTTTTTATTCATCACTAAGGGTTGAAGACATATTCCAACTGGCCCACATATCCACAACTTTACGCAAATGGTGAGCTGATAGGAGGGGTGGACATAGTGAAGGAACTGATCGAGTCCGGGGAACTGGAGGCCCAGCTACCAAAACAAACCAGTCTCGAAGACAGGTGCACTGATTAAATTAAATTAAATGTACGGTATTTGCATTCTAGGACACCCGCGACAACTTTTGCTTCTCTGTGGAAGCTAGACTGACAGTGGGTCTCCGATGTCATATTGTATTTATTTTAAAAGAGAAAGAACATTAAGTGAAGAATTTTGTAATATGTTCTGCATTCATTCATTTCAATTTAATTTACACGAGACCTAGCTGTGTTGTGTTCCAAAACCTTTATGTGCTTCACATGGTATTGAAACAATATTAACTTTACATGCTTTACTACAAAATGATGTATATTATTATTTGTCTTGTAAAATTTCAGATTGAAGGGGCTGATCAACAAGTCAGATGTCATGTTATTTATGAAGGGTGATCCCGACAACCCCCGCTGTGGATTCAGTAAGCAGACGACCAGCATACTGGCTGATACTGGGTAGGTGTGAAAACAATGTATTAACTGAGTTTCATATTAATGTGATATTATGAAACTGTTGATAAACATCAAAAAACAGTTACTAAAAATTCATTGTTTAGTTGTTTGTTTTGTTTTTCAAAGTTTATACATGATTATATTTGTGTAGTTATACTAGAAGATTTGAATTATTGATTGTTGAATTTGCAGCGTGAAGTATGATACCTTTGATATTCTTACCGATGAGGAGGTAAGACAAGGTTTGAAGAAGTATTCTAATTGGCCGACTTATCCCCAACTATATGTTAAAGGAGAGTTGATTGGTGGATTAGACATCATCAAGGTAAAACTAATATACTAGGTACATGTGTAAACAATATTGATAATTGTCTGTGCATATACAAACTACAGACTAATGAAACATAAAAACTATAAGAGTATTTAAAGTCTGTATTAAAGATGCACATTGACTCAATATTAAAACTTAAACTACATTCAGTGATAAGATTATTGTTGAAGAGGAAAAATTTTTTAGTGATTATTTCAAATGTATAATGTTTGTTTTCAAATATTTTTACAGGAACTTAAAGAATCTGGAGAACTGGAATCTGTATTGAAAGGACAGTAAGACTTATACGCAAAGGGAGTGAACTCTGACTAGTGCTAGCCATCTCTGTTGTCTATTGAAAAATTATGCATTCGTAATGGTATATTATAATGGTTATGTCATTTACACATGATTGGTATAAACATTTTGAATAAAAATGAAAAATGTTGAAATATGGTCTATTCATGAAATTCCACTTGAAAAATAAATGGAGCTTTGAAAAGAAGATAGTGTAGTTGTGTTTTGTTTTTGTTGTTATTTTTTGGGGGGTGTGGGTGGGGGTGGGATTGGCTTTATTTACCAACCTTGGTGTGGATGTTTCGTAAGATGTATACCCAAGAATTAATGTAAACTTTACTCAAATTTTATGTGACAATACAATGTAATTTAGATTTCTTATTCTGAAAAAAGTTTACAGTGGGTCTTGTAATATGTCCCATATGAAGCACCTGACTATAATTGATATTTTGTCCTATATAATCAACATCACTACGAACTAAAGTATTACAAAAGTCCCACTGTACTAAATAAATATACTATTCAGAAACAATTATGTTCTTTTGCAAAATAAATACAATAAAATAACGTTATGTAGATGATATATATTTCAAATAAATGGCGCCGGGGGATTTTAGGTCATGAGTCATAAAATGACGAATTCTTTAGAAATTCATACGCTTCAAATTTGAAGTGATGAAAAGTACTTTCAAAGAAGATATATATCTTAAAGCATTTTTCAAATAAATTTAATAATGATATTAAACACTTACCAACAAAATTGCATTAAACGATATAAAGCCGTTTATTGTGTTTGTAATACTCGATCAAATCGCGCACTACATTTGTCGCCAAACAGGTGCGCGTACAGGTAACCGGAAGTGGACTGGTTTGGAATGGCGTAGGAAAACAACGACGAGATTACCATTTGAAATAATATGATGGGCACGAACATCTGTGTATCGTTCTTTGCCTTCCTATGTTTATTCGCACTGAATAATGCTCAAACACAATGTAAGTAAATACAGCTTCTGAATTTTAGGGTATTTTTACCTTGTTTACAGGTGTGCAAACGGCGAATCCGGAAATGAATTGCATTTGTTGATATCATGGATATACCGTATTGAATTTGATACATATAAAACATTGCTTTGTACTCACTACTGTACATGTTGTTTTGTCGTATTTTATCTATGATTCTGTATTTAATTTATCTGCTGAACAGCTACAGGTATGTATACACAGGTGTGATTTCCCCTCGATCACCTTGTTTTGATTTTGTTGGTACAGTACAGATCTCCCCTATTTGTTAAAATGTCTTCAGTATGATAAACTCTCTGTCATTTGATGTTGTTGTAAAAATTTTTTTATATATGTAGTTTCATTGTGTTAATTATTTAACTATAAGAATCGTCCCTTCCTTAACTCATGATTATAAATTTATTGTTTAGAATTTGAATATTGTATTCGGTACAATATTTTTTATCTGAAAAAAAAAGACAAAGAAATGATTTGTTTTTTAAGGAAACAATTCCAAACATTAAGTGACAAAACTTAATTATTGTGTATAATAAAGCAGATTGAAGATTATTAACAGGTTTTTCTAATTTATGCTGGTAATCATGGTAATACGTACAGCAGTAGATATTTCTTATGTTAGTGCAATTTCTAAATGAATCCAGCATATTGAATTGTCAGTTGATTTTATATTTGACAAATTATTCTGTGCCTGCTAGAACTTTAAATATTTAATGACAGACAGTGTTAAAAATTGCACAGATAGTGATCCAAACTTATTGTGAGTGGTGCCACATACACATTCTCTCGCCTCAGAGCAATTACAACCTTGAAATTGCATTTCATTTTATGTGATAATGTCTTTGATTATGATTATTTTTGGAAGTTGGAATTTCAATAAATTTTGTTTTTAGGCCCATCCCATATATACTATTATCATATTAAGTTTCTTGGTCCTTTTTTTTACCTTAAACACACTGAAATTAGTACATTGTAGATCTGTACCATATTTGAGCATGAAGTACCTTCATTCTGCGGCGTGTCTTGTCTATCATTTCAGATTCATTCTTCATCCATAAAAAAAAAAAAATACACATAGAAGTTATACTTATAATTACTGGATTTAGATTGCACTAAATTTTGAGTGCAATGATTTATTTATACTAAGTTTATAGTAAATACAATTCTTAATGTTATAAATTCTTGTTCTGACATCAATTTCGGCTCATTCCATACTTATAGCAAATCTCTCTCTTTTTAAAATAAAATAGTCTAATAATTTGAATTTACGCTGTGTCCTGATTGGTTATCTACTCTGTATAGGTTTATAATAACAAAGGACATTTCATTTTAATTTGCTAGTTTTAAGATGGTGTGTAATCTCAGAAGCCGAGGAGAAGAAATGTCAGGATCTGAAAAAGGTGGCCGCAAGCATGTACGCCAATAGAGTACCAAGCTACGAGGTCATTCCACTAATAGAATGTGTGTTGGGAAGTGATATGTAAGTAAAAAGAATCAAAACTTGCTGGTTTCACCTATAGGGTACCTTTAATTGAATGATAATTAACCTATAAATTTACATTTCTGGAATATTGATAGTGATGAATCATGATTTATGTTTTTTAAGTATTCTAGCTGGGAAAAAAACTGTCATCTCATAATATAAAGTAATTTTTAAAAATTTGGAATAACAATGACATACATTTTAAATCTCACAGTTGAACAGTAATGGGGAAAACCCCAAATGAAATAAAGTATAAAGCACACCAATGAATGATGTGGTTATTGTTCCTATATATTTCATTTGTGTAATGGGTTTAATGTTTTGAATACCAGGTATAACTGTATGGAGAAGGTTCAGGACAATGATGCCGATATCATGGCCCTTGACACAGGACAGGCCTACTTTGGAGGGAGGTACTACAACATGATGCCTTTCTTAGCAGAGAAATACAGCCCAGGGGGCACAGGTACGGTGATAAGTAACAAGTTTATCTACTTAATATATAGGGTAAACAGAAGTCACCAAGATTTGTGATTATTGATTTTAGATATATTGTTATGACAATAAAGTGGTTGATGTTGTAGATACAGGGGATGGAATGAACTACTATGCTGTGATTGTTGCCAAAAGAGGATCACAGTTTAATGTGTTTCAACTGCAGGACAAAAGGGCCTGTTTCCCAGGTAATTCTATGCCTTTGCTTTCTATTATGGAGCATTACATATCTAAATGTTAATTTCCATCACATTTTGTGCTATGATAACAATATATATAAATTTTGCAAGGAGTTATATTGATACTTCTGTGAAATTCATTCTATTTTTTGTTATATTAGAACAATATCTTTTAGCTTTGCAATGAATCAGAGTTGGAATCTACTGTGAAATATTGAAACATGATTTACAACCAATTGGTTCATTTTCAGGAGTTGGAACTGCAGCTGGATGGCTCTATCCTATCGGTGAATTTGTAAAAAAGAATGGTCAGACCAACATTATGCAGGTGACAGAATGTAACGCCATCGTTAAAACTGCCACCAACTTCTTCAAGTCCATGTGTTTACCAGGAGCCCTGACATCTTTTTATAACCCATTTGGTAAGCTGGTAGCCATTTGGCTGAGATCTGATGGCTCAATACATGTAGTTGAAATTCAGTTCATTGTTTAAAACATTAGAAAGCGGACATAGCTTTATTCCTAGATTTCAGATATAAAACAAAACTGAATTGCAAAATTACGATTTACCGATTTCATTTAGGAAACAATCCAGCTAGAATTTGTGAGTTATGTTCTGGGTTCTTGGAAAAGAAATGCTCAACTGACGACCCATTTGCTGGATATGACGGAGCATTTAAATGTATGTCAGAGGATGCAGGCGATGTGGCTTTCCTGAGACATGATACAGTGGCACAGATGGCTATGAACTCCAGCTACATGCCTGATGTAAGTAGTTCTTGTATTTTTTCTTGGACAAAGACTCAGGAAGCTATTAATGCCTGATATACATTGTAAGTTTATAATCATATAAATCTGAGAAATAGACTTGCGGGCCACTTTTTGCCAGATGTAAGTTCATGGGACAAGTGTCTATGTCCTATGTCTGAGACATAGACTATATTGGCAACTACAATACATGCCAAATGTTTGTTTCATTGTATATACCGTATACAGGGAAATATTCACCCCCGTTTTATTTATGTCCCTTTTGCCCTCATTGTCAGACGGGCGAATTTAAGACTAGGAGAATTTCAATGTTTCAAATTATCTCTCTTTAAACACAACTGTGTCTGGCTGAACTTAAGACGGGGCGAAACTGAAAGTATAGAAGGAGGAAAATTACGCAGGACGAAAATAATCCTGTATACAGTACATGTATCCAGGCTTACGGTCAACATAAATGTTAGTCAATGTAAAAATCTCTACGGTACATGTGAATAAATCAGAGAGTACCGGTACTTGAATTTTGAGAGCTGTTACAATAACATGTTAAACACCATGTTTCTTTCCAGAATTATGAGCTGCTGTGTCCTAATGGGATGAGAGTGCCTGTGACAGAGTATATGACTTGTAACTATGGATCCATTCCTGCTAACACAGTAATGACCTCCTCACTGAAAACCAAACCAGAAGTGGACGTCTACAAGAACTTCCTGCTGAAAGCTGCACAATGGTTTGGTCCCAGTGGACAGTACAGGAACCAGTTTGATATGTTTAGCTCCCAGCCCTGGGGATACTTTAACCGCAGAAATCTGCTATTTATGGACAGCACACAGACACTGGTGGATGTTGGAGAGAAAAACACTTACTACAGTTGGGTTGGTGAGTTGAAAATCTTTTTTCAGCTTTTAAGCAGTACCGGTATATGCCTTCTGCGCTCAAGCTTGTTAAAATTATTTCCCAAAACTATCAATTGCCTTCTTGTGTGGAAGTGTTCAGTCTGCTATCATCTGAAGCCATCTGCCATTGTTTGGAATCTACATAGCTCTCTTTTTACATTGGTCTGCTTGAGCATAAAGTGTTGTAAACTTGTATTGATGTGTAATATTTGCCACCAATTTTTTAATGAGTGAAATATACAATCTGATTCTCTATGTACATAGAGCATAAATGAAATGTTATTTACCGGTAACTGTTAGATACGAATCAGAGGTCATACACAAAGGTCAATCTCTGTCAATGCTTTATGCTAATGGATCAACAATTTCAGTAAATTAAGCTACAACTTACAAGGTATTCTCTTCTCAAGCAGCCATGGCCAGATGAAAGACAGTTGTACATTTTTGGCAGTGGTTTGCAATGAACTGGCCTCTCTGTGAGTGATTTTCAGCATGTGAATTTTTACTATAATTTCTTGTTTCTTTTGCTAGATAATGACTTCTATCAGATAATGGACTACCACAATGCCTGCCCGTTGATAACGGCCCGTCTCTGTGTGATCTCTAAGCAAGAGAAGGAGAAGTGCGAAATGATGATGATGGCCTTTAACGCCAAGGACTTGCGCCCAAGTCTGGACTGCATCAAAGGGAAGGGAACAGACGACTGCATGAAGCTGATATCCAAGGGAGACGCAGATATGGTGATGTTGGACCCTGGGGATGTGTACTTAGCAGGAAAGTAGGTCAAATTGCAAACGTTCACTCTAGATCAAGACTGTTAATTTAATGGAATCAATTAATAAATAATAAAAGTAAATAAGGTAATATTACCATGACTGTCCAAATAAATATATTTTTTTATTGAAAAATATTGAAAAGATAAAATTACCATGACACACTGCAAATTCTATTTCAAAATGAGCAATATTTAAAATTTTTGATGAACAGGAAATATGGATTGGAGCCATTTGTGGTTGAGGACTATGGGAATATGAATGCCTCTGTCCATGTGGTAGCTGTCGCCAGAAAGAGAGACCACTATATGACGTTGTTCAACCTCAAAAGTAAGTTCTCCTATGAAAAGTTATTGTTTTTGAATATACAGCATATGAAATTTATTTCATTGAATTCAATAGCTATCTTATAAATAGCTTATTATGGTAATTTGGTACTATCAAAAATAATAATAATAAAAAAACCATTAACAACATCAGTAAAAAGAAAATGGAGTGTTACAAATAGTTCACATGCATTTGGATACAAAAAATGTTTTCATTATTTCAGGGAAAAGAGCTTGTTTGCCAGGAATTGGTCGGGGAGACGGATGGATTATCCCAATGAACATCTTTATTGAAACAGAGCAGTTCATTCCGCAGCACTGTACCCTCTTTGAGAATCTGGGTAAATGTCTCTAATCAAATGGAAAAATGATTCTGAGCTCTCTCAAGATGCATGTTCAAAATATGATATGTACAATATGCAATGGTAGTATGCCCCCCCCCCCAAAAAAAAAGGAAAACCCAATTTGATAATGACATGGGATGAAAAGGACTTCATTTTAAAATAGCAATTAAATTATTGCAATAATCTTCTTAATTAGAATTAAATATTAGCTTAGCTTTCTCCATAGTGTAGCAAGTGTTGACAGATGGTATCAATAAAGTAACTCATGGTATCGTAGACAAAGTTTTATTTCATTTTATTTGTATGTGACTGACTTGTCCTGCTTTGTTTGGTCCACAGGCCAGCTGTTCGTCCACTCCTGTATCCCCGGCGCCATGGACAAGGACTACAACCCTAACCAGAAGCCGGTCAGTCTGTGCGAGGGCTGCGCGGCGGGCGGCTTCAGGAAGTGTCAGAGAACCAGCGAGGACCAGTACTTCAGCTCCAGCGGGGCATTCCGCTGTCTCACTGAGAGTGAGTCTAGGGGATCCATTATTGTTCATTCATTAACATATAATCATGGTGGCTTGGTTTTTGTGGATTTCATGGGTACCACTCATTGATAACCTTTTATGGGAGCCACAATGTTATACCGGTACTCCTTCAAATCTGTAAAAAACTGGAAGGCTCCCTCCCCCTCCAAAAAAAAGTGCTCATATGAATTGAAATAATTGCAAAGTATTATAAAACAAAATTGATATTTTCAGTTTTTACTGAACAAAAGGTTAACTTTTTATCTTCCCTTCTGTAAGTGATATGAAATAAAAAAGTGATTTTTCAATATTGTTTTTTTTTTTATAGAGGGTGGAGATATTGCGTTTGTGAAACATCTGACAGTACGAGGCAATACTGATGGTAGGAGACAGTCCTTCTGGGCCAGAAACAGGCGTTCTGATGACTACGAGTTGATGTGTAAAGATGGCCGCAGAACCCACATTGATGACTGGGAGAACTGTCACCTCGGCCAGATTCCTGCCAGCGCCATGGTTACAGCCAGTAAGTAACGCTTTTGATAAAGCGGGATGACAAGTGTATTGTCTGTAATTGTGTACACAACTTTATATAGTTCTAGTCCTTAATTATAGTCTTTTATGAGAATTTTTTTTTTATTAATTTTCAGAGTACAAGAGTGAACAGGACAGAACCATATTTTGGCAGCTATTAAATTATGGTCAACAATTCTTTTCCTCAGACATGTGAGTATTGCAATTTAAGTCAGTCACATATCACTAAAATTTAAACTTGCTGTATGGTATATTAAATTTTGGTACATTTATTTTTGACTGAGTTTTCTCCCTTTGGTTTGCAGTGAAGGAGACTTCCATTTGTTTGACTCTGGGACTTGGTACAATGATCTGATATTTTCGGACGACGCCGTGCGATTAATGAGGCTGGACAAAAGTATGCAGGACTACAGGAATTACCTGGGTCAGGACTTTATCAACAAGGTGGAAAACCTGCACAAGTACACCTGTGTACCGGTCAAACCCAGCTCCACATCACACACTTCCATCTCTCTCCTACTACTGGCAGCCATATTCATACTCCAGTTGGTTGTGTAACATACATGTATACTGGTGACTTTTAACAAAGTGATAAATCATTTTCATGGATGAAAGTTGTGATGAAAGTGTGTCTTTCAGAAATGTATCTGTACCTATATGTATATCATTGTCATTATTACTGTGTAACTGTGAGGAATTTTAAACATTTAATATCAGTCGATTGATAGAAGCATGTGTAGATATACATGTATTAATAACGTTATAACCACTGTATTATATCTCTATTACTCCTGTTAATCTTTGTCATGGAGTTGAAGAATGAGGAAAAAACCACAAGTCCCGCATGGTGCATTCTTCCTCCAAAACACCTCATTCAGGGAAAGGTTGTGCATTTTGCTGTAAATTACTTATATTATTATATATACCCACACTGTATCCATACTGCACTTGCTACGAGTAGACAGAACTAGATTTAGCTTATAGCCAAAGATTTGATCCAAATTAATTTAAAAGATTCCATTTTTTTCGTGATTCTGAAATCATATAGGCTCAAACCCTTTTCTTATTAAATCTGGCAATGATTTTTGTGTAGGAATTTTTGGAGGTATGTTTGTACGTGTGTGTATTTCCATTAATTTTTATCAGGTGCCATTTATATGCTATGTACATTCCTAGACATGAATGCTAATATTTTATACAAGAGAGTGTACAGTCATTGAGAGAATGAGAGAGTGCTTATTTGTAAATACTTGTATCTATTTTTATACAAATCATTTTTTTTTAAATATGTACTTGACATGTATGCAAATTAATTTGTATTTTAGGAGAGTGTAATTAATTGTATTTTATGATATGATTATCCAGTCGTTGATATCAATTTTCATTACCTGGTATACTGACTTGTACCAGATAGTTTTATAATTTAAAGTTCTTTTTCTCTAAAATCTAATTTATGAACAAATTTAGAAATTCATGTTAATATATACTATCTGTATACTGGATATTTCAACTGGACACAAATAAACTGAAAAACTCAAGATATGACTGGTTTTGATTCCTACATATATTTATAGAGAAACCTGTTGGGGGTAAATAATGAGGCTCTTGAAGATGTCATGAGTACATATAGTCATTGTTGTAGGATACTGCACTTGCTAAATACATCCCCAAAAAGCATATACATATACATGTATTTACATCTACAGAGTAATTTCTCTATTTCTTAAGGTGCTATGGGACATCTATCGATATTAATGTGGATTAAGGTGGAATGTCCCTCTGATAAGAGAGATAACTTCTGTAGAAAATATTCTCACTTTGTTTCTGTTAACTCGCAATTATTAAGGCATGAAGCAACAAGGGAGGCGGTGCTGGACCCTATTTTATGCTTGACGGCGACATTTATTTAAATTCAAATATAGAAAGAGGAAAACGGACATAATTTTTTTTCAAATAGAACTAAATTGTAAGTACTAGTACAGTACATGAACAATACATGTTTGATGTTTTAGGCCAGATAATCTTTAGATGGATAATTTTTGTTTCTCTCTAAATAGCTCATTCACAAAGGTAAATGAATTTTAATTGGGAAAAACGTGACTATGGCAATCGCAAACTCTATAGACTTAGTCATCATCATTTGAAACTTATAACATTTCAAATGTCTAAAATTGAATAAGTGTTCTCTATTCTGAGAGAGCAGATATGGGAAAACAAAATATAAAAAAAGAACAATATCACATTTTATTCAAGATAATATATCTCTATATTGAGATTATACCAATTACTGGAACAAAATATTCTGGAGTACATTTTTAGCATTCTAAAACATATGGATCCAATTTACTATTATCTTATCCAAATTTAAAAGAGAAAACCTTTTCTGAAAAATTAGATGCTATTGTAATTTATCATGACCTCTATGTAAAACCTTAAATAGTTTATGATAAAGAAAGATAACTCTTAATTGCTGATTGAAGCAGTTTTTGTTACAATGCTATACAACAAAGTGCTATTCTGAACTAAAAAGCAGCACTTCATTATATTTTGTAACATGAATTGAAAATGTATACAACTATATATTATTTTCATATGCATTTAATATTTTTATTTTTATGCTGCGATGGTAAAAGTTTGGGTTTATTAATCACTATATATATCTAATTTTCTTCATATCATGATTACACACATTATCAATTTTTGAGCAATCTAGCAGTGCTTCATCACTTCAACTTTGTTTCATTTGAATCTCTTGGTATTGACTTTGATGAAAATTAATACAACATTTTTTTAAATATATATGTTAAAATTAATAGCAGAGGGATATTACACCTTAAACTACATTATACGGTAATTGAAATACTTCCACAGGTTTAGAAGTTTCAAATTTCACAATATTTAACCAAAAAATATGTTTTAAAATTTGAAAGGTGAAAGTTTTAAAATCCCTAGCAGGATTCGAACTCATGAGGTACAGATCTGTAGTGAACCCACTCTACCCACTGCGCTACCACTGTAAGATGACAACTTTTGGAAAGAAACTACTTATAAAATTATACTTGATTTTATTGTTTCGATTAATAATACGTCACAACATGGATGTGTCCCATACCACCTTAAGAAAACGGATTGTGATTCATAGCTTTATAGAAAATGACAGGGCTGAAATCTTCACGACCCAAAAAGCATATTAACAAGTCAAATGTGTGTATATTTACAGGTTTAAAAAAACAAATTTGCTCTCTAAATTGTTTATACCATTACATATTGTAAAGACAACTTGTACTGATAAATACATGAATTGTTTGTAATTTTTTAACTGATACTTTCGTCAGAATAAGAACCAATTTGAAAGTTATATCTAGTGAATACTGTACAATGATAAATTCAACAAAATAAGTCAATAAACAGTATTTATTTTGGCACATGTCGCACACATTATTTTCTGTAACTGCATTAGTATAAAAGTATAAAAATAACAACCAATGAAATTATGAATAAATTAATATATACTATAACTGTAGCAAGTGTTACTATAAACAATTGGTATTCTACATGTATATTTCCTACATTTTTGCAATTAAAAAAGATGATTGCGTAGATGCACACAGTTGAAATGGATGCTGTAAAGTTCAGCATGGTGGGAAAAAAAATCAAGCATCTTTTATGTTTTTCTCTTATCCAAAATGTCATCAATATCATGGATGACTTTGGAAGTCTTCAGTAATGCTTCCCTCACTGAATCAAACCCTTGCATCATTTCAAGATTACTAGGAAACGGCCCAAATTGGCTTCTGCTAATGCTGCTGTGTTGACTCTGCATTGACATGTGACTGTTGTGTTGTGTTCTGATTGGATAACTTGAATTTGACATGTGACTTTTGTCTTGTGTTCTGATTGGATAACTTGAATTTGAGGCACTAGGAGGAGAAAAGTGAACATGGAGTTGGCTCCTTGAGTGTGTGTTCTGCTGCAATGAAGAAATTTGTGAGGCACTGAGATAAGTTTCATGCTGCTCTTGACCTCTCATCTGGTCCATACTTTCTGCTGCCAGCTTCATTCCTCTTACTGATCTGGTATTGTGTTCAATTCCACCATCTCCTCCAGGGGCCGTATGGTCAACAATATCTGGGGACAGTGTCAGGAATCATACAGTTCAAGGGAGAGAATAAGTAAATAATTGAAAATAACTGTTTCCACAAATTACAAATATCAAGATTAATCAATTTTAGCAAAGTATTATAAAACTTGAGGTAATAGGCTGTAAATCCATGCAAAGGATACAGTTAAAACATTTGATCTTTTGTAACTCCCTGTGTACCATCCTGAAAGAAAAAAAATTGCAATGGTGACTATGATAACATACAACCTAGCACAAGGGAAAAAGAATAACACAATTTTATTTTTCCATTTGATTTAATAGTACATGTTTTCTTAAAAAAAAGAATAGAAAGAAAAAGGTGTTATTTATATATTTGGTTGAGTACATACTGTTCATCACTCTGTTGTTGCTGCCATTTGGTGTAAAATTCCTTTCTCTGGGAGGGAAGACTATTTACCCATAAACTCCACTCAATGGCTGCATCTGTATACCTTAAATATATCAAGTTAAGAAGTTATTTTTTTTAAAATGCATGACAACTTAAAAATTACTTAAAAATGACCAGCTATCAAAACTGAATCTGTCACTTATTAAAAGGAACACATTACACAAACTTTTTGCATAAATTTTCTTGGGTTCCTTTTAATTGATTGCTTCTGAAAAAAAATTATTTTGTGGAAACACATACTCCTTGAAAAATATTATCAATTTTAGGTACCAGTACTTTGTTAGTACAGGGTATACAAGAAATCTATTCATTCTGATTTGGTACAACAGTACTTCAATGGCACTTATTATAATGTCTTACTTTCTGTAGAGTCCTGGTTTTTTGACATCCACCACTTGGTATTGGCCATTAGGAAGAAGAAGTTTACAAAACCCTTCCCTTAAATCTGCATTCACCTTCAATGCAGTTGGCATGCCTCCCTCTCCATTGCTCTGACACTACAAATGATACATGTTTCACCAAGTGATGGTAATCATTAATCTCATAAACCACACTAACTTAAAAGTTACAATTGCACACACATAAACTTAAACCAAAAATAAAATACTGTAAACAAACCTCTATTTGCGACAACTTTATTTTGTGATTTATCAGAGACATACTGGTTTGCAGCAACTAATTTTCACGAACAAGGCGTATACTGGATACTAGCTAGGAAATCATTTACAAAAGACATTTGATGACTAGTTCACGGCGAGAAATACTCGCAATGATGAGGCTCTTGTGAATCTTGCAAAAATTTCTTGCACATGAATAAAAGTCAGCTTACAGTAGGTACCGGTACTTGTGGAAATGATTTTTAAAAAATTAACTTTTTTTCCATCGTTAAAATATTGTGCTACATGTATATTGGCTAATATTGGATACATGTATTTTCTTGAGTATGAGTACAAAATCATGTTTACTTTACTCAGGTTCAGAAAAGTGACCATTGTGAAAGGAATTAAAATGTCAAGAAACTCTAATTATCTTATTCTCTATTTGAATACTTTTTAACAACCTGGTGACTATGGATCCCTTCACTGTGCTGGATACAACACTCCAGCCTCTTGGAGAAGTCGCACCACATGTCGAGGGATGTACGATCGTTGAACACAATTCGCACGTGCCCACTGGAGAAGGCGGTGAATCTGCCATAATCAGGGATGGTACACTCCTCCAGTACACTGGTGGGGAGTGGATCTATCACCAGGGACTGTTGCTAAAAATGAAAATTCCCAAAGTTTCAATTGTTGTTTCAGGTTGTCAACTTCTTCTCTAGATAAGGATTTATGATTAGAAGCATTTTGTTATAATCTTTGACAGCCAAAGATAAGTTGTCAATAACTTAAGAACAAAGTCTAACTTCGCTTTTTAACTTTTAAAATTTGTATTCTTTGATAAAAAGAGCATTTACATCATTCTACAATGCTTGTGGGCTAATCTTCAAGATAAAATTATTTTTCTGTGCAACAAAAATAATTATCTAGTCAATCTACCCTACCGTAAGTCTGCATATACATGTATTTTTATTGTACCTTCCAGCAACAGACATCTGCCTTTGTCAGAATTTTGTCCTCTTGATTTGCTTGATTATAGAACCTGGGAAGTAGTCATAACATATTGTGACAAGGAATACATTTGTATATTATACACACTATAATGCATAAAAAATTGTGGTCATGTAATATACATCCATCAATAGTATAACAAAATCTACATAAATAATCTTGAAAACTGACAAATATATATCAATGACAAACCTGTTTTGATAACCCCCGATTTTGTGTTCTAAATTCTTTATCAATACATGTTTATTTCTTATAAAGGTGTACAAGTTTACCTGTAGGCTCTTTTTATCAACTTCTCGACACTGTACAGAGTGCCTGGGGTTGGAGGGGGCAATGCTTTGATCGAGTAACTCCTTTCTTCCACCTCACTCTAATTCCGAAATACATCATAACTCTTCAAAAACTGAATTTTTGTAAATCAATAAACAAAAACTACAACTTTTGGTGAGTTGAAGACCAATTTTCCATATTATTACAATATCATTATAAATTTTACAATATCTTTATTGGTTGCAACTTTCTGGTACCCCCCCATCCCCCCCCCATACATAAAAAATATGGTAAAAAAAACATTAATGACGAGGTCCTCAGGTAAAGCCCCATATTGTGAAATGCTGCAGCATTGACAAATCTTATTGCCACTGAAAAGGAGACTAACTAAATTTTTCAAATTTTAGTAAAAAAAATTATTCCCCTTTCCCCTTTTCAATTTTGCAATTACATGTACCTGTCTTCGGCATTACCAGTGCTGGTATATTTTTCTAATTTTTGGCCTGGGAAACTACTGGGTGAACTTTTTTGTACAAAGAAAAGTTAGAAATTTTATCTCATTTATCTACCCTGTCTCCATAGGGACTGAGGTGTTTGTAGTAGAGACCTTTAACCCCTTGTGACACAATTACGCTGCCATCTCCTGGGTAGATTTCTAGTACTCTGGTGGAGGAGAGCCTCAAAATTCTAGAATAAAAAGACTTAAAAAAAATCACCAGCAGAAGTAATTACATGTACTTAGCTTTTCATTTCCAGTAATTTTGAAAAGCAATAGAACAAGAGAGTTGGGCTTCCTTTTAAAAATAAAATATATCAGTATTTCAAGAATTAGTACGGTAATAGTGTACATAATGTTAATATCACTTCTCTTGTACATGTTGATATTTTTTTAAAATTTGTACACAAAGTCCAGGAATTCATTTAGGCTGCTTTTCTTACAGGTAAAGGTTTTCCCTCTAAAATTACTGGTATGTGATAATTCCCCTTTTTAGAAAAAAAATTCTCCAATTAATCTCACTATTTTTGAAATATTTTGAGGGATTTTCGTTTTACTTGCTAGTAGCTACCCTAAACAAGCCAGATAAATCCTTGAAGTCTCACCTGAATATGACCCCTTCTACCATTAGAACTTTTAATCGCCCCTGTTTGAATGTGGTCAGATTGTCCAGGCTGTTTTTCTCATCGTCATAGATGTAGCTGCTCTGTAGTTTGTGGAGGTGCTGTGCGGGGCAGGTCAGGGGTAGGGGGGCCGACAGGGGGCACATGCAGTACTGATCTTTGGAAAACTTCTGCAAGGTTGGATCTTTCTTCTTCATTACACAACCATCCACTGTGATAGGCAGTTTACAAGTAAAAAATCAATGTATAAGGACATTTAATAATGAAATTTGTCAGTTTTTACAGAATACTTAGTTTGCTAAGTTTGGTAATTTTGTACAATGTTAAACAGGTATGAGCAGGAAAACTTTGCATAAATTTTAAATTACATGTACATGCTAATTGAAAATAGGCATAATACAGGTAAAAAACAAATGTGCAAGGACATTTCACTGTGAAGTTTGCCATTTATAAAAGAATTTTGAAATGTTGGCCAAGTTTGGTCATTTTGTACATTAATTGTAAAACAGGTATGAATAAAACATGTTGCAAATATTCATTCACACTTGCATGTTAATTGTAGATATTGAAGCAAATCTACTTAACAATAAAACTTAATAGCTATACATACACATTTTCTTTTCGTGTTCTTCTCTCTGGTTAATAATTGACCTTGCCATGTTGAGGGGGTGTCTCCACGCAACTGGACACTCATCACAGGAGAAGTGTCTGGTGACCCAGGTATACAGACACCTGGGCGACGCCCCCTCCACAGAGTCCTGCTCAGACTGCTGAGAATTAAAGGAACTATGGGCCGAGTCTCTGGTGGGACTTGCAGGAGGAGTGCCAGGCAAAATGCCTCTTTGAGGCGATTTTTTCAATTGTTGTGTGCAGGTGTTAAGTTTATTATTAGTGGAATCTGAGTGAACAACTTGACCAGATGACCCCTTCAAAGAATCATAAGTACCGGTATTAGTACTTGACTTTGTAACCTGTTGATTGACAGACGTTGTGGAAGTTTTCTGAGATTCAATGACCTCCAGGAATGAACCGTCTGACCCTTGGTTCTGCGAGTGTCTATAGTGCTTGAAAGCTGACTTTTTGCCCCCGATCTCTATCCCATCATTCTCATTCGCATCGGGTGAGTGGTTTGTGGGTGTCGAGTAGCGGTGGAACTTGTTACGGTCCTGCTGACTCTCTGGAGAAGTGTGAGGACTCCTAAAGGTACTCGCCATGCTTATCGGGGAAATATTGAGTTCACTACGAGCGGGTTTACTCAGAGATTCATCTGCATTCAGACCATCCTCCTCAAAACCCTGACCCTGGCCAGGATGACCACTATGCTGTGATGATGAATGAATATTCAATTCATCAACCTTGTGAAATGAACTACCTCTCAAAGAAGCATCTAATGTTTCCTTCCTGCACTCTGATGGTTTGTCCGAGGATTTGGTTTTATGATTTGTTTTTTGATGACGGTTTTGTTTTGGTTTTGGGGGCTCAGAACTGATCTCAGATAGGTAACACACTGTGAAGTCCTGCTTGTGAGGGGAGAGAACTATGCTGGCATATTCGTCTGCCGACAAGAGACGAACACTTCCGTCTGGAAGATAATCTATCTCACAGTCTTCTACTGATTTTGGCCAGGCTGCTTCCTTTATGTTGGCATATAGAGGCTGCAGAAAAATAAAATATGTTAAAAAATGCTTTCAAATGTAAATTGTACATGTTTTTGTTATACATGTACATGTAATACAATTCCTGAAACACATGCATGTAGGGATATGCAGTGTATCAAGTTAAGTAAATACATGAACATGTATGTTTATCCCTTATCAATTTTACATTTGATACTCAAAATTGAATATGTTAATTGCTAGTTCTAAAAATTCCCCCAAGAATTGGTTGGCTTAAGAGGGCTGAATTGTCATGGACATTTTTTGACTTCCTAAATCTCCCTGTTAAAAAGAGCTCTGTATAAAGATATACTAGAAAAAAACTTTCAAAATTTTAAAGTAAAATACATGGAACTGTCTTAAAATAAATAATAGTCTATTCATTTTTGAGAATTTAGGGTCTAATTTTTTTACCACCAGTCCGCCATAAATATGGTTTCTTCTAAAAGCGTATACATGTATAACTTACTTCTAAATGTATATACATGTATAAACGTACTTAAGAATGTTTAGTATGAAAAATGCAATACAAGCACATGCATGCTATTTACTTACAACTATCTGATCTGGCAAAATCAATTCATTGCATAGAAATGGTCTCTCTGCAAATCTATTTCTGAAATCTAAAGCTTCAATCAATTTGTGCCTGTAGTCACTTGTCACAAACTCACTTCTCTGACTGATGGTCTTCATTCCTTCAAAGAATAAGAAACAATCATGTTTAACACTGTTCAAGCTGGAATAATTGAATTCTGTTACTTATTAAAAAGCTAGGATAAACAAAATACATGTATGCATACAGTTACTAAGTAAAATACCTAAACAACGAAAAGTTCATGAAAATCGCCTTCCATGGTACATACCGTGAGCTGGATGTAACACTTCCTTTGGACTTTCGTGATGGACGAATGTGGAACCACAAGACGCCACCTGAAGACATGATTGGTCAGAATAGCGAACCTCAACTGCATCATTTGAATAGAGCACCATCAAAGCTGGGGATGTCATCTTTTGATTAACACTGATCTTCAAATCACATCACAAACTACAAAACAAATAAAATATGTTAGTATGTGATAGAACTTCATATGTGCAAATAGGGTAAATAAAAAAATATCAAATGCTTAACAAAATCATACTGTAATGTATATTCCAAAATGATAACAGTAAATAAATGTCCTAATTATATACGTGCATGTCCCTTAATTTAGATCCTTTGATTGGTAAATATACATAAATTATTATATATAGCAACATCCTCACTAATAATGTTTTGGTCAAACATTAACATATCAATTTATGTATGTTTAAATGTCTTATTTTTGTTGTGTATGATGAAGTCCTCAACAATTAACTGCATGTACCTAGTAATCCTATAGAATGTAGATAGGTATATATGATGCCATATGACTCTAATTTAACATCTTAATAAAATATGCTGGTGTGCTGTATAGTTGTTCTGGTATTTCAACATTCTCTTGAACACTTTGATTCCAGGACTAACTGCATGTTGATCTCTAACCTTACTCATCTAAAGAAGTAATACCGGTATTTTCAGAAATATTATGGAAAAATTACAAGTTGAACTTTAAAGGAACAATTTCATAAGAGCTATATTGGCACATGAATTCCAACACAATCGCAGTGTAATGGAATGGTAGAAATAATGACGAACCGCTAGACAAGGATTTTAACTCTGGCCCCTTAAATTTCTACAAACTTAGTTAACCAGTGCTAGCAATCAAATAGGTCTGACTGACAGTTGCATTCTCTTAGTTTTTATCTCTGATTCTTCAAGGTCCGACCACAGGGGCTTGTGTAGGAAAAAAAACATCGTTAAAAAGTGGGTACCTCGGAGGCAAAATAACAAGGGAGGACGTCATCTTGGATACCGCCTCGCTTCATTAAACTTGACATATGCGCCAATTCGTATTCCTTCATTGATGATTCTTCTTTGAGATCTCACCTCCAGTTTAATTCTTTTTTACACCAACATTAACAAACTTGTTGATTTCTTGCATAAACATTCAAAATCGACAACTCCCTGGCTTCTGCAGAAAGCGAAAGTATGGCACGTGAGATATCTGTCATACGTTTGGTTATGAAAAAAGCCAGGGAGTTGTCGATTTCAGATGTTTACGCGAGAAAAGGATAAAATTTGTTGATGTAGACATTATTAGAATTAAACTGGAGGCGAGATCTCAAAGAAGAATCATTTAACAATGTTTTTTTTTCTACACAAGCCTCTGTGGTCCGACATCCCCCAAAAAGTGACGTGTGGAAATTAAAACACACTTAAATGTATTGACTTGGACCAAAATCATTTTTCTGAAAATTTGATATTTTTAATGTTATCTATGGCATCTAAGACAATTTGATCTTATTATAGTCTGTCCCAAGTTATTGCTTCCATCACTTTTTGATGATTTTTAATAAAAATACACATACCTGTGAAAGAAATGCTGTTGAAATCGATAAAAGGGAAAATATCCAAGATATCTTCATTGACAAATTATCATTTCTCACTCATAAAAGTTCACAGGAACGAAAACAAATTTCTTACGGAGATTTATAATGGGAAATGTTTACATCTTTTCTCCATTCGGAAGTACTCGGGACACCTAGCACAATTTTTCAACGTTATCATCCGGGCTTAATAATGGCTGATGCAATGCAAAATTTCCGTAGACTTTCTATTTTGGGATGTGTATTGAAACCTGAAGCGGTAGAGGGGGCGTTTCAAAACAGATAATCTGGACATTTTTCATATTAGTGGATGAACGTAGTTTGAGCACAAAGGTATTTATGATTATCGAAATATCAAGCAAAAAGTGGTGGAAGCAAAAACTCGGGACAGAGTATAACAGAGATACCTAACAAAGCGGGGCAATTTCAAAAACTGAAATTGTTTAAATTGTCTCAAAGCAAATGACAATATACGCCCAAGTTGTAAATTAAAAATCACTTAAACACTAGTTGATTATTTTAAATATTTCTGCTAACCATTTAACAAATAACTACTGGGCATTCATAAAAATCTTCTTATGTTGAAATTCAACACCATGAATACACTGGAATCTCTCCATGTTGTTTACATCCCCCCTACAACAATGAAGAATAAAATATCAAACCAATTCTATTGATCATAATTAAAATAGAATTTTAAATCAATTACAAATAACAGTAAATTTAATACAAATAATACAGTTTCATAGAAAATCGATGTTAAGAAACCGCTTTCAATAGATGGATTTGTAATGATATAAGCATCGCATTCTTCAACTTCCGGTTTTATTTCGGATCGAAATGTTGAAATAGTCATGCTTTTACATTGGATTATATAAACAAGAGACATGGGTAACCAAAGCTCGGGACATGGGAAAGGTAAGCATATTTCACAGTTTACAAGATATATTTAACGAAGATAATTTTATTTCAATAAGCAGATAGCCTCATCTAAACAGGCGTGTCAGATCGGTTGCAGGTATTTTTTGTGATGACACATCCACCAAAGTTGATCAGCTGATGATACTCTAAAATATCTTTCAATAAAACTTATCTTAATTTGATACCATTCAGGTGTTTGTATGGTGATACAATGAATTATCTTTATTCAACCTTGTTATGAGCTGATGATATTCTATGTCCATTTTTTACATGATTGGATATTTCCATATACCTCAGAATTCAAACAAGATTAATCTGCAAGTATAATGTCACAAGACAACTTTTTTTTTTTGCTTTGAAACAGCCCATCTGCCTTGACGTCGTTTTTAAGGATGCAGCTAAAATTATAATCACTTTGAATTGGTAGAGGAAATAATTGAAATTATTGTAGCTGTATGTGCAACGTGCTCCAAAAACTGTCAAATAGATTAAAGATATCATATTTTCCCACTATAAACCTCTATCTTTTGTCTTGTATATTCTTCAAAGTTAACAAGTAAATAAAAGGGGACATGTCAGTGAAGAAATCTCTCGTTCTTTGATCATTTTTAAATGTTCTTTAATTATCGCTACTTGAGTGTTTATTTTTTAAGATTTACAAAAAGTGATCTATTCTTATCAATTGAAAATTTCTTAATCAGATTGCATTGGAACTCTTTAAAAAATTGAATTTATTTTCAGCAGGTATTTTATTACTTTGCATTTTCTTTAAAGCAGCACGTGGCCCATGTACATATGCAATACATGTATATAATTTTATGGTATATTTAACCAGTTTCCGAAGACTTGTTTGGAATTCCACAGCCTTCTTTTGAGCTTTATCTTGCTTGCTATGCTGTGTTTTTGGACAACACATGTGTGGTTTATCGATAATAGCATTTTGCAATTTTTATATTACTGTAAATGAACTGAGATTTCAACAAAGCATTGTAAAATATGGCCAAATTAAAATAATTGTTCCTTTTGAATATTCTTATTTGAAAACACCATTCAGAAAAATGTTATTTTGACAAAGTAAAGATTTGTTTTATTGTTTTGGTTGGGGTTTTTTTTTGGGGGGGGATTAATTGTCCAAAAGTTTACTCATACTTCTTGAAATATTTAATACTCATGCAGCTCTATATCATCAGATATAATATCAACATAATTTTAACAACATACATGTACATTAGTAAAGTAAAAGGCTTGGGTTTCTTATTAATAGATTAGTAGTATCTATAGAAGCCGCAACAAATGTCAGTACATGCTGAAAGGAAAGTATTCAGGTGCTTTCCTTTTGTATGCATATCTATGTAAATGAACAGTGAGGCCATTACAGGTAATAGAATATTGTATGAACATGTATGTTTATATCAAATTTGAAAAAAAAATTGTGAAAAAAATTATGTATATACTGTTTATTGGGATATGAAATATATATATTATATATTAATCATCAATTTAAAAAGAAAAAAAATGTCCATTCACTCCTCCTAGGTTAAGAAATCATCTGGTATCATGATGATAGGTAATGGAACCATGCAATAATACCCTGTTAAGTTTTCCTGTTTTCATGAACACATCCTGTTGGCTATTTTGATTTGTCAAACAATAAGGATGTCCCTTAAAATTTTTCTCTTTTTCTTTTTCCTTTAAATTGACATTTTAATGAGAGAAAAAGTTATATAATATAAAGTGTTGCTTCTAAAAGATATGATACCACAGCATTGATGAAAAAGTCTACACACAACGTTAACTGTCATATGTTAGCAACATCTGCATCTCTTATGAAGAGTTGCTTCCCTTCTAAAATACATTGCTTATCAGATTGTAGTTGTACACTGTTGGTTAACTTAATGCTGATGATCAATTTTTTTTCTTGTTTTTCTGAATGTAACTTGTGACTTGACACAGTTCTCTTAAATGAATTCTTTTCTCTTGTTTTAGTAGTAATTAAGGCAAATTAAGGCATGCCCCATTATTAGTGTATTTAAATTCAAATAGTACAACAATGTTATGAACATCATATCAACAATTTAAATCCTGTCATGTATCAATCAAGAAAAATTTAAAGTTCCTGTGTATTGTAATCAATATAATGTACTTGTGACTTTTACCTATCAATCCAAAAACCCTCAAAATCAAAAGGATAACTGCAAGCCCTGCAACAGATTAACATGAAATTGATGCCTTTGTAGTTAGTCCTGTATATGAAACAAAACGACATAATAGCAGAATCAAAGTAAATGCATATTTGTGTAGTGTGCAATCCAATTGAATATAGTTATCAATTTTTTAGATAATGTATTCATGTCCATATAACATTAAAACGAAAAAAAAAAAAAATAGAGAAATTAAAAGAGGTATTGTTGTTTTTATTGTGATGAACTTTGTTTTTCATTCTTTACTGTGTTGTCTTATGTATATGATGCAGCCCTAAGAACTGGATCCCATCTTTCTTAAGAACAAACCTGAAATCTCATATGAAAGGCAAATACATGCGGATGTATATACCAGTACACATACAGTAAAACACATATAAACTTGCAGTAATTAATGTTCCCTATTTATAGTTCCCATCTTTTTCATCAAAGGTAAAAAGGCAAATAACATGCACATGCATGAATTTAAGGGAAAAGAATCATTCTTTGAGTATTATGAGGTGATCAAATATGTTCAGGGGTGATCAAACTCAATAAAGCCCTAAATGCTTTATGATAGATTTGATCACGCCCGGTCGTATTTGATCACCTCATAATATTCAAAGAGTGATTCCTTTTTACTTATACATGTATTTATACAATTTTCAGCAATTGTACGATTAAATATTAAAATAGTCATTGATGAAGTTTATTGGACTATACATTACAAAATCATTTGTAGTGTTAACACAGACAAAGACACTGGAAAACGTAAATATATAAATATATACCCATACAGTAAGTGAGTACTGAACTTCTTATACATGTACAAGCATATATCAGTAGATTGCTTAACTTTTGAACTGTCACAGTATGAAGGTAAAGCTAGAACAGTGTCATCCTTCTTTCATTAGTGTATTTTCTAGGATATTTATAGTATGTTTTTCTCTTCAGTGTATTTACTAGGATTTTTAGTATGTTTTTTCCCTTCAACAGGGGATTTTGGGCCATTTTAGCAGTATTATTTAAAGAACCCTCTGAAAGGAATGTGTTCCAATGAAATATTATTGTTTATTAATCCAATTCATAATTTGGAAGCAAAGCTGCCAGACTAGACGGTGTTTTTCATACCTGCTGCCATATTTCTCGCTGTGCAAAAGTCGAACGCAGAAATTGGCAGATTGTCAAATCGCTTGTCAGTGTGTGTTCTGTTATTTCATTTTCATAAAGATTACAGTGCAGCAGCAAAGAAAAAGTGTACCACGATTTTATCCGAGTATATCGACTCCTTGGCTTCCACTGAGGGAGAGAATGTTTTGATTTATTAGTGTTATTGAGTCTGGAAGACACACCACCAAAACAAAATCTTAAGTGGAGAAATATCGTTTATTCCCAGTTGAAGTTCAGTCAGAATTGTCAGAAATCGTTTTGAAATAATGAGGGTTTTTTTTGTCTTTTCTCTCCATGCTTTTGATTTTTTGAAATTGATGGCGAGAATTTCCACACAATATAATTACTCTGAAGAACAGCTCTGTGGAATTGAAGAACTCATTAAGTTTTATGTTGATTCTTTTCATTATGAACACAGGGTCTTGCTATACTAGATAGCTCTCTATGATTTTTTACAGCTACATGAGCAAAAGCAGCTTGGCTTGGTGGTCAACAAATTAACCATCAGATCTACATAAAATTGTACCATGATATGATTTGTTTACCTATAAACTATAATTAACTAAAGAAAGAAATTCCATAAATTTTGACTTTCAGATTTGGGTATTTTCCGATATCTTTATATTTAGCTCCTCTTCTAAAGGAGATCAATACAGTCTAAAAATGGCCACGACCATCAAGCCCTTATAAAGCAAAAGTTTACAGATCTATTAAATCACAATCCATAGATATTTTACTCTTATAATTTCAATTTTTTAACCAGTTGATCTATTATTTCATTATACTCTTTGGGCAATATGACACATATTGACCAGGCTGTCTACTCTCTTCTAAAAATGATAAAGAAAAGCTACATGTACTTACGGTACATTTTCTTGTATTTATAAGAGACAAGATAATTACGGTAATTACATTTACAGGTGTACATATATGAGAGAATGTATTGATTCAGATATACTGATAATTCTGATGCCAGCATTCAAAATAAATTTATGCAAGCAATTTTTTTTATAATTCACTAGAGATATGATCATACTAACTAGTAATGGTAAGTATATTGTGAGTTTTGGGTTTTTTTTTTTGGAGTGTAGCTTAATTGTGAAATGCTGAATTTGACCGAATGACCCGGACACCCAGACATCTACTCTGGGTTTATCGGGGTCTGACTCAGGTTACCGTAGAGATGACCCTGTGAGTTGACTCACACACTCAGTGAATCAGTTGTTATTGGCTATCAGCTTCATCATCATCATCATTCACTCATTGTTTATACAATGATCTTGTAGATATCTATTGATCTGGACATCTGTTTTTTGGGGGCTAGTCTGGTATCACTAGGCTTTTACATGTAGTACAATATAATGTATCCCCCACAACGTGTCAGGGGGGATAACACTGACACATGTGCGGCAGTTTTTGACACTGCAGAGTTTGAATTGTATTTGATTTGTGTTCTTTTGGGCAGCAAATAGTGATCGGTAGAAATGATGCATTGATGGACAGATACAATAAAAATGATTCCAAAAGTGAACAAATTAGATTTCATGCTTTTTTGATTTTTAAAGCTTTTCAAATAACTTTTTAACAAGGTTCATGCATTTTTTTTCAAAGGCTTTTGTTTTGCTTTAAATACAGAAACTCGCTGTACTAATTGGTACATGTACTAATGGAAAATATCAATTTTAAATTAAAGATGTGAAAAAAAAACATGAAATGTGTCTGGGGGAAAAGCATATATATTAATTTGAAACGTGTCTGGTTGGTCCTAGATTAGCTGCTATTATATATGAAAAATATCTTTATAGATAAACTATAAAACCAGATCTAAGTCACGGAATCAAATGGCATTAAGCTTCTCATGTAAAGCAAAACTCTGTATGAATAAAGAAATAAAACAAATATTAGTGTTTTTCTTATCTGTTTTTCATAAGTTATCAGCGATTCTTTAAAAGTTTTTTAATTGAGCACTTGTTGCTAAATCTCTGTTCTTTGAGTATTTGTGTGTTTTAAGGTAGGGAGACCAACTTCAATCTAATCCCCTTTTTATCACTACAAGGTAGTGGCACACTCCCTTCTTTCATCATCAAAACAGGCTCCAATCATTATTTTGACATTTCCCCCATTTTTTACCCCTCTCTGCTATCGGGATGTACAGCTGAGTTTTGAATTACCGTTTCTCTCTGATACTGCTTGCTGATCACTAGCATCCTGGAAGGGGCCCTGTACAAGATAAGAGGCAGAGGAAAGCTGTGGATGTACAAATGGATTTCAAAACATCGTCTGCACCAAACTCCCAAAGATGTTGTGAGTAGCTTGTTAAGCCGCCAAAAATAAACAGAGATGAAATGGGAGTTTTGACCATGGAGACCATATCTTTTGATTCCTCTACCACCGTGAACACCGCTGTCACCGCCAATTCCACCACCAATGTGAATTCCACGGCGAGGCGGTTTTTCGCGGCCAAGAGATCAGCCTCGCATCACTTGGACTTTCATGGAACAGACTTGCACATGTTGCAGCAGGCCGGATGGATGGGGCGGATGCACAGAGGCCTTTATCGAGGGACTCAATATAGTAGGTGTCAGACATCTTTGATTTCTGATCCAAATATATTTGTGCATCATTTTAATCTATTTTTTTCTGCATGTAGATGATTAGGTCAACCAAAGTTTATGTTCAAAGGGATGAAATTCGCCAATTCCTTTTATTAAATGTAAACCATATGACATTCTTTTCATTCTTGGACAGCTATAACTTGGGTATTTGTTTGTATATTATATATACAGCAGTGTATAATGGTTATAATGGTATATGCTGATATTTATGTAAGATGGGCAGTATTCGCATTCCAGCTCCATTTTGGCTTATCAGAATGGTATGAAGTTGTTCAGGCAAATGCAGACACCGAACATGTAATCCGTTCATCGTTTTGATACACAATCTTTGATCTCTAGCACATGTTCTTCAAAGTTCTGGATGATTGATAAAAGTACAGGCTTCATGATGCAACATCTGCATCTAATTCCTGTTTGCAAATCAGGCGCGGTGAATACTAATGAAAGATCAACATGATTGTCCTTTCTGTGTAACAGTTTCGTGGTCTTGCATCCTATTTATTGGTACTGTACATACCGGTAAACGTTTATCTGTAGTGGAACATTACCTATTCTGAAATTCTTTGCTTCTGCAGCTTTTGGATTTTTCTCAACTGATCTGTCTAAAGATTGAACACCATTGCATCACACATGAAAGAAAGAAAAAAAAAAGGTTTTGAAAAGTTGTGTATAAATTGCCAACAATTTAGGTGTTTGAGTTTATCTTGGTGTAGGTTTTCTACAAGATTTTGCCAACTCGAAGAATTCTTCTGTGGCAGATCAAGTCAGTACAAGATAGTAGGAACATATATATACACACAACAGCTTTATGGGCTCAAAACCATGTGCATTTTTTTACATATAAAACGTTGCATTTTCTTTTTGAAAAAGTTTTTTTTTTTTTTAATGACTTTCATGAAATAAGATCCTTGTGGTAGAAAGTTCATACTGGTAGCTGTTTTATAAATACATGTACTGAAATACGTTCCACAATTGTAAAACAATGCGAGTGTGTAACAAAAGATATTATACCGGGATGTCTCTTTTTGCTGCATGTAGGTGGTCTGTCACTACTTGATAAGTGCATACATGTGGATCAAACATGTCTGCATGGTCAAAATCCTGTCAAATATTTATGATATGAGTGATGAAAAGCATGTAGCTAATCTTTATAAGCATGCAGGTTTAAAAGGTTAGATTTGATATATGTTTGCCACTGGGCACACATTTTAGGTCGAGTATTTCAAGTTCTTACAAAACAGCTGCATCTCAGGATTACACATGGCGTAATTTAGCATTACCTGTTGATATGATTTCTGCACAACGCCTATCAGATATTCAATTTACAGACATGTCATATGAACCCTAGACAAAGTCACTCATTGTTGAAGGTTGGAGGTGTATATACAAGTAAATTATCGGTAAATAATGCTTGAAAATAGTTAATCGTAAGGGTATTTTGTGAAATGGTGAAGACATTAACATTATTCATGAATTTGTGCATTGAAACACACCATGAAAATTTGATCCCAAAGAAAATTGTGGTCTGGGTGAGCATCTATTGTGTACCAGTAACTCTATAGGTATAAATAATCAATGATGACTGTATTCCAATTGTCACCAAAATATATTAATAAATTTTAATGTAGTTAGATTATTTCAAATGAAGAAATAAAACAATAAACTTTAAGGTTGCTGAACTTTCTACCAGCTCCTTCTAAGAGGTTGTGAATTGCTTCCCAAAACTTGACAGAAGTTTCCTCTTTATGGGCCCTCTTTATCTTGAAGACAACATTAACTGAAGCCATAAACCTACATTAACTGGTGTTCATACTTCTGTAACATTGGCAGTTTGGTTGTGGTGGTTTTTTTGTTTCCTCCATCAAGAATTCGTGGTCTGGTAGAACCATTTTCTATCCCATATACACACTTTTTGTGATCAGAAAAAAAGAACAAACGTGGGTTCTTCAAAAAGTTACCAATATTAACTGATGGAACATTTGTGTACTTTTATTAAAAATTTTTAGCTCATGCTTCAAACTCTTTTCCCCCATTATGTGGATTTTTTCCCCCCTGACCACATGGCAATCTGTAGTTGTGCTTGTATTTTTATCCATGTTTTGTTGCAACTCTTTTGACAAGTTGTACAAATTGATCAAGTTATGCAACAGGCAAACAAGATTCTGTTGTTTTTGGCAGATAATGAACAGCATGTGTTTCTCTGGAGGGCTGCATTAATTGCACTGGCTCTAAATGTTGTGGTGAAGATGATGTCTAATTGTGTCTGGCACACTGTCTTTGAGTTAAGAACAACCATTTTGTGGTAATGTCCCATTGATATTTTTATGTGGATATGAATGTAGAGACTATAAGGTGTTTTTTGTTTGTTTTTTTTTTTTTGCCTGCTGCGGCTAATGTCACATTGAAGATTCTAAGGGTCCCGCTGAAGAAGAAGCAACCGATTTATTCCCTGAGAGTAGAAGATGAATTGAATAAGGGATTATGCTGGCAGACACTGTTAGTATACCTGCATTAGTGTGTTGCATTATTGCAGTGATAAAGAGTAGACACTTGGGGGAAAAAGAACATGGTTAGTCAACAATGTTTATGTCTTGACTCGATCTCTGCCTGTCCAGACATGACCTTTTAATATTGCATTTAATTTCTGTTTTTACCCAGATGGGTTATGTCTATTGAGATAAAAAAAAGAAAAATAGAAGAGAAGATGGTAGTCTGTCACTTATTATTTGTACAGATCTTCCATTATCTCTTGTTCACATTATTACACAGTGTGCCGCCACATTTACTGTTCGGGGTATATCAGATTCTCCGTTATTTTACATCTGTTAGCTGGTATAACTTCCAGACTCTGCAAGGAACCGCCAAGTGGTGCATGCTATCAGAGCTGTATGTTTTCTCTCCATCTCCCCTCCCTGCCCCCGTGGCTTGTTGATAAGTTTTTCGGTTGCACCTGCTTTCATGGTCTAATTGTTTCGACTGATTTGCAACAAAATTTGTGCTAATTAGGTTTGACTGCTTATGGAAAGTTCAAATCTAATCTTTGTATATATAGAGAAATTGATGTGAGCCGAGATGAAAGATTACGGGAGAGATTTCTAATAACATAATTATATAATTTTCTCGAGCTGATTTATTACTCAAATTGAGAAAAGTACATTATACATCATCATCACCACCACCACCACCACCCTCATCAATATCATCATCATCATTTGATTTGACTTGTCATAAAGAATAAATACCTAAATGGCACCAAATATATGAAAATTCCGTAAATAATGCAAAGTAATTAATTAATATATGGTTTCACTAAGGTTGGAGGGGGTGTAATTTTATTTTGTTCATCATCACCATCAGTTTATAGGCAGAGGTAGATGGTCAGATAGTGTCTGATTACTGGGCTATCTTATCCAAACACCTACACACTGCCCAGAGAGTCTTATCTTTAATAGCTAGGCTAGCATTGTGGCATCCTGATTTTTCAGCTGTAGACAGTTTTTGCTGACATAGCTGGGATAAATATTTAGACTTCATTGTGTATACTCACTTTATAAATTGATACATGTATGTTGGAACATAGTAAGTTGAATATTTCATTTTTCAAATCTCAGCATCTCTTATTTTTCAGTGCATTATTTAAAAGCTGAAATGAACTTTTATTCAGTTTTTTTTTTTTATATTTATGTTATTTTTTTTACCCCTTCAATTTAATTAGGTTAGAAATTACTATCTATTAAGATTTGTGATGATCTATGCTATCATTTCTATATTGCTAAAAATAAAAACAAGAAATTATGTTCGTTAGTCTGGGCCATTAAAAACAATGCAGTAATTAAAAGATCATAAAAAATAACTACGTGTACTGGTAATGCAAATCAAAAAACATAACAGGTTTCCTTCATGTTTGAAAAATTGCAACACATGATTAAAAAAAATATGGACCTGGATAAAATCAGTAATTTAATAGGAAGTTTGAACAAAGAACATTTTATAAATCGACTTCCGGATAGGTTAGACTGTTTCAAACATGGGTTGAGTTGACCTACTATCTTTGGAAACTGATGCTACACCAATATTTAAGGAATCTGTTCATTTCAACAAAGTTAACTTGGAAAGCAGTGATAAGGTGAATTCTTAAGCTTGCTCACATTCCATGGGAGTTTATTTTTAAACACTTTAATCAATAACTTTTTTCGTAAAAATGAAAAAAAAAAAATATGAAAAGATAAGAACACAGAAGCATTCTTGGGACGTCAGCAAAATGACACTCATTTTGTTGCATTTCACTCCCACGCGCTGTACACAATCTGCAAGTTTCGAGACTTTACAGACATGATGTACAAGAGATTGCAGGGTTGTAGTCTCGCCTACAGAACACGTTGAATTTATCACATTGATAGATAAATGTTGAGATGCCAGATCAAAATAAGATGGACTGTTACTTATAAGAATTTTTTTTTTTCAAAATTGTTCAAACTGCATCCTTTGTAGGAATGACAACTTATTAATAAATAAAGTATATATAGAAAACGTAACATGTTTTGAATTGTCAGATTTTGTCAGTAACAGAAGGGCCAATTTGGTTCAAAACGTTGATCTACCTTGGAGCAGTGTTATATTTGGACCATTATATAATACAGTGTCTGGTGTAAGGTAAAACTGTGTTATTTCCAACCCTCTCCCAAATGAGATAGTTAATAAGCATGTCAATGCTGCACCGATAGGTTGTAATACCCGTACATGCTTTTGAAACCCAAAATATTTATGATTTTCAATATGGATAATATCATATTTCTTATCGTACATTAATAATGTATACATGTCATAATTCCATATACCTATGGTGTGGTTAATTGTAACAGAATGGATATATTGCATTAATATCAGCTGACATCCCTTTCTCCAATTTTTTTATTAACGCTTGTCAGGTCCTTTTCTATCAGGTACTTTACATGACTTAGCCAATATACTGTCACCTTGCAAATAACTGGCATGTTCTTGATTGTCATTAAAACAAGGCTTAGCATGTATTAATTACTTTCAGGACACAGTACTGGAGACTTGGCCTCCATTCAAGTCAGCTGGCCCGTCAAATTCCATGTGATTCACGGCGACAATGTGATCCTTCTCAATGACAACACGCTGGCCAAGCGGGGAGACAGTTTCTGCAAGGCCATCTGCTTCAGCAGCCGTCCAATCGCCATCAATGAAAAAGTGTACATCCGCTTCGCCGAGACTTCCAGTAGTTGGAGCGGGGTTTTACGGTTTGGATTTACGAACATTGACCCAGGGTCAGTGAGGGGTTCAGATCTACCCCGGTATGCATGCCCCGACATGACAAACAAACAAGGCTGCTGGGCCAAGGCTCTGGGGGAGCGATATGCGGCCTTTAATAATATTCTTCATTTCTACGTCACCCGTAACGGCGACGTTATGTACGGCATTAATGGAGAGGAAGTGGGACTATTTTTTACTGGTGTATCCACGTTATCCCCACTATGGACTCTTCTGGATATTTATGGCAATACCATTGGCATTGAGTTTGTTAATCAAGGTAAGAATATTTTATCTTTTTTATCATTTCATTTTTAAAAGTGACATTGTGGGACACAAATTACTTTTTCTTTACCAAAAAATACAAGTTTTTACATCATTCTTATGTTACTTTGTTTCTCAATTGAAAATTCATATATAAAATTTAGAAAATGATTCATTCTTTGAGTTACTTAAAAAAAGGAAAAGTAATCTTGCAATCTGATTAAAATCAGCTGTTCTGATATACGCTACCGCTCTCGAACATCTGAAACAACCCGCTTAGAGGTCACGTCCGAACGACCTTTCGATAAGCCAATCAAATTGTGGCTAACAAAACTCTGCCAGCAGATAATTTCCCATAAATCTGTGCGGTTATATTTACCTTGCTGTTACTTCACCCGATAGTCTTTAAGAGACGGGGATTCTCATTGGTCAAAAAGGTCACGACCTTATATTTAAATATTTAGATTGTCGGGTCGTTCGGACGTGACCTCTAAGCGGGTTGTTTCAGATGTTCGAGAGCGGTAGCGTATCAGAACGGCTGATTTTAATCAGATTGAGTAATCTTGTATTTTAAGATACCTATGTGGAAAGAATATTTATAAACTGAACGTTCATTGGAAAATGACCAGTGCAGATTTGTTTTGTCATATTCAGTGCTTTATATTAAGAGGTGAACTAGAGAGCTTTCACTAATGAAAGTTCATGACTTTGTGAGATGACAATTTAGACACTGATATAATGGCACTCTACATGTCATTGAATATTATTGCATACCATATCTATCCTAGTTAGGGCACCAATAAAAAGCTCTATTATTAGAAGATCAGAAAGAAAATCTTTTGTTAGGTCTGCTTATAGATCTATGTTGAATTAGAACCATTTTAACAAGACCTTGGACTTTCAGTATTACGTAGCTATCTATTACTTGCGTCAAAACAAGTTAAAAATGACGCGGTTTCAAGCGAAATATACACCAATTGCGTAGTCTTAGCTCAAAAGCCAGACAAATCTTGTTGATTTCAAAGAGCCATGGCTGAGTGGCTAGCAATGAAATACACATGCCTACGTCATATTGCTGTTTGACACAACTACCCAAAGTCCAAGCTCTTGTTAAAATGGTTCTACTTCATACACACATATGAAATTTATTGGTAATTAACTTATCATATCAGAAGTGCTTGCACTTGATTGTTAAAAATGTTTGACAATTTTATAATGAGGGATTTGGGTACTATTTAGGATGAGTGTGGTATTGCACTATTGAGGAGAATTGATCATATACATGCATATACAGTCTGGACTGAAAGGCCTGTAAATCATGTCTCTAGATCTAAAGTTATGACAGGTTGTTTGAACTTCTTGCTGCAGGTTCATACGGTACAAAAATTTGATATAACATTGTCCAGTCCAGACAGACACAGTGACATATAATACAGGTTGTTTCAGATGTAGTAAGTTTTGTAAATCATGATCATTTGTCAACTGCATGGTAAGGGGTCAAATAAAAAAATAAAATAACCAGGTGAATGATTGCTTCAAAATGTTCAAAATTACTTACTCAACAAAAAATCTTTTTTGGACACTTTTGTTGAGTGTTTGCACCAAGAGCAACTGCAAAATGTGTATCATTAATTTGTTGTTCAACTGTTGATGAGAGAAACCTCGTAGATGTACTGGTACTTCCTGTATTGCATTGGATAATGCACCTCCCGCAGAGTTGTAAAGCATGTTTCTGGGTATAAAGTAATATCAAAAGATGTAGATAGTTTCCCAGTGGTTTCTCGGAGTCTGAACTCTGCACACCCCTGGTTTTATCTGTGCTATTTTTTTTGCACATATGATATAAACATTACCCCAGTGTTTATATGGTACTCAACATTTTTGAAGGCTTCATGCTTTTCTTTGGGAGATAAGCTTTAAAAACATCAAAAAGGCACACTGCCAGAGAAAAAATGGTACGGTGCCTGAACCTCTTGAGAATAGTTAGGTACAGCTGTGAGGCAAAGGTTGAAGGTCAATGGGGGAAGCATTGCCGATAATCTATCATTTTTATTTTCTGCGTATTATTAATAAAAAAAAAAATCTTGCAAAATGTACGTCATGCATCCTGTTTCATGCCTCGAGCAGTTAGAAAGGGGACAGTTATGAGTTATTAGGTTTCAAATTGGACGATTTCTGATACGCATTAGAGCTAACAAAGAAAGAGCAGTCCATTGAAGCATGTTGTTATTTATCTGTCTAAGAAAAAATGCACTTTTATAGCCTTGAAGTTTTAGTGTGCATAGATGCCATAGAAAGAAATATATTTTGATATATTTTCTCTTGGATATATTTTTATGTAGGCTAACGATTTAAGACATTTTATTGAAAAAATTAAATAAGAGCTTTACCTGTAGTAGTGATAAAGGGGCTAAATCTCTTGAACATTTCAAAAACCATTGAATACACAGGGATCTTTTCCTATTTCCTATTTTTGATTAACAGAAAATGAAAGTGTCATTTGGAAATAAACTTGTGTCAGTTCTAAATATATTACACCTGTGTACCGGTATACATATATATCCCTTATTGCGTAGTGTCAACAGAAGAGTTTAAAAGTCCAGGTAGATTGTTTTCTCAATACATGTACAAATATATACAGCCATTAAGTATCCTGCTCGCATCGTCAGCTTACTAAAGTTTCGTAAGTTCATGACACCCTTTAGGGCAAATTAGGTATAAGAAGAAAAAAGAAAATACATATATCGTTGTGTACGTTACGAAAACTTGAGTGAGGAGACAGTGTTCTGTGGAGTGTAAGGACAGCGTAATGTAGACAGTTCCTGTCCTACTTGTGTCTGAGTTTTAATATCCTGATTGGGAAAAATATGGTTGTCGCTGTACTGTGCCAATTCAATCACTAAGATCCCGTCTGCTCTCAACAAAGTTCTGTACAAAAAAACACAGGACTATATATGGAGATCTTCAGGTTTTGTCTCAGATATGGGTAAAAGTCAAAGTAGTAAGTATTTGTCAGTGTTTTTGTGCTGTTTCTTTTTTGTTTTAAACAGATAATTTATATGGAGGAAGTGTCATTTTTTTAGTATTTCACTATAGCAGGAAGATCATGCTCCATTATCAAAACTAGTTCAGATAGGGTCTGTCTTGTGAGTTAATCCAGGGCAATATGATTCCTTTAGTTAGTAAACCATTGAAGATATAGTAACAAAGTCCTTCAGTGTAAACTGAGGTTTTGAAAGAACAGTATTACCATGGGATGCATTTTAGTTTACTCTGTTTTTCCCCCCAATGTATTGAGTAAGACAAACACAAGCTGTGTTCTCTGCTTTAGAGTTTGATACATATTGATTTACCATGAACACATTTTACTACCAACAATAAGACAATTGGAAAAGAAAATCATCCAGACTTGGTCTTGATATAAAATATTGATGGTTCATCCTTTTATGTACTGTTGATAAAACATTTGATGTATTTTTTTAATGTTTTAGAGAGGTTGAACAATTCTGGGCCCATGGGATCCCTTGGGGCATTGAACAATGTCCTGCCCCCTCCTATACCTCAGAGGGAATCCCTGCCCTCGGGACCCCGGACACAGTTCCCGTCCTCTAGTCTTGGAAATCTCCACAGTGAGACCACAGTCCTAGCTCCCGCGGCACCTTCAATTCCAATCCGCTACTACTCAAACGTGAACTTCAGGCCCATGAGTTGGCATGAACTCTCTGGAAAAAATATACGAGTAGTGGACGCCAACAGAACAATCGCGGTGAGAGCCGATGAGGAATATTGTAATGCTTATGTGTTTTCGTCCCGTCCGCTGAAATGTGGTGAAAAAATTGTGATACAAGTGTTGGGAATCGAGCGGTCGTTTATTGGAGGACTTGCGGTGGGATTTACGGCCTGTGATCCAAGGGAGGTAAAAAAGGAGGATTTGCCAGATGATTCGGATATGTTACTGGATCGCAAGGAGTACTGGGTAGTCAATAAAGACGTCTGTAGAACACCAGAAATCGGAGACGAATTGTGCTTTCATTTGACTCTTAATGGTAGGTCAAACTTTAAAAAAAAAAAAATCTTCAATTTTATTCAAAATTGAAGTTCTGAGATTTGGTATTTAATTTTTTGTCAATGTTATTTGGATTTAACTTTTAAAGTGAAAATTGAATAGAGATTTGTGATTAAAACATGTGTACACTCAGATTTAAAAAAAAAAACCAAGAGGAGAGCATTTTTACTTGTGTGCATATTTCTGTGCACATTTATGTTATGTTGAATGATCATGATGAAAAATTCTGCCTGAAGCTAGGAGAAGGTTTAAAATGTTAGTGTTAAGGGGTTGCATTTTTATTACATGTATTACACAACAGACTTGAATTTTGTACCGTAATTAATATTTGTAATTCTAACACGCATGCAGGGAGGATCCAATTGTTTTGTTAATTCCTTAAAATTGATAATCATGTTTAAAACAGCTAGAACTTCATGTTTGCCTGCGAAATGCTTGCCTTGGAATGTAATTACTTTTATTACACCAAAAAACCTGCAGTTTAAAATAAAACTGTAGTGTTTTTTTACCTCTTTTCAATGATCTCTAACAAAAATAAATTTAAAGTGTTACAACTTAAAAGTGGCAATTAGGCAGTTCATTATTTACCCATTACTATTGCCTGTGTGTGTCTGTTCATTCAGAGAAAGCGTAAAATTACTCTAATACACAGAGGCAAGTCTGTTGAGTAAAAGTTTTAAAAGGGGTTATGTAAAATAGACAGAGGTAAAAACACACAAACACATGCCGTATATTAAGTCATGGTTCAACTTTCTGTATTCTTTTTTTCACGTGTATGTAAATTCGCTGTTAAATCAAATTTTTAATCAATTTCTACATTGATACATACAGGTTTGTATAGATAGATATAACAACACACGCACACATATATATAGTCAATGGTTTATAAACTGCCAATTTCCTTCATTCTTAGTGCATGTGAATTCATATTTAAATCGTCACTTTGTTCGTCAATGGTTTATAAACTGCCAATTTCCTTGATTCTTAGTGCATGTGAATTCATATTTAAATCGTCACTTTGTTACGCAGTTTAAATGTGTGAACTTACAAAAGATTTGTATGAGAAAAGGTTCAAGTACTGGGTATGTATGCATAAAATGAAAGAGTGTAATCACAACTTATATCCTGTTGCAAAAAATGTTAAACAAGCACACGACATAAACTGAATGTATTGTGTCTGGATATTGCTATATGCATTAGCTTAACGTGCGTTGAAAAAAATACCCCCCCCCCCCAAAAAAAAAAAAGACTCGCACACAACATAATACACATGTTGTACACACACCCTCTTCACAGTAACACTGTTTACAACTTCATACAACACTCCATTGCGCTGTCACACAACATTATTTTCATACTGTAATGGCAACATATGGGACACATGAAGTTGTACAACTTCACAGACATATATAGATTATAGGGAAGTTGCGTTAGTGTGATGGTGTGTAGTTTAAGAGTGTGCACGGTTAGCATGGCAGCATATTGTGTGAAGTTGAGTTAGTGAGATTGCAAGTTTAGTGAAATTGCATCACTATGAGAGCCTGTTGTAATGTTTATTAGAGCAAAATAAGATGCTTAATTGGCATTTTGTTATTGCAAAGGTGTGCTTTTGGATGTATAGTTTTTGCATGGCGCACGTTGTGCCTCAACACTAAGGCCTGATTTTTGATTTTTTTTTACTAATGTCAGAGTTTTGCAAATAGTGAATGATTGTATATGGTCTCAGTTTGCAAAAGATCAATGATAAGGATGGTGAGAACAGTGCCACACACACAACAAGCAGTCACCCAAACAAAACTACTGGTATGTGCAACATGCCTTGACACTATCATGAAACAGATTGTCATGGTAACATAACTTCACACAAAACACCATTCTAACTGCCACAATTTAGTTACTTTAGGGAAGTTGTGTTAATGAAGCATCATGTTCGTCAAAAGTGTACATGTGCAATGAAGTGTTATGTGGAAGTGCGCTAAGGAGGCTAGGTGCTTTGTCAACAAACTACCTATCAGATCTGCTAGATTTGTTTAGCTATAAACTATATTATTCAGTGAAGAAAAATTGCATATATTTTAAATTTGAGTATTTCCCTATATCTTTTTACATAGCTCTTCTTCTTAAGGAGATCAATAAGTCTAAAAATGGCTATGACCATCCAGTCCTCTTAAGCTTGTTGTTCAAAGTTGTCTGTGAGATGTTGTGTACAGGGGAAGTGTGTTGTGTAATAGTGTGTGTTATGTATTAGAGTGACAACAGCATTGCATGAAGTTGTGGAAGTGCTAAAGCTGTATTTGCTACAGTTGGATGTTGTATTTCTGTGACAGTCACAGGATGTTGGGTGACAGTGTTAATTAAGGTGTGGTCATTTTTCTCAACGAGCTGTTAAGGTTTTGCTTAAAGTCCTATCCAGACACCACTATATTATGTAGACTGAAACTATATTAAGTGCACTCTGTATATTATGAAAATTAGCATTGTAAACGAGAAATAACCAGACAAAATCTAACTAACTTTCATTTGAAGCATAACCAAGATGGGTTTAAAACTTTTGGTTTAAAGAAAATAGGTTTACCACTTAGGCATTCATTAATTTATAGATGAATGTATATGAATTCTAACTCGTTTTGTATAATTTTTATCTAGTTAACTTTGATACCATAATGATATGATATTAGTTGGTGTACACATGTTAACAATCATAAAAGAGACCAACATGTTCATGAGAAGAGGTGAAACTGTCAATATGTCTCTTCACTTGCGTATTACAAGCAGGTTATGCTGTATTCATCAGGGCTGCGTTTTACAAAAGAACTTACAACAGCGTCGTAAATATGTTCAACATCATGGAACTATCTTTAATGAGTGAAATTTATACAAAACCAGTAATTTACAGCTATTTTGAATTCTACAATTATATTTTAAATCAATAAAATTGAAATATTGATTAAATATGTGGTTTATAAGTATTCATTAATTTGGGTCACAAGTCGTAAGTTCCTATGTAAAACGCGGCACAGGTTATTAAATCATTATCCTTGTTAAGGTGGTGTGGGACATCTGTCAATATTTTCGTGGATAATCCAAATACTTTCACCCCCTTAGAATTTCCAAATTTTACAATATTTGACCAAAAATTATGTTTTAAATTTTTTTTTGAAAAGTAAAAAATATATAAGCCCCAGCGGGATTCAAACTCATGACTTACAGATTGGTAGCGAACTCTCTAACCCACTGCGGTACGCTGTTAGGTAACAATTTTGGGAAAGAAAAATAATATAAAATTATACTTGATTTTATTGTTGTTTTGATAGGTAGCATGTCACAATATGGAGGTGTCCCATACCACCTTAATTTTAACCTGCTGTAATCAGAAGCAAAATCTTATACCTGGAATTGATGTTCAACTGATGCTTGTGTATTCATTAACATTAATATATTTTGAACTGAAAAAACAAGAAGATACATAATTTATTATGATGAAAAAATGATTCAAAAGTTGGCTCACACAGATTTAGATGGATATCGGTACTTTAAATGGGAGATCAAGAGACACTATTAGAAAACAGATAAATTGTGTTGTGTTTGTACATATATTTTCTTGTTTATGTATATTTCTGACTTTCTGGGATGAATGCTAACCTCCATTTTTAAATTAAAATTTAGGTGAAGTTCGCTACTCTAAGAATAACACCAAAGTGGCAACCCTGATGCATGTGGACAAGACTCTTCCTCTGTGGTTGTTTTTTGATGTCTATGGAAACATTCAGAAGATCCGGAGTATCGGTATAACAATGGCTCTATTGTATAACATGTTTGCATTCAGGCTAGACATTTGTTAAATCTGAGTAGTTTTATGAGTGCCTGTTCATAAGGCAGCAAAAACAGTTAATGTAAATTTCTCTGAATCGTGAGATTGTTTAAGAAAGTAAACATGCAGTTTTAGCCATGTGTTTAATGTTTATTGTTTGTTCATGTAAATGATGTCAGACAAGTTCAAGAATTTGTGATGATACGCTCACATCTATCATGATAGTGTTTGCATATGACATTCACAATCATGTGGTAAATAGCAAAAAAAAAAAAACCCACCCAAGTTTTGCAATTTGTATAAGATAAATCAGTTTTTGAGTCCTAATTTTTACAATTCTTGTTGTTAAAGGTGTGAATCCTAATTTTTGTTATAGGTGTAACTTTCAATTTGATATTTCCAGGAGTAACAACGCATGTTCCTCCGATCCCTCCACGACCGAGGTCCACGCCATTCATGACCCAAACCAGCATGCCACAACTGACTGTGACTCTACCCCCCAGGGACCCCAACAATGCACAGGTGGCCCTCGGTGGCCCCGCTCCTGCATCATCTAGTTCCATCATTCATCCATCAGGGCATCCCAACTACAGTATGATGCGGAGTTACAGTGTTCCGACAGGCGTCACGTCGACGGAACCAATGTTGCCGCAACAAAAAACCGGATATATCAAATCTCTTCCTACGTCGCCTGAGACTACCATGGACTCATGTTCTGAGACAGAAGCTAGCGAGTGCACAGTGTGCTATGAACGTGCTGTGAATGCCGTGCTGTACACCTGTGGACACATGTGCATGTGCTTTGAATGTGCAATAGTTGTGAAAAACCATAAAAGTGCTCTCTGTCCTATATGTAGACAAGAAATTAAAGATGTTATCAAAATATACAAAACATGAGGGTGGTGTTAAAACGTATGTGTAACTATATAATCATGTTATTACTTTCTTTCATTGTACATCATCAACTATGACTGGTGCTTTTTACAATAGCAGATTACACCAACAAAAAAATGAGATATTAGTGCTAAATTTCAGGGCATAGGGATTCAGTTTTATTCTCAGTTTGGCAGTGCAATAATAGAGGAAGATCTATAAATGAAAACAATATCCATATTTTGTTAGCTGAGAGTATTTTGAAGTAGTTGTGTTCGATGTTTATGCTAGGATGTTTCATGTATAATAGCGGCACTGAATTGTTTTTATATTTATACTTTTCAAGTTTGTTTATATGTGTACATTGACTGAACCACAGAGTACAGAAAAAGACAAATGAGAACGATTTTTATATCAATCATAATTGTGTTTTTAATATTGGTTGTATAATTATTAGTTGTTATTTGTACCAACATTTTGATAACAATTTTTCTTTGCAAAACATCTGATCATTATTGATCTTCCTTTGATGAAAGAACAGGCATATTTTTCAAATTATAACCAAAAACATGGTTCTTTTTTTTTTATCATCATAACTATTTGAGTTTGTTTTTTTTGTAACAAGGAAAAAAGTATTTGTTATTGTATTAACTGTTGAAGACAGTTATGTAATGGTGAACAAATTGACAAAAGATATCGTGCTTCTTGTAGGCATCACCACATTATACATCCGCTCAACTTGTTGATTTTAGATTGTTATTGATGAATTACGTAAGTGTTAAACTGTGCTCTTTGATTCATGCCCATATTGCTCTTGCTTCAAACAATGTCTAAAATCTCAGGTAAACATTTCTCTTCTGGAAAGACTGTATACAGATAAACTCTATAATACTGATACATCAAAATGGCAGAATCTGCTTAAGTTGAAAGAAAGAAAGAAATCAAATCTGTGTGAAAACCATTACGGTGACCATTCTCTGCTGACGGTTTCTGTAGAGAGGTTTCGAGAAGTTGTCCCCCTTTTTGCTCTTGTCTGTGATATTTTAATATTTACCTTCCACATGGGGTGTTGCATGTGTGTTTGTTGGGGGAGGGGGAGGGGGGGGTACCCAGGCCAAGGCATCTCCAGCTGGGCAAGTTCTGAAAGAGGTCTGTTTTAATCATCAAAATAGTTCATCTTATCAAACCAAGTCATCAGGCCACTGTAGGAAGCTGAGTGGAACAAAAATTGTTGACTTTTGAAGATAATATAGCTATACAGTTTGGCTTATTTGTTGCCAGTGTAGGATCTGAAACCCTGGAACTCCTTGGATGTCTTACACACTCCAAAAAAATAATAGTAATTGATGGTGTGTGAGACATCGGAGGAGGTCTGATTGCATAAGTTGCTGAGCAACCATTACTGTAGTTGCTGAGCATCAAGTGTAAATTTTGTTGAAGCCCCTCCCATCAGAGTGTTGGTTTTTTGTCAAATTTATTTTGGACAGGTGTGAGTAAGTGAGTACATGTATTATTTTGTCAGAATAATTATTAATTTTTTTGTGACTCACCTTCATTTAATGTGAACTGACTGATCATGGGTTTATATTGTTGTTTTTAAGTTTCCTAAGCAAATTAGAAATTGTAAGCATCAATGCTACATGGATATTGATGATGTACTTGTGCAGCAGATGAATTTTCAACAGATTTGTTTTAATTGTACATATATACAGCCCTAACTTATCACCAAATAGCAAATATTTCCCCCTTTTTCTATTGTTTAATGTGTGTGATATCATATTGATGTATTTTATGAGGAATGTGTTCAGTTTGTGATTAGGAACATATGATTTAAATCAATATTTTTATTCAGAAGGAATCAATGAACTCCTGGTTTTATTTTCTTCATACCTTCATTTTGCATTTTGTTGCCATAGATACATGTAAATATTTATATAGAGTGCTGTTATCCATTTTTTGAATCGTCAGTAAATCCAAGGTAGTGGTTTCACATGACCTGATGTACCAAAATAAACATGGTTAATAATGAAAGACTGTTTATCTTTACTTTATATCATTTTCTAAGAACACATCTAGGAAAGATTTACGTCAGGAAGTTGCTTGAAACTTTAGTGTGTAATTTACCCTACAGTAGGAAAGAAATGATTTTTTGAAATTCATTTATTTTTAAAAGTTGCATAAGTTTTAGGGTTTAAATGTACTAAAAGTATACTGTAGAAACCAAATAGATTTTTTGGAAATTCAGTTTTTTTGCCAACTTTATTATACTCCAAAATTCAGCATTTAATTTATGTTTTTTAAAGAAAAAAGAGAATTATGTTAGTGACAAACCAATAAGACTGTGAGGAAAAACACTTTATTTTTCTATACAGCATTATTTAAAAGACACTTGTACATTAATAACAACAAACAATCTTTCCTAAACGGAATTAAAATAAATAAATACAACGATAATACACCATTTTTCTGCAGTTTTGGAAATCATGAAAAACATTGTCATATATTTCATACAAGAGCAAGTTCATCAATGAACAAAATATAAGCTTTACCGGTTTTGGTCACCCAAGTACTAGTATGCTGTAACCATGTGAAAGCTAAATATACCCGTTTAAGCAAAGATAAATGAAGCCTAAAAGAACTACAATTAAATGGTGTCAATTGGAAAATACCTATGTAAGACCTTGTTATTAATTATGAATATATTGATTACTTAATACAAGAGGTTGATGAAAGATCTTGGGACACCTGTGTTTTGTTTTGGATTGATCATAGCTAACAAACATGTATATAGTTAAGGTAATCACTTATTGAATATTGACAAAACACAGCAATATATTTTGTTAGGAGCTGAAAGTAGTATCGGAGAAAAAAAATTGGTAACCCACGACGGACGAAGACTGATTGAAATAAGTCACATACGTTACTATAATATGACCAGCGACTCACATATCATAAGGAAATACATGCGTAAAAAATGCATCATATTCTTTATCGTCTTAAAAAAAAAACCATCAAAGAAACCATATTCTATATTGTTTAAAAAAGCACGATATTCTGCAAAAAAAAAAAAATCCTCTAAAACGTATCATATTCTATAGCATTTACAAAGAAACTCGATCAAATCGTATCAATTTGTATACGCAAAAACACTATAGTCTGTCCAAAAAAACCATGAAAACCGTACCATATTCTGTGCTTTATTCAAAGAAACTAAAAACCAAGCATAGTCTGCTAGTATCTTGTATACAAAACATTAAAAAGCACCATATTCTGTAATGTCCACAAAGAAACCAACAAAAGGCACCGCACTTTTACCGTCTACAATGAAACTCAAAACAAACAATATATTCTTAATTGTATACAAACTCAAAAGCCCCATATTTTGTATTGTCTACAAAACAAACTCAAAAACGTACCTCATCTGTACCGTCTACAATGAATATCAAAACAAACCATAATTAGAACCATTTTAACAAGAGCTTGGACTTTAGGTAGTTGTGTCAAACAGCAATGTGGCGTAGGTCTATTTCATTGTAGGTCACTAAGCCATGGCTCTTTGAAACCAACAAGATTTGTCTGGCTTTTGAGCTAAGACTATGCAATCGGTGTATATTTCGCTTGAAACCAGCGTCATTTTTAACTTGTTTTGACGCAAGAAATGGATAGTTACGTCCTACTGAAAGTCCAATTAAGGCCTTCGTAAAATGGTTCTATCTATATTGTCTACAAATAAGCACCATATTCTGTATTGTCTTCCCCCCAAAAAACCAAAACAAAAACAAACCTCAAAACGCGCCGTATTCTGAACTGTCTACAAAAACTAAAAATGCATCATTTTCTGCAAAATCTATTAATCTGTATCAAAAATAAAGAATCCAAACCCACGTTATTTCTGCATTATATACAAAAGGGGGTAAAAAGCACAACATTTTGCATCATTACAAAAAAAAAACTTTAAAAAAAATCACAACAAATTTGGTAATGCCTGCACAGAAAGTCGAATCGCACCATATTCTGCAATATATACATAAAAAAGGAAAATTGCGCTACATTTTGGATATTCTAGAGAAACTTCAAACGCACCAAATTCTCTTTTGTCTTCACAATTACTTGTTACATAAGCCCCCAAAACACTTTGTTTTGCCTGTATAATCTCAGCGAATTCTGTTAATGCTTCCTGAAACTAACTTTCTTTATTGGGCTCTATGGTCAAGTTTACCCCACCCCCCTAAAAAAAACCCATTAGAAAAACGATTTCACGAAACATATTTAATTTCCCCAGTTTGATAAAATACTACTACCCAGCCAAGCCTTTAAAAGCTCGAAGAAGATTTAAGCCGTTTTATTGTCTAGTTTATCTTGTTCACGATTGCAATGATTCCTTTTGGAGGATAAACCAAAGGCAAAAGACATGACAAGACCCATAATTGCCATAAAAAAGAAATGTAAGCTGGAAAATACCTGCAGCTGATAAATCTGAAACAAGTAATGAAACAACCAAGTGTAAGCCGCGGTAACGGACATTTTACAGAACGTGGTCACTATCTGCAAGTCAAATGAGCTATAATACGAGAGTTTTTGCGGTTTTCGAAGAATTAAAAAAAACACAAATAAACTTAGAATGGACGATAAGACCACTGGGACGGTAAAAGTAAACAGAGTCAAGGTGGAGAGGTTGGTGCTATAGCGGGAAATATACCTGTCGCCGAAGGAACTCAGACGTAGATTATGACCAAGTAATTCAGTAATAAACACCAACAGCCCAGACAGAACTAAGCTCAAAATAAAATTCAGACAAACGAGTTTTGAAGGATAATCATCCGATTTCTTTTTTCCAAAACAGCAAATCGACAAACATGATTTTAACATGAAAATAGATAGGGTTAACCAGCTAAACTGACTACAGCTTTCGAGGATATGACAAACTACATTGCGGCAGGTTTGAGAGAGGATGTAGGCAGTGTTAGCAAGAATTAAGACGGAAGACACAATAATCATGTTCTTCTTCAGAATAATTTCTTTTTTGTGAATGATCAAATTGGAGACTAAAGAAGTAATGCAACCAAGAGACGAAAGTGTTGTGCACACCAATGAAGAATAAAAATTAAATCCTTCAGAAGTTGAATTTTGGAAAGAAATCTTTGACATTTTTGCCAGATATTGTTCAAAACACACTTCTACTTTGCTTTTATCGTGGGAATATCGAAAATACAAGGAATCTATACAGAATTGAGAGTTGCTAAAACACAAAGAAAAGTTAGATACATATATGTGTACATCACGTGTGTCAAATATTAATTTCGGACAAATTGACCATACAGCAACTACGGAAACGGACTCTAAAGCCACTCTCTCATAGCACGCATGGTCTTTAAATGTTTTTTTCCCTACATATTCAGAATGTTGTTCCAGAACATCGTCGTTCATGGGATTTTCCACGCCTTCGATAATGCTTGTCCCAAAAATGTACCGAGTTCGAAAGGATTGACCGACATGTCTGACAAAAAATCCAGGAAAGGCCACAAAGTCCAATGATGCGATGGCCGTATTGAGACGCTGAATGAAGTCTTTGTAGTTATGCCAGTAATCGATAGATAATCTGATTATGGCAACAAAATAAAAGTCTTCCTGTGTCCATAATGTTTCGCTTGGATAGTAATATATGGCGCAGAAGCAAATGAAATCGTAGAGATTATTGTCCTTTGCAAACTTGATCAGAAAAAGATTGATACCGATTGAACTTTCACGACGACTGTATGAAATATTGAGAATAGGTTGAAAAAGCAAGTTTATTTCGTAGTTGTTTTGCAGAATAAAAGGATAAAGCGGTTCACATTCAAAATCGCTGTAAACCATTCCATCTTCACACGAAATTGGAATGCATTTGTTCTGTTTGGAAGAAAAACTTATGATTATAAAATGTATGCATAAAATTGAACGAATCACATGCTTAAAAAATATTTCAGATATGTTTTTGTTTCATCAATTGATATTTATGAATAATATGAATTTGTCTTATTTAATACTTTCGAAGGTCAAGTTTTATTTAATATTTTGAGGCCAATCAAATTGCACGGAACGACTAAGGATTTGTTGGTTCTTCTGGGTTGATAGGAGTGCGGATAGCGAGCATTATGCTAAATATAGTTACATAACCTGCCACTTTCTTTCAAATAGAGAATTTACCCGTAATAAACATAAACCAACGGTGTATATATTGGAAAACGCAATGTGGGTCGTTCTTACAGATATGAAAGTAACGATCATTACAAGATATGTATCTTTAATTATCTCTACCTTCTTTCACACTTTTGATTTTGAGGATGATTTAAACATTTATAAATAAAAACTTACCAGCTTCTTTTCATAGAAAGCGTTGTGTTGACATTTCGTATCTTTTTTAAGTTGAATCTGTTCTACATTCTCCTCAAAATCTATGACTGCCGAAAACGCTACAAAGGGCCAGTTTTTCTTCTTCTGGATGTTTGCTGAAATGCATTCGATCGTAAGCTGTGACTCCCAGTCCTCAGAGTTACACATCGCACAAAAGACGTTCTTGTATAGAGTCGTTTGGAACGGAGAGAGGCAATGCAAATAATAATTGACATAGTTTGAAGCACAGGCCTCGAAAATGATAGGATCAACTGACATTAGCTGATTGTCAATATTACATGTACTAACATAATTTTCTTCTTGGTAGCATTTGATTACCTTTCTGGTATCTGGAGGTAAGAATGCTAAATTGCACGGGGAGTTCTTTCCGTGAACTAAAAATTGGATCCAACTGTACGTGTAAGTTTGGAAGAAAATTCGTTTTGAGGAGCAAATAAAAATTGGTATCCAGTAAACAAGATTTTCAATAGTTTCTCCATTACAAATAGCGCAATCCTTGTTTTTGAACGTTTCATTGGAGGCAAGCGAGAATACAGGCTGATACAGAAAAATGTCTTGAAAGTCAGTGTTATTTTCACACCTTCGTTTTGTTTCAATATCATCATTATGTAAGCAGTGAGCAACAAAGAGATATGAGTCTTCCGATCTAAGATGGAGAGGAGCATTTGCATTGACCTGTGGAGTGATACATTGAAGTTGGACATTACTAAGGTTGGAATTGCTGATGTTTAGAGAGAGGTCGTGGTTTTTGTAGGAGACATATTCAGGACTGGTTTCTCTGTCCTGAGTATACGACCTCCATGGACAGCAATTCTGCTTCCTGTGGCAGTGTAATCCACAGTCACAGTGACCACAACTTAGAAAAGGTAATTGCGAGGTGTAATTTCTTTTGAACCGGTCTCCAAAGCACGTGTCTTGATGGGGACAAAGAAGCAAGTGTGCTTTTAGATAAAGCTTTCTGGGATTGTCCAGTACCCAATCTGTCATGTTGTCGACTAGTACCCGTTCATCATGCGTAGGCAACACATGATAGTCGTAGTATGGGTCGTGTACAAAAGAATAGGACAGTGTCTGCATGGAAGCGAAAACTAGAAGACAGATTCTTTTGTCCTGTTTTAAGGAAATTATGTTTATGTAAGTGCTCACAGATGACATCATGAAACAAAGAAGTTGTTATAGTAAAAATACGATATTGCCAATAATTTATGCAACGATAAAGAGTTGCTAGAATCTTTGATCGTTGCAAAGATAAGATTCGAGCACCGTTTGCGAAATAAAATTGGTAAGGGTATTTTGGTATAAGTCACAGAACCCAGTGATTGACAGAAATGAAATGTATATTGTTTCATACAAAGAGTTAATTTCATTCTCTATTGTTATATTTTCGATAAAGAATTTTTTGTTTTGGTTATCGATGTAACAGATATTTCAAACTCACTCAAAATACTTTCTTTAAAGCTATACACGCTATAATTTGCGTCAATTTTAAATGACGGGAAAATACATGTGTTTCATTCCTTACAAAAGTTATCTTTATGCTGTTAATTAATGCCCAATTCGATCACGTAATAAAGATATCAATTTTTAAACAATAAAAAATATTTATTTTCCTGCCAGGAAAGTAATGCCTTCTCATGAATATTAATCTATCACGTGATATTGACAGCTAATTCTAGACTAACATACAAAATTGTTGTAGCTTCACGAAGGAAAAGGATGTAATTCTTTTCAGTAAAGCATAGATGTGACCTATATACGAGTATGAATTTAAAAAAGCAAAAACACAAGCGTGTTCATGAATACACATGTACTTCCTTTGAACAATGACGAAGGTTTATGTGTTTTCCCCCAAAGGGCTACTTTTAGTTCGTGTGAGTGTTTTAAAATACTGTTTTCCTAATAAACATTAAAAAAAAATGGTACCGTGAATGACAAACGTATTACACTCAAAATACATGTATATATTTCAAAGTAACAACTGTAGAAACTGTACATAAAATCGTTGTAATTAGGCAAAAAATAACGCTTACCTGATTTCCCGCGGACATGCGCAATGAGGTCGGTTTCGCTCTTTCTTCCATCAATATTCATGAAAAGGCATTACTTTTCGTTTAAAGTCAGGAAAATATACAATTAAAATTCTATATATCTTTGTAACTAGAAGGAATTAACAACTGTAATTAACAGAATATATATAGATAACTTTTATAAGTAAACAAACACATGCGTTTTCACTGTCATTCAAAATTGACGCAAATTATAGCGTGTATAGATTTAATTACAGTGGTTAATTCATTCTAGTTACAAAGATACACTACTGATCAGACCCAACCTAACACCAGAGTAAACCCCGACTAAACCCCGGGTTTACTTTTGGGGTTTACTTGGGGTTTACTCTGGGTTTACTTTTTAAAAATTTGGGTCCACTCGGGGTTTACTTTGGGTTTACTCTGGGTTTACTTTGGGTTTACTTGGAAATTGTTTTGAGGTCAACTGTACGCACTGAAGTGTGAAGCAGACCCGTGTTTTATCTTACCAACCTACTGCCTGTAATTCCTGCCCCTTGTATATTCCGAATACACAGTTACCGTCTGCTTTCAGGGGTATACATGTATATCTGACCGGGTTTACTCTCTGTGTCCAGTCTGGGTTTACTTTGGGTTTACTCTGGGTTTACTCTGGGTCCACTCTAGTAAACCCGGAGTAAACCCAGAGTAAACCCAGAAAGTAAACCCAGGGTTTAGTCGGGGTTTACTTTCTGTTAGGTTGGGTCTGATCGGTACTGTATAGAATACCATGTGTATACATGAACATCCTCACATGCTTGTGTTTTTGCTTTTTAAATTCATACTCGTATATAAGTCACATCTATGCTTTACTGAAAAGAATTACATCCTTTCCTTCGTGAAACTACAACAATTATTAAGGTATGATAGTCTAAAATTAGCTGTCAATATCACGTGATAGATTGATATTCATGAGAAGGCATTACTTTCCTGGCAGGAAAATAAATATTTTTTATTGTTTAAAATTTGAAATCTTTATTACGTGATCGAGTTGGGCATTATAAATAACAGCATAAAGATAACTTTTGTAAGGAATGAAACACATGTATTTTTCCCGTCATTTAAATTGACGCAAATTATAGCGTGTATAGCTTTAACAGAATATAGATAACGTTTATAAGTAAACAAACACATGCGTTTTCACTGTCATTCAAAATTGACGCAAATTATACCGTGTATAGCTTTAAAAGTTGAAAAATTTAAATATTTGAAAATTTTAACTTCAAATTTTGATATTGCCCCTTTCAAACTTTGGAACTGTTGTTATAAAAAAGTTTGACAACAGTGTACATACTTCAAAAACACTTAATAAATGTTCCCAAAGGTCATGAAAAGAAGAGAAAACCGGAAGTGGAATTTTAAGCTCCGAATTTATATTAATAATTAAAGTCTTTTACCTGATGAACACTTTTTGAAAAGGTGAAAACAATCGATTAGTTAGGTTCATCAAATTTCAATATTTCATTTACTTACCATGGTCAAGTCTGTCACTCACCAATACATCACCAATGCAGGGCTGTTATGACTTCAGCTATCTTTCAAATAGGATCTGTTAGTGGTTAACAAAGCTTGGTTAAAAAGCAAGCAAAAGATGCTTGTTATTAAATTTCTTCACGATTTTGCAGTTTGCAGGAATGTTATATAGATATAGCGGCGACAAATACACGAGAGAAGTGGTGTTTGTAAATATTAGAAGATACAGTGAAATTGACGCTGTAAATATTACCATATGCAGGGAACGTCCGTCGGATTTTCACACTTGTGTTTCACTTTATCATGCAGCTCACAAATTACTGTATCAAATACACTCATATCAAATGTTGAAGTCAATTATAGTTCATCAAAATTGTGAACATAAGCAATTTTTTTATCGACAGAAGTTTTTTTTTTTATCGACAGAAGTTGTTTCATTTTTACTATTAAACATATAGTAACTTGTTTGAAAATCGTTATTTTTTTATCGAAATAAGGGGTTATGATCAGTTTTATATAATCAAAATTTGGTTTTTAAAGAAAGAGCTTCAAAACAAAAGGTTAATCTCACCAATGCACTCGCTGTAAAATTATTTACGTTTACTAACACGTATAATAAGTTGACCGATCATAACACTACATCACAATACAAAAATTACAATACTGGCTCTACTTTAAGGAGCCTGATTGGTCAACAAATTAACCATCAGTTTAACCAAAAAAACGAACATTATCCTATTTATTTAATGCAGGTTGAAAAATATAACAAGGTTTTATCGAACATGTGGTTGTCTATTTATAGTTTGTTTATAAGGGGGTACATGTAGTTTAAGCGTAATAATACTGGTTAGACCGGTTATGTAGAGCATGACTGGCATGCTATGTGATTTTAAGTCAATCGAGCTCAAGACTTTGCGCTGTTTACACGTTTTGCAACCATCCGCCCACCCACTGATGCATATATACATGCATGTGTTATGAGTTAATTTTACTAAGCAGTAATATGCATTAAATGATGTTTTTGTTGCAGATTTCAAGTTCTCTTTCAAGAGAACGCTACAGAAATTATGCGATACCTATGTACTTTATTGAATAAATGCGCTAGTCTTGGAGCACTTACCCATAATCAGTGTTGTTATAATTGAATAAGGTTGTAAATATTTTATGTTCGTTAGAGACTGTTCAAATTAGAACATAATTACATTTCACAACGCGTTCTGTATTATCTGCTGCAAAAAATTACGCATTTATTTTCAAATTAAACTCAGGTGACCTATTGCTATCTGTTTTCGTCAGTCGTCGTGCGTCGTGCGTCGTGCGTTAACAATTTACATTTTTAACTTCTTCTTAAAAACTACAAGGCCAATTGTTCCCATTTTTGGTGTGAAGCATCTTTATGGTAAGAGGAATGTAAATTGTGAAATTGGTGGTTCTACCATCACCAGGGTGCCACAGGTGGGGCCAAATATGCAAAAAACAGCCAAATTTTCAAAAATCTTCTTCTCTACTCCCACACATGTGAGGAAAAACCTGATTGCATGGTTATGATGTCCATGAAGCCCTCTACCAAAATTGTGAAATTCATAGCCCCTGGGTCAGGGGTTCAGGCTCTAGGGTGGGGACAATATGGCCATATAGTAAAAATGTATTAAATCTTAGAAAATCCTCTTCTCTACTCCCATAGATATTTGTTAAAAACTAAATACATGGTTATGATGTCCATGAAGCTCTCTACAAAAATTGTGAAATTCATGGCCCCTGGGTCAGGGGTTCAGACTCTAGGGTGGGGCCAATTTGGCCATATAGTAAAAATGTATTAAATCTTAGAAAATCTTCTTCTCTACTCCCATAGATATTTGTTAAAAACTAAATGCATGGATATGATGTCCATGAAGCCTTCTACCAAAATTGTGAAATTTATGGTCTCTGGGTCAGGGGTTCAGGCTCTAGGGTGGGGCCAATATGGCCATATAGTAAAAATGTATTAAATCTTAGAAAATCTTCTTCTCTACTCCCATATATATTTGTGAAAAACTAAATGCATGGATATGATGTCCCATGAAGCCCTCTACCAATATTGTGAAATTTATGGTCCCTGGGTCAGGGGTTCAGGCTCTAGGGTGGGGCCAAAATGGCCATATAGTAAAAATGTATTAAATTTTAGAAAATCTTCTTCTCTACTCTCATATATATTTGGGAAAAACTAAAGGCCTGGATATGATGTATATAAATTCTTCTACCTAAATTGTGAAATTTATGACCCCTGGGACAGGTGTTTAGGCACTAGGGTGGGGCCAATATGGCACAGGAATGGCCCAGATATCTTGAAAACGGTTAAAATCCCCACCCCTAAACCATATATCTTCTTGTTCCTTGTGTTACCGGCCATCAGATGGTGTGTAGGTCATGGACCTCAGGGGTGGTTCCTGACCCCCCTCAAACAGGAAGAGCCCAAATATCTTGAAAACGGTTAAGAACCCCACCCCTAAACCATATATATTTTTCTTGTTCCTTGTGTCAAGGGGCATCATATGGTATGTAGGTCATGTAACTTGGGGTGGTCCTGACCCCCTCAAACAGGTAGTGACCGAATATCTTGAAAACAGTTGAGATCCCCACCCCTAAACCATATATATTCTTGTTCCTTGCGTCAAGGGGCTTCATATGGTATGTAGGTCATGGGCCCCAGGGATGGTCCTGACCCCCCTCAAACAGGTAGTGCCCGAATATCTTGAAAACGGTTAATATCCCCACCCCTAAACCTTATATATTCTTGTTCGTTGTGTCAAGGGGCATCATATGGTATGTATGTCATGGGCCCCGGGGATGGTCCTGACTCCCCTCAAACAGGAAGTGCACAAATAACTTGAAAACAGTTGAGATCCCCACCCCTAAACTATATATATTCTTGTTCCTTGTGTCAAGGGACATCATATGGTATGTAGGTCTTGGGCCGTTGGGGTGGTCCTGACCCCTCTCAAACAGGTAGTGCCTGAATATCTTGAAAACGGTTAATATCCCCACCCCTAAACCATATATATTCTTGTTCCTTGTTTATGTTAGTTCACCTGATATATAGTTAAGGACCCCTGGAACCACATGAAACTTTGTGGGTCATCCCTACTCTTTATGATAGCCTCGTTCGTTTGGGAGACTTTATAATCGCCCCGATTATAAATACATCTTGTTTTCCCTTGCTTCTTCCTAATGGAGTTATCTTCCTTTTCTTGTTCATATGTAGTAATTAATCGTTGAATATAATGTAATTATAAAGAAGTTGTATTATCAAAAGAGTTATGCAAGGCTTTTTATCGTTTGAAACAAAAACAGTTTTTGAACTTTCAAAATAAACAAATAGACTTGTTAATAGTAAAGTAATAATTGGCTAACTAAAATCACTGATATATAAAGGTAAAATGATTTTGGTATATATGCCAGATGGTGATTCTCAACGAATGTTGAATATTCAAAAACTGGAACAGGAGAAGTGAGTAACTCATGATGGCTTTTATCGATAAAGCTGGGTTTTTTTTCCGTTTGTTTAAATGCCCATAGGGAGAGTTTCTGTCTGCCTCGGGGGGATGGGGGATGGGAGGTTGTTTTAGATAAAACATGAATAATAGCCACCTTGTTATTATTATTAAATTATTTTCTATCAGAGTCTTGCACCTTTTCAATATCAGGTCATGCACTCTTTTATGATCTTTTAAGTTTTTCGCTAAAATTATAGGTTTAATAGTCCTTTTTGAAAGATTTCAGGCAGGGAGGTGGTCGTCATTACAAATTACAAATTTTTCTATTCCAGAATAAAACTTAACTAATTGCATATATGAGACGCCTTGACAAGTTTGTGTATGGGTTATGCTACTCAGGTGACCGTTAAGGCCTTTTGGCCTCTTGTTTTGTCCATAATTTTTTTTATTACTTTGAATATTTCTAACTTTGAAAGGAGACCGATTCTGCTGGTGTAAATAGGCGAAAGTCTATAACTTTCTTAGATAATTGGATTGTTTGGAAAATCATTTGATACTGTAATAGCCAAAAAAAAAAAAAAAAAAAAAATCGGACCATGCAGCGTTAAACCGTGACAACAAAGGATTTATAACAATTATAATAAACTTACTTGTAACAACAACACATGGGCTGATTCTCCGAACGCCTACTGCCCAATTATCATTATTCATTTATACTGGGCAATTACGGGGCCTTCTAAAGGGGCACAAGTAGACTTTACCTGTGTTTCCTTGAATGAAAAATAAAATAACAGTTTGTCATTTTTGTTAAATTTTGAATGTCTTTATAATTAAAATTGTTGCATAAATAAAAAGAAAACATTGAATCAATTTTAATATATTTATTTAATTTATTAGCACTACATATAATTAAAAACAATAAAATCATGTTTTAAAATTGCATTACATAACATTTTATAAACAATTTTCTTTTTATTTTGACACATAGCACTGTTTTAAAACAAACTCATAAATACATGGTTGTCTAAAACACAAATAACAATTCAAAATGACATAAAGTTTTAAAAATTATAATTCATACCAGAATATATACAATATTTACACAGATACTAATATGGGCACGGAGTCTGTCTTAATGTCCTTTCACTTTCACTGTCACTTTGTCAATGTCCTAAATGAAGAAGTTCCGATGCTGAATCTGCGTAGGTCATAAGGTCGATGATCCCTTCTCGGTATCGCTCCTTCATGGTCTGCAGTCTCTTCTGTTCGCGTACTTCTTTGTCGGTTGACGAATGGTTCCTCCTGCTTGTGTCTGGATCTGTAGAATTTCTTTGCCGTTCTGGATGTCCTTGAAGATCTTGATGACAGTGTAGATGTCTGGGTGCGCGTGTAGGGCCATCCTCTTCAGCTTCCCGTGCCATGCTTCTAAGTTGTTATTGGTCCGTGGTCCATTGGTTCCGAAGTGAATCCTAATTAGTCTGTCACCATTCACCCACTGTTCTGTCACATAGTCTGTAAAGGTCTCTGTCACTTCCGTCAGGTCGGCTTCATCGCGGTCTTCCAGGGCTTGGAACCACACGTCTTCGATGCTGTCTAGAGGAACTAGGGGTAGGACGGCTGCTCTTCTTATCAGTTTCTTCACGTTGTCATCTTCTCTGTAGGGGAACTGTAAACCTGTGATCTGTGCCTTGCGCCAAACAGCCTGTGTGAAATGGAAGAAAATCCTTTGGTGGTGATTCCGGGGAAAACGTCTCTGATGGAGTTATGTACTGCAGTTTTGAAGTCGGCAAGGGCACTGGTGGGAGAGAACTGCAGGCCGAGGTCGTTCATCTTGTCGGAAAGGAGAGTGAAGAGTCTTGTGTAGGTGGCTTGGTTCTTTCCTGGAAGAAGGGCATACACAACGGGCGTCATCTGGTCGTCGGTCATGATGTGGATGGTGAAGATCTGGTAGAACAGGCTGGGGCGGGTGTAGAAGGTTCCATCGCAGAAGAAGGTCTCGGTGGCAGCAAGGTCTTGAAGGTTGTCTGTTGTCGCAAACGCAAGTATCATGTTGTTCTGGAAGATGTCATCTAGTAGAAGGAATGGTTGTCCCATTTCTGTCTCTGTCCATTTCCCCTCCAGTCTGATGTCTGCTGTAGTCTTTGGAAGTGGTGGTGTCTGTTTCCTGCGGGCTCTGTAGAGTGATGACCTGGCGGCGTTGAAAGTCGGCAGCCTCTCGATGAGCTCTCTGTTGGTGTCGTCCCATTCGTTGTCTCGGAGTTTGTTGAGTTCTTCGCTGAAAATGGAGGGGATGGGCCTAACTTCATCTGTACATCTTCAGGAGATGGCTGTCATAATTTGTTTGGCGACAACTTCAGTGTGGTACGCTGCATGGGTGTGTTGCTATCGTCCAAAACCTGTGGGGATGTCGTTCTCTGTTGAGATACTGGCGGAACATCCAGATGTAGTGCACCTCCAGAAGATCTTGTTGTCCGTCCTTCGATTTACCCGGTAAATGTAGCCATTGAATGCGAGATTACGTCCCCCTCTTCTGTTGGTGATGAACTTAACGTTGATCTGTGCATTTGCCATTATGAGTGAAAAGTGATGACGTCTTTCCTTCTATTTATACAATTCTGCAGCTTGTGTTCATTTATTTACAGCTTGGGTGAGTTCGGTTCAACATCATTTATTTACAGCTTGGATGAGTTCGGTTCAACATCATTTATTTACAGCTTGGATGAGTTCAGTTTAACATCATATATTTACAGCTTGGATGAGTTCAGTTTAACATCATTTATTTACAGCTTGGATGAGTTCAGTTCAACATCTTTACAGTAATTGATTTTAAAACTTATATTTAAAAATATCAAAGTCGTTCATTTATTCACAGCTTGGACAAATTTGTTAAAGAAAGTGATTTTTTATCATAATTTTATTTCAGTCATAATTTAGATAATCATCATTTAAAATCTCTGATTTTAATTTTTACCTTAAGCTATAATGTTTTATTTTTATTTTGTTAAGATGTAAATTTAAAAATGAAGAAAGATATTTAATTTTTATTTTTTAAAAATAATATTTAATGATTATTTCATTTCACTGAAACATTTAGGTTATTAAAAAATATGGTATTTTTAATATAATGTCAGGTACATGCAGCCATTAGCACTATTTATTGCATCTTTTTAATTTTTTTTAAATTAAAAATAAGACAATTAAAAGTATATTAAATTAAAAGTATATTAAATTAAAAGTATATACAGGTTAAGTCTACCTGTGTCCCAAAGTATATACAGGTTAAGTCTACCTGTGTCCCAAAGTATATACAGGTAAAGTCTACATGTGTCCCCTTAGAGGGCCCCATAATTGCCTTGACCAATTATTATTTTTAATTGAGGAGTAGGCGTTCGGAGAACACACCAGCACATGGCGCTCACAAGTAAAAGAAATTCTCTATAAATTATATACACGTTAGTGTTCCTACTTTGATTTTATCTGCATCAGTGACATAAAGTTAATTTAAATCTAAATTATTTGAATATTGTAGCAGTCTCATATTTTTATGATTTGATTACATGTGTATTACATATATATCATTTCATTTTGATATTTTTATGTTTTTCTGAATGCATATATATTGAATTCTATAATTATTCAATTCATATTAAAATATATTAGTGTGCATTCATTCATGACAACTTAATTTGTAGAAAGGTCCAGAGTTGCCTTTAGGGCAATAATTATATTTTGGTCAAAGTTAAGTTGTGTCTTTTAATTTCATTGGTGTTTTAGTTTGTTTCTTGTTTGTCTATTGGTTGGTCGATTTCCCTCCAAAAGTTCTTTGGGTTTTAGGTCAATCTTTGTCAAGAGTTTGAAGAGAGTAGACTGTAATAAAAGTGTACAGACGTTTTTGACAAATTACATCTCTTCTTGGTAAGTTAATTTTTAATTACTAATATTAATATCATTTCTAATATATTTACTAAATGTCAAATCAGTATTTAATCATATTTATAATTCTTTTGCACTTTCTCTGATTGAATGGATAGTGAGAGAGAGACATTTGAAATAATAAGTTAAAGTGTAAATAGTTATAATAACTGAAGTCTCCCTATATGTGTTTTAATTTAAACTACTTTTATGATAGTGTAATAGTTATATAATTAATTACAGAATGCACATATATATCTTGCAATCGAGTCGTATTGAACTTGGTTCAACTTGTACATGGGGCCTATTCCCATAGAATGGTATGTGTATGTTTATGCCTAGAATATTTTAATGTATTATATGCATTACATAATTATGGCAATGGTTTTATGACTCAAGAGTAAATACATGTAAATTGATATAAAGGAGATACTATGTAAAGTGTAGTTTACTTGTATGTAGTATCTCCCTTTATAAAGTTAAATTACTTCAATATATTGATTGTACATCAATACGTAATATTACTTGAAGCTTATGTGTTTTATGCCGTATATTTATATTTGTTATATTGTTATTACAGGGTCAAATCAATCTATTTATATAACTGGTGACAATAAAAGCCCGTTTATCGATCCCAACAGGAGTGTTGATTTCTTCTTTACATCAACGGATAAACCTGTTACAATATTATAAGAAGATGAGGCGAAATAAAAAAAAAAGGTCTCTACCTAAGCTCAGGACATATGTGTCGTTCAAACAAAATGTTCAATTAGAACTCTATATAACAACGAACATAACCAAACAGGAAAAGTCTAAATGGCACAATTCAGATGTGAAATCCTTCCTCTCAAAGTCGAATCTGGTCGTTATCGAAATGAACCTCGACAAGAACCTTGTTGTGTTTTGTGTTAAGACGGATCAATTGAGGATGAAAAAACATTTTCTCTTTTAATTGCAAATTTTACGAAAACAATAGAAATATAGAGAATGTGTTAAACCATGACCTTAAAATATTAGAAAAGTGTGTGGTCTGATGATTGGTTACTTAAATTTAATCCTAATAAAACCAAAGTTGTATTTTTTAACAAGTCAAAACGAAATGAAATCCCAGAACTGTTTTTTCAAGATTGTCAGTTAGATATTGTTTCTTCTCATAAACATCTAGGTCTAACGTTGTCTGATGATGATTTGAAATGGCCTGTGTACATCAATGATATATATATAGTAAACATCGCTTGCAAAAAAGTAGGACTACTTAAGAAACTTCAAACTAGGAACCCTTTCTTTCATTATGTACGTTTAGATAAAAATACAGTCAACCTAAACATCATAATAGGAAAAAATCAAAGGTAAATTGCAAAATACCTCAATCTTATTTACTCAGAAAGACAAAATTATCTGTACAAATCAGAGTAATTTCATGCGTTCAATCTAGTGTATCTACTATATTTGTATATTCCATGATTTCAAAGTGACATATACAGTAGGTCCAATGGGCCGGTGTAATTTAATGATGTATAATATTGTCATGTTCTAAACTTATGACATACGCATGTCACTATGATAAAATATTTACTTACTTGCTTACTTAATTACTCGACATGGGCTTATTCGAATGATATTCTAATCATCTGGATGGTCAACAAATTCGTCACTAGATCTGCCCAAAATGTTACGATATGATTTGTTAAGCTATAAAAATTGTGGCCATAAAGGATTAACCAAATTTAAAGGGTAAAATATATGATTTTTTTTACTAAATATTTTATAGCTTGACCATCGAGACCTCCTAAGATAGCGTTTTATGAGGGCTCGATGATCGTGGGATGATCGGTCCAGACAAATTGAATACCGCGCGTTAAGCCCCTGTCACACTGTAACTATTTTGAGTTACGATAGTGTACGATAGTGTACGAATTCAATAATCGCAATTATTCGGGGTTCATCGTAGAGAAAATCGTAGGCTCCCTTCCTTCATTTCAGAACATCGCAAAACGCTGAGATTGTTTTGAGCATGTTTAAAACAATCGTGTCCACAGTACGATTTTTAGGTTTTCGTAGACTTTCGCACGACACTCGCACTGCACTCGTACACATGTAGTCGCAAAAAATCTTCGACATTCATAGGAAACTCGGGAAACTTCGTAATACTTACAATGCTACGAATATCCAACGATCTACCCCGAGTATTCTACGAGTTCATGCGATTGTTTCTCGAGTCTTTCCCGAGTGTCCTCCGAGTGAATGGTATGTAGTTCGATTTGATGCGAATACAATACGAAAAAAGGCGATTAGTAGCGAGTGCAATACGAGAACTAAGCGGGTGAACTACGAGTTAGTACGAAAATACGAGATTAGTTAGTGTTTGAAAATAGTATTCTTTTTTATTTGATTACTAAGCACATTGTTCATGAATTATGTAAGTTTATTAAAGAACCTTGTCTTTCGAAATTTTACATATACTTTTAATTTCTTAATTCTAAAAATATGAATTTTGTTTTTTATTTTATCTTATTCAGGGAATAAATCAAACATTACAGCTGCCATTTTCATGATTATTTAAACAATTCATAAACTAAAACAATATCAAGATCTTCTTGTTCGTTTATTAATACAGTAATAAACGTCAAATTTATTGCAAACATTGTCACAATATGTATTTTGTTGGTAATCTTAACTCATAAATTTACTTCTATGTGTACGTGTTTTCATACAACTTTTATAATCTATATGAATATTACTCTGATTGCATTATCTCATGTTTGAAATTAAAACAAAAATATTTCCAGGTAAGTATTTTATGCAAAAATGCAATCATTAATTTGTTTAATAATCACTTTATAAATTAACACACCAGATATATAATCGTAGCAACTCTTATTCATTCGTGGTAATATCGTGTATCAATCGTACAATTTCGTACTCATTCGTAAGAGTATCGTATAAAAATTGTCTTCCATCTTACATGCTCGTAGTAAGATCTCAACGTTTTCGTTACTTAATCGCCGAAATTCTTACATGAATCGCCACAACTCGTCCTGTTATCGCACAAACATCGTACATTTTCGAGCAGACATCGTTTTCAAGTCATACTGGATTCGAAAAAAAGCATCGTCTGTAGAATTATCGCAAGAGTGACCTGGCGAATAATGGCGATTTGTAACTTTTAGTAATTCGTAGGCAATCGTAGTATACATCGTGACAGTGTGACAGGGGCTTAGCGCGGTATGATAATTTGTCTGCGCCGCATTGGTGTGTCATAGGACCGACGACATCCAAAAATAAAGATTCAATGCTTATATTTATATTCATCCTCATTTTTTTTGTGTATGAAATATATGTGTATTGTCTTTGTAAAGCCATTATATACGCTCTCAGTCAGGGATATGAAACATACATGGAACAGCCATATTAACATGTTAATTGGTACGCTTCCACGGCTAAAAATGTAGTGCCAGAAACTTTGTAAAGAAAAATCTTTTTAATTAAGAAGTAGATATAATTTGATGATTATTTTTCAAAAGTACATATCAAATTGGTTATGTAAAGTTGAACTTTTTATTTAATCTTACAAAAATAAATATACTCAAAACACGTGGTGACCTTTATATTTGTGCTCATGGCGCATGAATTAGTAAAGTGCATTCATAGGAAATTGAACGTCGCAGATTTCCAATGCAAACATAAGGGGAAATAATTTACACTTAATGTAAATATAAGATTTCCAACCAGTTTCAAAATACAAAGATTCTTTAAGACGTCAAAATTGAAAATCCTGTTACTATAATTGCTGAATATAGCTGCACACTATCTAACTTTTCAATCTCTGTGGAAGAGCAACCATCCCATACAAAAGAAGTATTTTCTAATGTAAGACTCACAAAGGTTGGATATAATTCTTGATAATTTGTCTTTGCCTAAAGTAAAGTGTAAAGTTTCTCCAGTAATCTTAGTAATTTATATGCGAATTTTACTATATCATTGATGTGCACATATCATTTCAAATCATCAGGCAACGTTAAACCTAGATTTTTGTGGGGAAAAAAAAAAACAGTGTCTAATTGACAATCTTGAAAAAGAAAACAGTTCTTGGATATCATTACATTTTGATTTGCTGAAAACCCCAAACCGTGGTGTTTTTAGGATTACATTTAGGTAACTAATCATCAAACCATTTCCCCAATATCTTTAGGTCATGATTTAACACATTGTCTATATCAGTAAATATTCTTTAAAAAATGTTATTTAAATTCCTTGACTTTGTAAACACATTATTTGCGCCCAGTTTACCTCAATTTGGTTGTTTCGCACAAGGCAATCGTTCATATTACACCAATCCAGTAAAAAAAAAATATATTTTGCACAATGTTTTTTGTTTAGCCTAATATTAAATTAGTCTTACTTAAAGTTAAGTGTTTCAGATTTAACCCCAACAAATTATAATAAGAATTAAAATAAAATTCCAGCAGAAAGAGAACTCAGAATGATATTTTTACGATTGAACAATTAATAAATAGAACTCTCTCTCTCTCTCTCTCTCTCTCTCTCTCTCTCTCTCTCTCTCTCTCTCTCTCTCTCTTTGGAAAATCTTAAATCTTTATCAATGATATCGATTTTTCCATCTTCTTCCATACGAACAAAAAGTGAAAACATATCAACGTGTTGTTAATTCTTTTTAATGTACAATAAACATAAACAAAACTCCACGATGTAAATTCAAACAATAGTAAGTATATCAACAATTTAAATGGGATGGGGAACATTTGAATAAGTATGTAAAGTAATAATGATCACCAAGAATCGATTACTCCCAAATGAAATCAATTAAGATCCAAAACAACTCATCTGGAAAATTTGCTGGTTGATTCAATATGAATATGAATATTTTTTTCGATATTGTTGTAAGCATATCAATTCTTATCATCGCAATTGCACTTTTTAAGAATAAAAAGAAACATCCATGATAACAAACGTGTGTGTAAGTGTGAGTGTGCGCGTGCGCATGTGCGCGCATATATTGTACGTGTTGCTCAAGATAAAATTACAACAAAAACTAAAATACAGACAATAATTTTATAAATTGGTTGTTTCTTAGTTCAAACACCATTTTTTTTTCTTTTCCTGTAGATGAACACAGGTGCAGTACAATGATACGAAAAGATTTAAGAAATGAACTCAATATCTACCCAAGTTATACTCGTATAACCTGGGCTGGGGCAGTTTACGCTTTATAATCCGCGAAGCGGATTATAAAAAAGCGTAAACTGCTCCAACCCAGGTTATACGAGTATAACTTGGGTAGATATTGAGTTCATTACTTATAATTTAATTTTCTGTGATTTACTGTACAAATTGAGTGCGTTTTACTTTTAAAAATTATATTAATCTGTTCAAAATTCAAACGTAACGTCAAGCGGATCAATACGTATTTGACGTTGGTGCAATGTGACGTGTCTTGTGACGTGCTAACCAGGTTATACAAATTTAACTAAATTTTTCTATCCAATCAAATGCCGCGTTACAACCAGAATTAAATTATATAAAAATACTTCAGCATTGAAGTAATGATCTACATCGTTATAGAAGGTACTTTAATGCTAGTCAGTTTTATACGTAATAACATACATCAAGTAAATCTGAAAAACACAACATAAAACTTACATACATTTAAACAATTAAAGCTCGAACAGTTAGTCAACAAATTGATGTCATTTACTACACAAAGAAAAAAATAGAACTAACATTGCGAGCTGTGGCATAATAGATACAAGTGTTATTACAACCTTTCATTTATTTTTCATTAGATATTTAATTATTTCAATGGTATCATGGTCACTGGTTTCTTGCTTACTATGCAAAACGAATATTCATAATCTTTCCTTGAATGAGTAACTCACTATCTCAAAAATCCTTAGATTTGTGCTCAAAGTTGATCTTTTTAGCTATAGACCCAAAGTAATTTATTAAAACAAATATTAATTAATCAATTTAGTGGGGCTAACTACACCTTGAAAGAGTTTCTCAATCAGTAAAAAAAATTACCTGATTATGATTTATAACATAGGTGTTTAATACGTATATATTTACATTCTACTGTGTTTTTCCATTAAATTCTGTGATCTTCAAATGCCTCTAAATGCAACAAGTAGTCAAAGGTTAAAATGACGAGTTTTATTATGACGTCACAAACGTTGAACGCTGTAAACTGCAACGTCACGAGCGAAAATCAAAGTTCACGCTTGTGGCTGTTACTGTGGCTCTTCCATTAATATTAACTTACCCTTAGGATAAGGTAGGAATTTTAAGGTATGAATCACATTTGCAGACAAGGCAAGAAGTTAAAAAATGTAAATATAAGCATTAAATCATGATTTTTTGAAGTATACACTCTCATAACTGCAGCGGTGTGTGCATACAAATTTTCATAACGCGCTAACGCGCGTTACTCAATTTGTATGCACACACCGCTGCAGTTATGAGAGTGTATACTTCAAAAAATCATGATTCAATGCTATAATAAGTCAATTAAATTGGCGAATAAGTAAGCAATTCTGGATAAAATAATGATGCGAATATATAATAAATAGTTTTGATATACAGTACAAAAATAGCAATAACAAAAGAAAATTAATTATTAAATCTTCCAGACTCTTTAATAAAGTTTTGAACTGCTGAAAAAATAAAGCAGTTTGTATTGTAAGACAAATTGTAACTACCCAAAAGAAGTAAATGTGAATTAATTAAAATTGTTTCTTCAAGACTATTAAGAGTAATTCAAATAGATTGTTTCTTGCATTTACATAATGCTTGCATACAAAGAAAAAGTGATAAACATCCTCCTTTTGACCACAAATACAATTAGGTGATTCAAAAATGTTTCTTCTGTACAGATCATAATTCAAAATACAGCTGTCTTAATTTGGTATGTAAAATATTAATAGAGTGTTTACCAAATGAAATATATTTCAGAGGTTGAGGAATACTTTCACTAATATTTCTTTTTAATATGTTGAGAGACGTTGCTTTCCTAGCTTCTTATTTGAGAGAAAATTAGAAAATGTTTGTATATTTATAAACTTTCAAATGCTTTTGAGTTAAATTAAGATACGGTGCATGTGACAGTAGCATTTTTGGGAGTTGATTTTAATCAACTCTCCTATGCAGTTACTCAGGCAAACCGAAAGTGAAACAGTGTTTGGACCTAAGCACAAATCATCACCGCTGACAAGAGTTAGTTCTTGAAATAATAGATAAATGCGGTGTAATGTATGCTGAACCACTGTTTTTCAAGAAAATGTATTTATAAATACCTTGAAAATAGCCAGATTTTAAATAGTACGAACAATTTAGATATTTTTTGTAATCGTATGTATTCCTACGCCAGAGCATTCAACCAGACGCTCGGCTGTCTCCGTAAATCTCCGACAAGCAGAGAGTCTCTCTCGGTAGTCGGAGAATAACGGAGACAGCCGAGCGTCTGGTTGAACGATATTAGAGTTCAATATTGCTTGAATCCAGACATGTGTACAATTTTTAGAAATATTTCGATTACTGATACATAGTTTGATGGAATTAATTATATCTTTAAATATTACACAACATGATTCATATGGGGTTTTCTCGAAATTCTTGTCGAAAAAGTCCGAGAATTCATATTATAAAAATGTGCGTAATTAAATAGAGATTAGAAATTTCTTGTCATGCTAAATAACATATCGTTGGTTCTAAAATAAATAATAATCGATAAAATCAACTCCCGTCAGTACTTCAGTACTTTGATTTTATTTGAAAAGGACGCACAGTTCCAAATAAATCAACAAGTACTCGACTATCGCTCGACTAAAGCCTCCGATTAATAGACTAGTCTCTTCGAGTAAATTTGACATCCCTAATTGTTCTTGATTGTTCAATTACTGTTTGGTTTAATAAATTTATTGCATAGATTATTGATATGAATAATCGATTTGGATTGAAAATTTGCGCTTAGACTGTCCAAAGTTAACTCTACGTTTAACGTCACCAGCGCGCGTAGGTTTAGAAGAAATTGTTGTTAAAAAAAAACTCTACATCCAATTTGATTTTACTTTTTGCAACTGAAATACTGCAATCTGTAGAAATGTGAATGCCTCACAATATGGACGGTTGTACAGATATTCAATGGAATTGTCTTTACAACTGACAATCATCATCAAACAGCTATACTTTGTGTGTAGCTTGAATATTCACTGAATTTGTATTTAATACAAGTGAATAAAAATCACTTGTTTGAACTTTTGTTTGTTTTAATTTTATCGCCCTCCCTCGTACGTTTGGTGTTTTAAAGGTGACGTTAAACAAATTAAACTAGAAATTGATGAAATTTATTCATAGCATAGATTTAAAATTGTTTTTAAGATTGATGTCATTTTATTGTCTTTTTTGTTGTTGGTCTATTTATTCCATTTTTGGATTTCAAAATCAATGGTAATCCAAAGGAAAAGAAAAGAAACAGCCCTTGACTACTAGTGAAAATGATATGAAGATAAGACAGAATCCGCCAGTGGAAAATCGTATTGAGGTATCCAAGAATCCAAGCCGATCCAGCAAGAGTAGACAATTTACAATAAATCTTCAAAGTCTGTCTCTCCTTTGTAGTCGAGAAAGAGGTGTTCTTCTTAATTCGAATTTCTCGAGCAATAATGAAGAACATAAAATTATTCAGTGTAATCAGAACCGCGATAGGTATTGAAAAGGTGAAAAGATGAAGGTTTGGGCGCGAAATAAAGCAGGTCGTTAAAGAGTAGCCGAAGTTGTCGTCTTCGTAAAAATATCTGCTCACGAGAACATTGACCGCTGTCATTAAGATTGGAACAATGAAACTAAACGCAATGTTTATAAGGAGCTGTATAGAAAGAAGTCTGTCCGATTTTTTAATGTTCCATGATGTAAATGTCCGGAAAATTGAGAAACAAGACATGCACATCAGATTTAAAACCCCAAGCCAGAGAAACTGTATGGTTCCACCAATCATCACACAAAGAATAGGGTACGGGCGAGCAAGTCTTGACACCGAATATACAATGTTGGCAAGAAGAAGAGTAAGCGACAAAACCACCATATTATAATTTGGGAGGGACGGGGATTGAGGGAAAAATATGTAAACTATCAAATATGCAAGACAACCCATTGAGGAGAGGATACTACAGACCAAGGACAAGTATTTCTCCTCAGTATCCATTTCCGCGACCTTTCGCGAATCATCTCGAGCAGTTTGATACTGATCGAGACATACTTCGACCCTGCTCCTATCGTTTGATTCCCAAAAATATTGTGAATCTACATAAAAATCCAAGTCAACAAAGTACAGCTTAAACTCAGATATCACTACGTGAAATTTTCGTTTATCTATCACCAGTCTGGTACAAAATGATGATGCGGCAATCATAGTGGTAGCTGTAACAGATTGTGCACTATAACATATTGAAATTGCTTTTTTATCCGTCTCTAGGATATCCCAGTATAATCTACGAAACAGGATATCTTTTGTCATTGGGTTCTGATAACGTTGCGAAATCGAGCCTCCGTCTTCAAAATAATTGGACAATGGTTGTCCTATGTGTCGAACAACAAAACCATCAATAATTGAGCCATCGATTTTATCGAGTTCCTCGTTTAGATAAAGAACAAGTTCTATAAAATTGTGCCACAGACTGACAGAAAGTCTTATAGATGCAGCGAGATAGGAATGGTGCTCATCCAAATATTCGTCTTCAGAACCAGGAGAAAGAACTGCCTGAGAGCAGACGTGTTCTTTAAGGTTGTGTGTACTGATAAAATGTATAAGAAAACGATATAGTCCTGTGGAAAGATCATTTATAGTTAATCTTGGTGTGGAGGTAGGATAAAACAAAAGCGAAATTTCGTAACTGTTTTGAGAAATAAAAGGATAAATTGGTGAACATTCAGAATTCCTCATCTGCATTCCTTCTGCACAGCCAATGGGGATGCATTCATTCTGATGAAAAAATATATACATATTACATTGAATAATTTAACATTGTGAGAGAAAAAGATAAAACATACTCTTATTAAAGCTAACGTCATTTCACTTACAATGCGAGGCTCGTACAGAAATTTCCCCGAACACCCTTTTCCCCCACTTTGAGACTCCGTTCCAACTTGATCATATTTTGTGATATCGATTAAAGCTGAAAATGAAACAAGGTTCTTTGGATTTGTCCAGTCGTAAATGCTTAATGACGATACACACTCAATCATCAAAAAATCTCTCCAGTTGGGCACATTGCACATAGCACAATATATGTTTTTATACAGATTTCTCTCAAATGCAGCGCTACACTCTAGGTACACGTCCACGTAGTTTGAGTGGCAGATGTCAAAGATAGTGTCATCAAAAGTACTCCAATGGCCAGTTTTGTTGCAAGTACTAATATACCTTTGCTCGTCTACACAAGATGTCGCTGGTGTATTTACTGTTGGAAAGTACACAACGTTGCAAAATGAATTACCTTGAAATACGATGGATTGAAGTTTGGAAAGGGAGTTAGTTTGAAAAAGTGACTCCCGCTTTGAACAAACCAACGTTGGTGACCATGGAATAAGTTTGTTGGGAGGCTCACCATTGCAGATAGCGCATGCAAAATTTCTAAAAGTTTCATTGGACTCAGTAGAAAAGTACGGTTGATAAGAAGAAATATTCTCTTCTTTGAAATACTCCACACATTTCTGAATTACAATTTGGTTGTTGTAGTTGGAATGACACTTGGAAATCATATAATAGGACCTAAATGAGGTTTTTATGCTGTGATCGTTCACATGCGGCTGCACGCATTGCAAAGAAACGGTGCTGTATTTCGAATATGTTTGTTCATTCTCATTCATGTATGATATGTATCCCGGGGTCGTTTCCTTACTTTGCTGATAAAATCTCCAGGGGCAACAACTATTTGTTCTTATGCATGTATGATCGCAGTCACAGTGTGTACAACTTCTGTACGGTAGTTCAAAGGAATAGAGTCTCTTGAACCGCTTGCCAAAGCACATGTCTTGTCCAGGACAAAATAAAAGATGGTATTTGACATAGAACCTGATGGTTTCGTTTTGGATCCAGTTCGTCATATTTGTTACGAGGGCCTCTTCCTCTGTCGTAGGGCGCCTGAAAGAACCTCCATTCATCCAAGGATGAAAGGTAAACGAAGAGACAAGTCCGAAAAAGCTAAACACGGTCGAAACATACACTTGAAGGAAACTCTGTGGAGATTGAAATAAAGAAAAATAATTCTTCAAAAACGTCGGTCACAAAAATAGTGTAACAAGGTAAATTCAAACGAATACATCTATGATTGTCAATAAAATAATTCATAAGATTGAGACTTTAGCAAGGGGATCGCGGCTTTAATCATAATGTCCTTTCGGTGTCATTTATTGAAGTGGAATTAAATTTTGAATTATGGAAATCTTCTGCACAAATAATAGGTTTTTTTTAATCATTGATCAAGTCTTTTAAATTTCTTTAACGTATATCTGATGGATACTATGTTAACCACCCAGCCTCCATAACATGAGTAATAGCAATATAAGAAAAAGCATTAGAAAAGAAAAATAAGGCAAACATTTTTCACAATACTAATTCCATGATTTTGACAAGTTTAGAATTTCGAGCTAGGTATATCATAATTACTAATTTGTAATTTGAATTCTAATATATTTCAGAGCTTATTTTCTTCTCATTTAATTGTAGTTTCATTCAAATCACCGTGGACATTTAAAAAAAAAACCCTTATTGATTATTTATAAAAAAAAACCCATGGTCACGACTTGAGCTGAACATTTCCAGTTTCCCCCCATTTTTATTGTTAATAATGCTTTATAATGTTATTTCCAATTCTCAAAAAAAATATTAGCGTCAATCTTTGAGTTAAATGAGAGATACTTAGCTCACAATTCTTTGTTAGATAAAACAAAGTTTGCGTCATTTTTTTACATATTGAATGCTAAGTAAATAACTGAATATGACAAACAGTAGGAACCAACAACGAACAACTAAATAGAAAAAAGGCTTGACACAGAAGTTTACAAAAATATTCAACATATACAAAAACAATCCTTATAACTCGATAACTGACAAATTCCAATTTTGATACACTCGCGTGTCAAAAGTATGTTCCCTATATATTTCATTGAAAACAAGACTTATTTTAAAACGGTTTTCTGTTTTTGTTTTTTGTCATATTTTGAAGAAATTTAAACTGATTAAAGTAGATTCAATTTGCATTTTTTCTCATACATTGAAACAGTTTTTTGACAATTCGTTTGTAAAACTTGATATTTCAAACACAACACAAAGATATTTTTTAAGAGCTCTGCTATATATATCTATTGCAATATGCAAGCCGAAAAATCTTCCTTTGGATTGTGGATGTCAAATCTCAGGAACTGGAGGTTGGACAAATATTTAAATATGATGCAAAAAAAGTCTTTTAAAAATCGGTCCATTGGATATTTTTTAACGATTCTTTGAAAAATGTTGGTTTTAAATTAAATATATAGTAAAAACAAAATTATTGACATACTTTGGGCACCTGTGTGTAAATATGTGTATATGTGGCGTATTTGGAGTAAAATTTTTGACATGAGTTTGAGTAAAAATATACATCATACTTCTTATAATTAGACGTTTCACAAACTCTAGGCCCATAAAACATGTTCTGTCTTTAGTTATTTGTCTCTAAACTTTGCTACACGTCTGATGAATATTAATGTAATCCGCCATTTATAACGCCACTGCGCATGAGTGCGGGAAAACCTAGCATTGAAAACACGATGGAAGAAGAGTTTGTTTACAAATTAGAATCACGTTTTTCATGTCTTAAATTAAATAATTCTTATATCAGATGATACTCGAAGCGTTACTATTCCGATATTCATTAATGTAGAACGATATAAATTGTTTATTAAGTGTAATAAAGACGAAGCACGATTTTAGCATCATCGACACGGTAAACGGAGTAAATACCCCTCTCCATGAGGGATGCATGTACATGTACTGAGAGTGTTTATTTATTCTTTATTAAAAAATTCCTCTAAACGAAAATCCACTTGTGGTTTAAAACTTTAAAAGTAAAGACACGGGACACATGGATCACGAACCTGACTAGCAAAACTCATACAACTTCATCATGGAAACTTAAGTTTAATTCGGCTTTAATTCCTGTTCCATCAATCTACATTGTCTCCGATGACAATTTTCCCTTTGATCCTATCCTTGTCAGTCTGTCTCTTTCTTCTTTCATTGCCAAATCTGTCAAACTTAACGGTATACCTATCATTGTCGTCGTCGCCATTCTTGTTGATAGACCAAGATGGATGTCACGTGACCCATTTAAGGCGGGTTATTCAAATCTTTTGTATTTTTTACCGTGCCGGTAAAAAATAAAAAAGATTTTTTTGATTTCTTGTATCTTTGTTATGCGATTGACTTATAAAGCGTAATTTGTGTGAAAGTCCTATTTTTAAGTAAAGAAATGAAGCAAATAATCAGATCTTATTATTGGTATTCACTAAAAATACGCCACATATACCTTTAGTATTTAAATTTTATTATCTTTGTGATACCACTTCGAATCGATTTTGTAATGTATTATCCGATACATTTCACCAATAACTATTTTTAAAATTAAATCTTACAATATCTGAAAATAATATAAATATAAGTAATTAAGAATCATTCTTTCCTTCAAATTTATCAAAAAGCCATTTAATTTGGGCTTTATTAGATTTGATCACTCCCGACCGTATTCGGTCACCTTATAATACTCAAAGAATCATTATTTCTTCTTTAAGTAAAGCATTGTAAACTTTAATCTTTAGAGGCACCCTTCCTCCCCCAAAATAATCTTGACTTCAAATTATTTCGTCAAAATATAAAATTCTAATCAAAGAGAAGGGGAGGGGGTAGCCAAGAGCAACTTATGGGGCTTTCAACTGCATAATATCCTGGGGGGGGGGGAGGTAGGGGGAGGTTCCACACTCTATTTCTTAAAAGTTTACTATGTTCATGTAAAAAAAAAACAACAAAAACTTTCCATATAATATATTTTTACTTAATTTGATAACAAAACAGTAAAAATATATATTTACAACAGTATAACAAAAGTAAAAGTGAGCTAGCTCATATACCTCACGCTCCCACATTACTTGACAAAGTTAGAAATGAAGATTGCCTTGGTATGCTTTTAAATCATTTGATTTTAAAAGGGGTATAACTCGCAAAAATATCAATACATAAAAAAAAAAACTTCCTAAAACTTGTTGTCCTTAACTACAACAAAGTTCTCAATTCAAAAGTGCCATAATTCGCAGAAAAAAAAAAAAAAACAAAAAACAAACAAACAAAAAAACCAAAAAACCAATGAAATCGGATATCCTGGTAATATGCACATCTACACATTGTTTCCTAAACATCGAAATTTCGTGCAGCGGTTTAAGAATTGTTGCGCTTACAAAAACCCTACGTAACTGACGGACTGACCCTGGCTGACTGACTGAGGGTGCTTTCCATTTAACCGGCGATATGCCGGTGTTGCCTTCGTCGCCGATTGCTGGAACGCGCGTCGCCGGCGAGCGATTGTGGCAACGCAATATACCGTTGCCAATTAGAAAACAATTTGGCGTCGATATTATCATATTCTACAAAACCGGGATTTATAAAACTACAATTTGTTCTACTACATTGAAATACATTTAAAATGCAAATAGCAAAAGTTTCTGGATCTAACTTCAAGATAAGTATCAGTTTTAAGCTGTAATCGTCCTCGCTAGAGCATTTTGACGTTGCCAAACGTTCCATTTACGTCACCGTTTCTCGATGACGTCGCCGGCGAGGCAACGTTAATACATTATACCCATCGCACCTGATTGCATGGGGTATATAAATAATAAAACACTTATCAAATGGCTGAATACTATAGATATTGATTTATCAAAAAATTGTCCATATTTATTAAAAATATATTAGCTCGATTTATTTAATTCCTGTACTCTTCCTAACTTGACCGTGCATATGTACATTTGTAAATATATTTGTTTTCTTTTTGTACCTCATGTACCATTGATATGGTTTGAGAGAAATAAACATTCATTCATTCAAAATAATTAAAATATCTCAAATTGTAAAATTTTGTTTCTAAATGTTAAACATTTTTTTCTTAAGTTTGGGTTTTGTTAAGTTTGGTGTTGTCAAAAAATACAAACAAAAGACTTAAAAAACATTTTTTTTTAAGGATTACGTTTACTCAGGGGCAAAAAAAAAATCCACTAATAGGAACGAAAAACTACTTATTGTACATTGTAGGCCCATTACTGTAGTGCTACTTTTCACTTTCAAATAACTAGGTCAATGACCTACTTTTTATGCTAATGACCTCTTAATGTTTATTGAAAACTTGTCAAAAATTTGTCAAAATTGTCCACCCTTTCCAAGGTTTTCTTTATTTTGTAAATATTAGAAATAATAAAACAATTTGATGGTTGGAAAATGATAAAACACGAATAGCTTTACTAATGTCATATCTCAATGAATCGTTTTAAGCTCATATTTTAAATGTAATTTAGCCCGAATTTCCTCTATCAATTTTCAAAATTCTACCCATCTTTGATCGAGTTTTACAAAAAACTGACTAATAGGAGCTCCAAACCATTGATTGTCTTAAACTATTGTTATTGTCTATTTTATGTTAACAATTACTGATTATAAGGTCAATGATCAAATTTTCGAAATATTCTATCTTAAATTAATTTTATGTATTTTCAAGATTTTCTCATCGCGTGACATTCAGTGATATAAAATTATACATAAGATAATACAACCATAAAATATGTAAAATGATATGAAAAAACACATAAAAACTTTACTTTTGCAATTACATTGCTACAGAAATTTTTCAGAGAAAACAAGAAAATGAAAAATTTAGTCCGAATTTCCTCTGTTTCAATAAATATCTACCTTTGTCGAAGCATATCTTCCTCAAATATACAAAACCTGGATATCGATAACGATATTTGTTAATAACATTGTTATTTTGTGTTTTTAAAACAACTTTTGACTTCAGGTATTGAACTTTGTAAAAATATTTCTTGGAATCTCAAACCCTGAGTAAACGTAATCCTTAAATCAAAGACTGATTGTTTGTTAATGAGAAAAACATTTTATTTATCATCCCTAAAAAATCTTATGTAGATTTTTAACAAACAAGCTATGTGTAATGTCCACATTTCCAATTAATGAATTCAATTTCATGGAATTATATTCAATTGATTAAAAATGGATGCAATTTTTATTTATTATTGAGAAGAGAAATGTACTATAGGTAGTGTAGACTATTTTATAATTGTTTCACTGAGTAGGATGTTATTTTAAAAATAAAATTAAAATATATATGGAATTTTATAATACTATCGATAAAGATCAAGTATATTTCAATTCATACAACCATTGTCCAAAAAAAAAAAAAAAAATGCCAAGTAATTACGCTATTTACGGGAAAAATGCAGAAAGCAAAACAACTCAGAAATTTACGACATATTTCTTACAACATACCTGGAAGTGGAAGTAAAAATAGCTGATGTTCATTCTAACGTTCTTAACAATATATACCGAGGTAGATGTCAGATTGCCTTTGTTTATTTCTTTACCGTGTATTTACACAATCATCATGTTATGGCTTAAACAATAAACTAAGGTAAACACCCGAAGCGGAAAATATAGTTTTAAATCAAATAAAATACTAATTGGTATTTTTTTTTTCATCTAGAATTGCAATTTCATACCATTTTTTTCATTTCAATGAATGTATATTATATGGTTATTTTCATTATATTACATTTTTAAACATTTTACTTAGATTCACAGTTAATAGTGTACATTTAGCAAATATATATGCTGAAAGAAATAGTTCTTTTAGTAGAGTTGTGAAAAATATATCCAAAATCTGTATCAACTCACAATTTGTTATAGTCATCAATAAAAAAATTAAAATAACTTACCATAGTGAATTGATTTTCTTTAATGATGCCAGCTTGTGCATTCTTCAATGTGCGCAGACAATTATATTCCAATGCAGTCTTCCATTTGGTATAAACATAGTGTAGAATTCATTCTTACGTAAATTGTAAACCTAGACCACTAAAAGTTAGGATAAGAACCTATTTCATTGCCCACATAAAAATCAAACCTGATGTTTTAAAAAAAATTCAGCTCCCGCCGTGCGGACTGATCCCCCAACTTGTTTTTCTTGCAGCGATGATTTGTAATGACCAGACTTAAATAATGCCATGCTCCAGTCTGACTCAACATGAAAGTGCTGAATAAAAAAAGAAGAGTTTTGCATTCATGTAATGATATATGGCGTGTTTGAATACTAGTTCTTGTCACTTCATCTGTCTCATATACATGTACTTCGATAGTCAACTGAAATTCAAATAAACTTGGTTTAAAAAAAGAAAGGATATATGAAGATCAAGATATAGGAAAAGTTTGTACCATTCAACAGTCAAGAGTAAATCCATTACAATTTAAGAATTCAGCTCGGAAATTCAGAGGAGAATATTTTACAAAGATTTTTGTTGTTAAGTTAATTTTATTATCTTGAATGAAAATAACATCTGTTATAATTCGTGCTCAATTTTAGGAGACATATACACGAAGTTATCTTTATATATTTACATTTTCAATTGTCTTTGTCTGTGATAACATTACCAATCAATTTTGAACCCTAAAACTCAATAACTTCATTACATTCTTTATTTGCACAAGGCATACATCTTATGGCATAGGTTATTACATATAATTAATAGCAATATTGAATAATGGTATGGTACATGTACATGTAAAGTACATTGACAATGTGTATAAAATAAAATTTTACTAACAGGCGAAAAAAAACCCAGAGAATTTTTCTTAATTATCATAAATATTGAAAGCCAGATGGAGATACTTCCCCAAATTGCACAGTTCTTTAAAATTTTGAACACTTAGTAATTGTATAAATTTGTATACAGAAGGTTTTTTCCAATAATATTTCTTAATATATTTTACTCGGATTTCTCTATACTGCTGACATTATACTGCTGACACTTCATAAATCATGAGTGACACAAAATGGGCGTGTCTTATAGCAAAACCGCGAGACGGTATTGGCTGCGACGCGCAGTAATACATAGCATGTGCTCCACGAAAAAATAGTGGTTTTAAATAATGTTGTTTTAAAGTGTACAAGTTGGAAATAATGTAAATATAAGTAATAAGGAATCATTCTTTGAATATTATGAGGTGATAATTTCTGTCGGAGCGTGGTCAAATCTATCATAAAGCCCTTCGGGCTTTATTGGATTTGACCACGCCCCGACCGAAATTATCACCTCATAATACTAAAAGAATGATTCCTTATTCCTTAAATAATATACATGTAGCTGTAGGGCGAGAGTCATACTTTCAAAACCACTGTGATTGTTGTGCATTGTCGATTATTTAGCAATTTTCGGGTTTTTTTGCTAAAAAAAAAGAAATATAAACCATTTTAGAAAAATACTGAGTGCCCAACCACAATACATCATTGTGGCTCTCTTGCATAAAATAACATTACTTTCTGATTGTTACCTGTAGTACTAAATCTTGTTCTAAAAATTTCGACACATTCTATGAATTAACATATACATTTTCAAGTGTCTTTGTGATAAAACTACGAAACGATTTTTTAATGTTTAGTACAATACATTTCATCAATTACTATTTTAAAATATTTAATCGTAAAATTGATAAAAATTATATAAGTAATAATGAATTTGAATAATCTTTGAATATTATGAGGTGATCAAATGCGGTCGGGCGTGATCAAATCTATCATTCATCCCTTCGGGCTTTATTGGATTTGATCACCCCGGACCGTTTTTGATCACATTATAATACTCAAAGAATTATTCCTTATTCCTTAAATAAAACATGTGCAAATGTTAAAACATCAGGTATAAAATTATTGCTTTTAATGTCATGCTTCAGATGAAGAATTAATTGTTTTAAATGTTGGAAAGTGACGAAGTGACGACAAACGAGATAATCACTTGACCTCCATTACGAAGCCTCCAACGATAAATACAATTTAACTGCAGAGGAGCCTTAATTTTCATATTTCATTGATGTCCCGATTAATCAGCCTATCAGGTTTGTTTTTAAACATCAACATAACAGTCATGAAACTTAGCTAATTTGTTTGGATTTTGTCGTCGCAGATAGCATGATTTTTGCAGTATGACTAGTTATGATGTCTTAAGTAATTATAACCCATTAAGAGAAATGAATAGACAATATATAACTTAAACTGTTCTGTAGGCTAAGTATTTAACGAAATATATGCGACATTGTTAGATTTTGTTTGTTCTTAGATAATACTGGTTGGTGCAAGGTTCGCGTTATATGTGACGCCCGTCGTTTGACGTACGTTGATTCTTTGTTTTCTCTGGAAACCGAAGTCCTTATGGTCGGGGTCCAACTGTAAATAGTGCATCTCTGGCAGCGACGGTTTGTTATGACAAGATTGTAATACCAACTCCTGGCTAGTCTACAGAATTTGGTGTGATATTGTTGATCTCTGAAGAAAAGAGTATCGGAGAGAGACATATATAACAGATAAAGAGATTTGCATATTGTATACATACATTGACTTACACATTTTGTGACTATAACGTGTTCAACACATTAATGTATTGTATTAATTATGTTTTAAATATATGATGATTTATTCCCCCAATAAATATCTTTTTTTTTTTCAAGGGCAACAATCATTTATTTTTTTAGGGGAATAATTCTTCATATCTCATAAAGAAGTAATGAATGCAATAAAATAATTACGCATAAGATAACATATTTACATTTCCTGGTGTCTTTGTATGTGATTGAACACTACGAATGATTTTGTATTACATATTAAATATATAGGCTATCAATGACTTTTTAAAAAAATTTAATTACACATACAATTGCTGAAAATTATATAAGTAATAAGGAATCATTCTTTTGAAAATTACGAAGTGATCAAATACGGTCCGTAGTAATCAAATCTAAGCCCTTCTTCAATAAAGTAAAACATAGGTTAATATGCAAATTTCACCTTGTCTTCTGCGTATATGTAATTGTGGTATATTGTATATCTCATTGGCTGGCTGTTTAAGAATTTTCCACAGAGTTTCGTATTTGCACTGGATATTCGAAGAGTTTCATCTTTTTAACACTATTAAATGTTTGTTTTACACCATTCAATCTCTCAAAGTATTTAGCATTATGTTTGCATTTCTTTTTTATTCTTTTGGTGTCAATTATGGCTGTTAAGTGATCCTGTTAGAATGAGCTGCAATTCCAGAGCTTGCATATTTTGATACTACACGTAAGGCAATTGGTGTTTACTGAAAAACGTTATATCAAATTGTTTTGTAACTGATGTTTTAGGTTCTACAGCAAGACATTCACGTTGTTGCGAGCCGAGGAACGTTCTTGTAAACATCAACAACATACACGCCGTCTATGATGCTGACAAGAATTAATTTCTCCACGAAAAAAAACCCCCAACAAATCTATAAATTTACTATTTATCAACCATAAATTTTCTGGAACATGGTGTTATAAAAAGTAATTATAAAGTAGTAACTGGCTTTCCCGCTGATTAAATTGCCTAATCTTGTAATAAAACGCAAACGATGAACTCGGGGAGTTAAAGTTTTCCAATGAAAAGTCTTTATTAAATAAGGTGAAGCAATGGTCAGTTCTAAATAATTCAAAAGTGAGTATCTATCACAGTTGAAACCTGCTGCCATTTCCTGGGTAATAAATACCACGAAATTTATATCATTTTACCATTTCAGCGAATCCCAAATCAAGGTCTATATGTTCAGGAACAGCCATTTGCTTGGTCATTAAACAAGACCGTGGCTCTGGCATTGCATCAATTATTAACGTGCCGCCATCCTTAAAATAATCCGCCATGGTTAGCAGCCGATATACGGAAGAACCGAGTCATCGGACATCCATGTAAAGGAAATGTCGCCATGCAAACCTGATTCTTCAAAAGTCAACATGGGTGAGTTAAAATTATAAATTAATGAACCGTTTGTCATTAAGATATAAGATAGCAAACATTATAGTTTCATATTATTCTAAGTAAAACATAAAAGCTTTTAAAAAATGAATCAATTCACTTTTCTTTGGGATATTAAGGTCTATAAAATAAATTTGTTGATGTCGTTGTAATATGCATTGAGACTACATTAATGTCGTTTAATTCTTGATTTATATAAGATTTATGGTATAATAATTATTCATCGATTTGGTCTATTGTTTTCCCCTCTGCTTTCAAACTACTGTGAGTAAAATGAAAAATATTGTTTACGAATGTAACGATATTCATTTTAAATTCGTACAATATACAAAACACACAGTAAAATTTTGGGTCAGTTGTGAAATACCCATTCCATTTTAGTAAAATATTGAAGACGAACGAAATCACACGAATTTATAAAACTGTTATAAGATTTTTTTGTGTAGATTTAACCTAAATTTTATAACGACGAAGCTAAAAATTATTATGCATACTTTAATTTTATAACCTATATATTGATCAAATGTAATTCTGAGTAAGTTCAGTACAACTAGCAGCTAGAAAATGATAACAAAGCTAGCTCATTCAAATAAAAAAAAACTACAACCAAACACAGTGATGATATAAAAGATTTTTTTTTAAATGATTTTTTTTTGCAACTGGTTATCAAATTCACATTCAATATCGATCAATAAATGGTTGACGCATTTCTGAAAAAAAAGTTTCGTAGCGGATACAGACTTCTTTAACGGGTTCATTAAGAGTCCGCTGTTAATTGCCCATCCGATTCTAACAAAGCTTTTAAAACACGCAAAAAAAAGATCAGAATGAAAATTACAGTTTGAAGACTAAATGCCTTTCTTACCTGTTTCGCGACATGTCACGCAAACAATAATTGCACACATCAATATTTAATGAAACCGAGATAGGTGTGTGTGCAAGGAAGGAGTGGGTTCTGGGTGCTTACATTGTAAATTATGGGCGCCCGAATATTTTTAGAGTACAGTTAATTGGTAACATCAGGTGCAACTTATAACCAGTCGAGTAAGTTTGATTTGTGTGATTTTTTTTTTGGGGGGGGGGGGGGAGGTGTTCGCTTTCTTAAAGTGCATTCTTTAATAGTTATGTAATCACAGATTCATAGTACCTGTAATCAGCATCAAAATGAATAATTTAAAATTCGAGAAGTTACGAAGTCATTTGAAATTTTCGTTTCAGAAGATGTAGAAGACAGGCATTCCGCCTTCGTCAACAACTCGAGACATCTTATAGAGTCCACCAAACAGAAGATCCACAGCATGCGCAAGATGTCTGACGAGCTCCGCACCATGACCAACCAACTGATAGACGAAGAAAGCAATTCTAGCCAAGAACCAGAGGAATCCGACAAAGACGAAAAGAAAGAGGAACGACAGCAGGCGAAGCCCAACACTCTAATCAAGGTGGTGGTTCCGATGTGTACGGACGTGGCGGATTCACCACACAAGGCCCATCCCAGGCGGAAACACGTCAAGAAACCGGCTTCGCGCGGGAAGAAACACGGAGACGAAAGCTTGGAAGCACTAACAAAAAAGTATGGCAGCAAGCACAGACATGGGAAGAAAATGGTCATACTTGATCCAATTAAGTATTTACAGGAGTTAGAGAAAGGAGAGCAAAAAACGGAAAACAATAGGGAGGAGAAGACGCCGCCGATCAAGAAGCCGGCTCCGCCGCCGGTTCCTTCTCGGCAGAATACGGAAAGAGAAAGTGAAAGTAAATGTTACCATGGCCACGAGGTCATGCTCCCAAAGCAAAAATCGGCTCGGCAAGATTACTCTTGTCGCGAGCAGAAGGAAACGACCAGCATGGCTTTACCAAAGATCGGTCATTTCGGTATCGCCGACAACGAAACGTGTAGCATGAATCTTCCCGGACGTAAAATCACGTGCGAGAACTGCAAGGCGAGAGCCATGAACGAACTGGAGTTCACGCTGTCAAAACATTCTGGAGTGACCTCTCCCGTGTCCAGAGAACATGTCCATACGTCTAGAACCGTTCACAGGCACTGCTGTGCAAAATCATCTAAACCAATTTTGTATTACCATTGCTCAAGTGAAACATCTGGGAAGTCATTGCCCGCATACATATCTCAAACCTTACTACACAACCGGCGGATTCTAACGTGTAACCCACGTACTCATATGAAATCAGAACAACACACGTTCCAAAAACCAGTCTCGAACTTGGGATTCCATCCCGAAAGATACACTTGTCCTAAGTCGGCTGCGTATTGCTGTATAGACGAATTCAAACGAAAGCAGACGACGGAATGTTTTACCCATAGGGAGATTCTGAGGCCAAACAAAGTGACAATCCAGTCTCCTGGATTACCAACTCTGATCGCCAGCGACTGTTTGCCACTGGAAGAGATCTCCATTGGGTTCCGTTTTCGGATCGGTAGAAAAGCCATGTATAGAATTCCTTTTGCTTTTGAACCAGAAGAGACTGGGGATTCGAAGGTACACCATTATGAAAGTCCAAAAAGGATAGTTCCAAGAGCCAAGACATTTTACGGTCAATACCGAGCATAAAGAAAAATGAAACACCTCCGATTTGATGTCCATTTCTATGAAATAAAGCGCAAAATTTTAAAACTCCAACCTCATATTTTAAACTTCCCTACCTTTTCTGTCAAACGGGTTAGCTCAGAGGGGTTAAAGTTCGCCTAAAGTTCTGCAAGTCATCGACTGGTATTAATTTTTACAATTTTTATCTTTCTACGAGTTTTTGAAATTCATTTCAAGGCCAAATAACATAAATTTTAAGAGATTTAGAATGGCGCTTATTTTTTTTTTTTTAGGAACTGTACTTCCAGAGGGCGGACCTTGGCCCGCTCGGTCTTTAACAAAATAGTATGACATACCTTGGGATATTTTAAACGTGGTTGAAAATACATCTTTTTTTCAAAATATATAATCAACGTTTTTAATGAAATCGAATTGCATACTATTTGACAATAAAAGATATTTCCGTTTTTTTTTTTTAGAGTACAAATTGTAAAATGCTGGCGCTTTACCCTATTTCTTTAGGGGGTTATACATCAAGGTTGTGAAAAAAATTTGAATTTATTAATTTTATTATTTCGATAAAAAGTACGTCACATTATGGCGGTATTTCACTCATTATACCTCCTTAATAGTTGTATACATACTATAGGGGTTATTAATTTAATTTAAAAATATTTTATTTAATAAATTCAATAGGATTGGACAACAGGCACAGCCTATGTATATCCTCTTCTGGTGGTTGTTAATGGACTATCTATGACAGTGTGTATCGAGGACATATGTATAAACAAATTAAATTTTTTTTTCACTGAAAATAGTATAACTGCTCTACTGTTATTGTTGCAATAAATTAGTAACTGGTCCTAAGACATTCTTACGGATCAGTTTTATAGCTATTTACTGTGAAATCATTTTTATTCGTGTGGGTCAATGTTCGTGAGCAGCCAAACTTTCCTGGTTCGTTAGGACGTTATTTTGTTGGTAGCAAGTTCTTTTTTGTAAATAAATATTAAAGTATTATATTTAGCTTCATAAAATTACATGTAACTTGGCCTTTGCAATACGAAATTAGATATGATATTTCCGTACATGAAATAAAAGTAATATGCAGACAAGAATTTCCAATCTTGATAAAGGTTTTAGGACGGTTCTACAGGTCATCGATTACCTCTCAACATGTATTTACTACATGGTCAGTCGCGCATATGCTTATTGACCGCGTGCGCGGGTCCAGAAAATTTTACTATGTAAATTTGATAAATTTTCGTTTTCAGGTGGGGGGGGGGGGGTCGGCGACCCCCCCCCCCCCCCTTCTAGATCCGCGCATGCCGTAGGTCAACTCATATAACTTCTCTATTTTTCCTGAATATTTATTATTCTCAATTCACAAATCATTAAGGAAAACTGTTAAGTTTTTTGAAAATATGAAAACGTTGATCATGTTTTGAAAACGTGCCGTTTTTAAAAGGGCATGAGTATAAAGCAATTACATACACAGGATTGGTGAGATTTTAATCACGAAAGAGTGAAGGAGCCAATCCGAATAGAACATAAGAACGAGGAAAATTCAGTGAGTTGACCCATGGACAGCAAGTGTCTGTGAGACTGGCCATGGCTTTCCGTTGATGGGACATTCTTTGTAAATATTTCTACAATCAGTTAAGAAAAATGTAGGGAGAGGTGAATGACCAAAAATTAATATGGAAACCAAGATTAATATATAAAAATATTGTTATTCTAAAAATGCTTACTAACTGAACACCCTAATCAAGTACCAGGTACTAAATACTGAAATACATACCGTAAATTACTTAGACATTACAACTTGACTCTTGACAGTTTTCTGTACATGTGATTGTTTTTTCATCCCTCTCTAATCAAACCCACACCATGACTCTAGCATGAATTTTTAATTTTCGCATAAATTTAAAATTTTCAACAACAGTTTTGTCAAAGCCAACAATAAAATCTTTATTTCACTTTCAGACAAATCTGGACCAACAGTGCACAATATCAGAATGTTTTTATTTTCAAATTCTGTTCATAACTTTCGTTTGACCATCGGTGGCCTTAAATGATAACGGTAATAAAGAAATGCATGTCAAAGTCTGTAGAACAGAATTTGATCTTCTGCTGCTACAGCAGCTAACAGTTCCTTCCTTTCGCAAACAAAGGCTGTTTTAGGTACTCGCTCACAGATTAACGTTACACCAGGATTCTGTTTAGTCTGATAGTCATACATATATGTATTATTCTAGTCTTTTGCATCCTCTAGATTCCAAACAACAGTAATTTGCTGGCAGTACAGTGTCAGGGGTCAGCGTTTGGCCGCCTTAGGAGCGACGGGAACCTTCACAGGTTTACACAGCTCCTGACAACTCACTGTCTCCCCGTCCTTGGTCTCCATCACTATACTGATTTCTACGTGGGACTGATCTAAAAATGAAAATGTGTCAAATCAACTAATAATTCAATTTATCTGACTTTTTTTTTCTTCAAAATAACATGGGCTATAGTATATGCATTACAATTGAAGCCTGAATTTTATTTTACATATGCATCAAAGTAGAAGAGAGTTTAATCACAACAGCGCCGCAAAGAGAAGAATCCCTTAACGACGGGAAACATTGACCAAAAGTGTTGCAACATAGATGTGCACAACATTAGCTCACCATTTTATCAGAGCACTTTACAGCTTGCATAGTTTACTTGTTCATTCATTGTGCCAACTTGTTCACTAGCTTAAGATTTGAAGTGTATTGACTTGATAATACCAGATGTGCTTTACTACAATGCATAAACTTACATATAAAATTTCAGCTGTAATTACTTAATAATTCTATTTATACCAATTAGTTTGGAAATGTGTACACTAACACACAAACATGCATATAGTTGCATGAGGGGGATAAATTCAATAAAGAAAAGACAGGCCAGGAGGGACAACTCTGAAATTCTTACCTGACCACAAAGAATGAGAGATAATGACTTCTGAGATCAGTTTGTAGTGGAGTGGATTCAGCTTGGTAAAGTGGCACTTCTTTGGAGTGATCAGATAACTCTTCTGATCAGGATAATGCACCTGTAAACACACACAAAGTACAGTGTTAAGTGGCGTGTACAATATCACGTACAGTAAAAATATATGAAAGAGATGTGTATTTGTAAAACCTATGATGGCTGGAGCTTTACAAAGGTAATCCCCATGGACAAATATTGAAAAATGTAACACAAAATTAAAACTAAATCTTTCAGCAAGGTTTTGTTACATGGAAATGGCAAAAATTTCCCATGAAAAAACATCCAAGTTTAAAACATTTGAGCAACAATATTGTTACGATTAAACAATTTTGCTTTTCAAAATTATCTTCCCTTAGATTGAGCCATGGAGGTAAATATATGGGCAACAGAATGCATGTACCTTTAATCTAATACAGTCAGCATTCTGAACATTTTCAAAGGTGGCATGGACAGGAATGGTGACTGTCAAGCCAGTTGTGAAGCGAATTGGGTTGTCTGATGATCCAGTGGGTTCGTGCATGATAGCCGTTACCCTTCTAATACAGCTGTTTTGGAGAGAGATACCACAAGGAGCAATACTTTTCACAGCATGCTGAAGATGCTTCAAAATGTCTGATATTTTGCCATTTTCGAGATCATTCAGAACAGAGAACAGGTACACAAAACAAGGATCAGCTGCCAGTTCATTGGTTTCCAAAAATCTGAAAAAACACAGCAACTTTAAAATTATTCTAATGATTCATAAAGTATATTCACATGTGAGACAATACATAATACATTAGTGTATTTTACGATAAAGCTAAACCATGCAGTTGCGCATACAAATATACAGGTAAGCATAGCCTCAATCTTCCTAATCCAAAAACCTATAAACTTTGGAAAACTAAAATTCACACTCTTCATAATTTTGGTTTATCTTAAGTTAAGGAAAAATTTGATGGTATCAATTTTCATTTTATGTAAGATATGGTTGTGTTGTTACGGATCCACTTACTTTTTGAGAGCCTGTAACTGCTGTAGATAGGTTTCCTTGGCCTGACTACAGCGGGTGGGGTCTGACTTCATTTTGGTGAGGATCTGCAGGGTACCCGCCTTTAGCCGGGTCTGCTGAATCAAGGCGTGGTCCACACTGCTCACCCCCAGGTACTGATGCTCCAGCTTCCTGGTCAGGCCCAGAATCTGGAAGATAAAATCATTGACCTCAATTATTACATTAATTAAAATTTTTTTTTTAGTGACATCACTTCCTGTCAGGCTCTGACTTCCTGTTTTCTCTTAAATACTGTTATTAGTGACATCACTTCCTGTTATCTTTCTTAAATACTACTACTGTAATAAATAGGTGACCTCAATTCTATTATCATGGATTTCTGTTAATGAAATCAATGACATGCAGATATATCTGTAACCAGTGATTTCCTTTATTAATTAATTCAAAGACATCACTTCCTGGATTTGCTGACACCACTTGGAAACCAGTGTTTTCTTACTGTGGTGAGTAATAAATGTATCTCTTAAGCTTTCTCAATATGAATACCGTAGGTATTAATTAACTCTATGATATGGCATTAAACACCAGATTAAGTCTGTAGAGAGAACCAGTACCTGGTCAATCAGGGACAGGACCTGGTTGTCTGCTATACTACTGCTGCACTGCACTCCCTGCTGATTCATCAACTGAAACACAACACAGGAACAATCTCAGACAAAGCCACATTGATTTTAATAACAGACTTAGAGCAGTTTTATTTTCATTTGTTATTTAAGATTCTTCATACTAATATCACCAGTGAATTGACCCCCATTTCACTTTTGATAATTTACCTTTAGCATATATTTTGGTAGTCTTCTTTCTTTTACTTTTTTCTTATCATATATGTTCCCATATTTAGCAATTCTTTATACAGACATCTGAGTATTCCAAATTATTTCTTTCTAAAGGTTGTCTAAGCTGTTGTTTACTTCTTAATCCCCCTAAGAATACTGTAGATTCCTAATTAAATGTGAGGAATTAATATCCGTGTGAAATCGCGAGAAGCACCTTTCTCAAATTCTAAAATCTCGCCATTATTTTCTGAGAGTTGAGATCTAAAAGAAATAAGGGAAAAGTTCCTTGTTCGCGATTTTATATTATCGCGATTTGATAGAAAACAATGGGATAGTGGAATTAAGTACTTGCGTAATATGAGGAATTTACAGTATTTACTGATTTCACAGTAATTGTTAATCTCTATTGTCATTGACACTGCTAATGGCACTGGTCACTTATAGGTGTTGAAACGTAATGAAACCCTTTTTAAACAAAACCCCTTTTACTTTCTGGCATCGAAGTATGGCACTAATATAAGTTAATTATTTGATTAGCCACTGGTGACAAACTTACCTTAGGCATTTCAAAGAAAAAATTAATTCATGTTGGTATCATTTTAGAGAGAGTTTTTATAACTTAAACTGGAAGGAGGTGGAGAGTCAAAAACCATGTAGGGCGTTAAGAGTCAATTTCTATTTTTCTGTTTACCGGTAGGCCCTTTCCTCCAACTTAAGATAGGGACAGGAATTGTTGATCAATGTTATTTGTGTAACCTGGATAATCTAATATTTGATATTGAATAAACTATTCTTTTATCCTGCCATTCGGACTTTGTACATATTTCAATTATTTCCCCTTGAGCTAAATTCCCCAATAAACATGTATCGTCGCCAAATTATGTACAAGACATCAGGGCGCTGTCACACTATTATCAAAGTGGATGTTTTAAAGAATTGACAGAGGTAATTATTAAGATTGGTCATTAGAATCTTTTATAAATAACAAAAGCAGATAATAAAGTTTTGAGATGATCAAAGCAATGAATGAGGACACACACTCAGTATACCTTTGTCAACAGGAGCTGAGCCTTCAGGTACACACACACACTCAGTATACCTTTGTCAACAGGAGCTGAGCCTTCAGGTACACACACACACACAGTATACCTTTGTCAACAGGAGCTGAGCCTTTAGGTACACACACACAAACAGTATACCTTTGTCAACAGGAGCTGAGCCTTCAGGTACACACACACAAACAGTATACCTTTGTCAACAGGAGCTGAGCCTTCAGGTACACACACACAAACTCGGCACACACTCAGTATACCTTTGTCAACAGGAGCTGAGCCTTCAGGTACAAACACACAAACTCGGCACACACTCAGTATACCTTTGTCAACAGGAGCTGAGCCTTCAGGTACACACACACAAACTCGGCACACACTCAGTATACCTTTGTCAACAGGAGCTGAGCCTTCAGATACACACACACAAACTCGGCAGATGGACTGCATTTCTGGTTCAGCTCAGTCACTTGCTGTAAATCTCTAATAACGATAAGAAATCAGAAAATCCATTACTGTTATATTCAATGTTGCAAATAACAAATGGTAATGATCTTCATTAGTCTTCCTGGCAAAAGGTGTTATATGCTACACAATATGCTCTTACCCTTACATACAGTCTTTTAATTCAATCAATTTTTGTGGTAAAGTTTTAACTTTTATACCAATTGCAACATGTAACTTGATTAACAGTGTGTTATGACATTTTGAACCCTTTGAACCCAGTTGAACTTCAATATCTGGAACACTGATATCTCGAATACAATGGATATGTCGAAGTGATTTTTAAGTCCCAACCACTTATTTTTAAGTATTTTACCCTCAATATCTCAAATATCTCGAAGTTTTTAAACAGTCCCATCTCATTCGAGATAATAAAGTTTGACTGTACTAAACATGATTGTAGGTTAAAACCATAATTAAAGTTTTAATTATGTTAAATCTGTCTATGAGCCTTGAGGCGCACAAGGCCAGGCTTAGTGCTTAAACTATCTTACAATTGGCTTCTGATGTGCCAAGTGGATGAGATTGACTTTTCCTAGATGGGACACCAGTCGAAGGTACACTAATCAGATTAATCCCCCAGAGTAAGCTGGTACCCACTGTAACTGGGTGGACTATAACAAATGAATTAAGGTGTCTTGTCTAAGGACAGAACACACAACATAAATACCATGGTTGCATGGGCTTGAACCAGCGGTTACTGACAAAGCAATATACCGTAACCACAGAGCCATGGGCTCTACATTTATTGCAATGTCTCATTTTGAAACATTTGCTCTCTCTCTCTCTCTCTCTCTCTCTCTCTCTCTCTCTCTCTCTCTCTCTCTCATTGTTTACCTGACCATGGTCTCCAGCAGTGGCTGGGCTGTAGACAGCTCCATGTTAGGCAGACTGTCCAGGCCACTGATCAGGTTCCTAAGGAAGGAGCGCACATCAGAGTGGGCCGCTTCTTCTGGCTTGGCTTCTTCTGTCACTCGTATACTCTTCTTTATAATCACAAACAGGAACGAATAAACTATTTACAAAACAAATCTATGTTTCCTATTACCGGTATTTTCTCATTTTCTAGCTTTAAAATTCTTGAACATGCTTTTTATGCATTGAATCTTATGTGTGCAATAAACTTTCGGCAGCTAAAAATATTAAATCTAAAATCAAATTTATGAAGAAAAAAAAGGTCACAGAGTCGATGTCTGACCTTGAGTTTGGGGACAAGGTCGGGCAGACTGTCCTGTAGGTAGTGGTAGTGTCTCCAGGTGTGGTCCTGGAACATGGTCACTACCGTGGGGCACTCTACGGCCGAGTTAAACACCAGCATCAGGACACTGATGTCTGAGACGGCAGTTAAAGAGGGTAACAATTACACATATTGCATTATCTTTCAATTTCAATTTATTACTCAATAGATGTATCTGTTCACTTGGTAGTTCTGGAGCACTGAAAAATCAGCTTGTTTGGGTGGATCAATAAAATTAACAAAAAATAAAGCTGTACCATTCCACCTATTTATTTCCTTGGTTACGGTAATTTTAATTATGAAAATTTACCAAAATATTTTTAAACTCCTGTTTCGAATGAAATTAGTTAATTTAAATGTTTCCCAGTAACTTACATACAAATATTTAAAGGTCAACCCAAACTATCTTATTTGGTTTTTGAACAAGAAGGATACAAGCAGCATCATCCATATCAGGTTCTGGTGTGTCAAAGTAAGGATGAAGGCAGAGGAGTTCCGGGACAAGGGGAAGAGCCAAGTGTGGATGATGACTCCCAAGGTTCTTCATGCACCTGGAAAATAAGCCTCATTGAGAAATGCAAAACCTAGTATCATTTTCAACAAGAAAGAGGGAGGGTAGTGAATAATGTATAATCAAGATAACGTTTTGAAAGACTTTTAACATTGCAAAGCTAAAATGTAGGAAAAGTCCAAACAACTCGGATGGCATGGTAAACAAGTGAACTGGCAAAATTTGACAAGGATTTCAGCTATAGGTAAAATTATTTCTGAAAATTTTAATCAAACACTGTGAACAACAGCCAATCTGTAACTACCAGTACACAAAATTTTGGACAACATGAAAATTCATAATGTTAATATTCTCTGCAAGATTAGGCAATTATGTATATGAAAGAAGCATGAAAGAGTTAAAAGAGAGTTTACTCAACAAATTGAAAATTTACTATGAATTTTTTTCTTTAAGATTATAAAAATATTGTTTAAGATAGAATCATGAGTGAGTTCAAAGGGAGGCCACTCTAAGTTACACTAACACCTACTTCCAGATGGAGAGCTTGTCCTGAGGATAGCGTCTCAGATTATCCAGCAGACTATAGATACACTTGCTCAAACACTCGCGAGTCGCAAGCTTCATCTCACCGAGCATGTCTCGCAAGCTGTCTCGAGTTTTTGTTGAAAAATCCTAAAAATAAATTTTCATTCACAATTTTCATTGATCAATGCAAGTTTACTTACCCTGCTATGTTACAATGTAACACAGAAAAAAAGACAAATGAAATGTAGCAATACCCTATGATTTATAACTAAACAATATAAAAATTTTGATAAGAAAACTATGTTCATGGATCATATATCACTAAAATCTAAGCCTTTTATTTCAGAATTAAATTCTTGTTCTAAATTCTTGTTTGTTTTCTTGTTATAGCATTGTTGCTCAGCAGAAGTTTAATGAAATACACTAGGTATACTGAAAAGTAGAGAATTGAGTGACATTTAAGAATGGCCGATTGGAGGAGCATTATAACCACAGACTTCAAACATGAAGGATGGATATTCTCAATTTACCAAAGAGCTAAGTCATTGATGATTACCATCACATATTAGAAACCAAATTTAATAGACTTCAAATATTTTCAACATAAAAGCATTGTTAGAAATCAATGGTCAGTCTCGCACATTTACTGACCATAGTAAAATATTCTCTCTCTCTCTCTCTCTCTCTCTCTCTCTCTCTCTAATTTTAAGAGGTATAGGAACAATAATCATGATTTAGGAGTTACTGAACTTTGCTAAGGAGCTCTCCATGTTAAATCTGTTTTAATGTTGATTTAATTTTGATCTCATTCTGTGTCAAAAATGACAATAAATCGATTTAAAGGCTCTTCTCCTGGACAGTACACATAAAATTGATGGCATATCTTTATTCTGATCCAGTAAGCTTTCCAAATGGCATACTTTAATACAATGAATATTCAGAACATTCATCAAACACCAAAATACCCCCAAAAAACCAAGGCCACTTACCAGGAATGGAAATAACAGGTAAATGATTACGTCTTTAAAATTCAGTCTTTTCAAAGAAAAAGTCTCAAACTGCAAGTCATATACGTAGGTGAAGAGCTTGAATTTAAATTGAAGCCAGAATGATAAAGTAGTGAAACTACTTAAGGGAGTTGATTTTTGTAAGACAATCGTTAGATCAATATCTGAGCACTGCTGAATTAGTGTTAGAAAAGTAAAGTTTATTCAAAGCGAAATATTCCTATAAATATTATACCTACTATTTTTAGTTTTATTTTAGTTTTTATTTATTTATTTATTTCATGATGGATAACCCCCCCCCCCCCCCCCGCACTGCTTTTTTTGCTAAGTTATACATTACCTTAACAGAATACCTTTTTTTGTTTTGCTTGTCATGGTTTTTGATAAGTCTAGCCCCCCCCCCCCCCCCCCACTTTCAATTTGCTTCCGACGCCACTGCACACGGAGAAATTGGCCTTAATCAAGTAAACTTTCTTGCCCCATTAGGGAATACATGCATATTACTCATATTTAACAGTGGTCAACTGAGACTGTATGCAATCCAATAATTTGAGACATTGGAATTCGCCCAGTCTTAAATTCGCCTACTGGAAACGAGGGTTAAAGGGACGAAAATAAAACAGGGGTGAATATTTCCCTGTATACAGTATTGTCTTTCACAAATTACACTAGCCTCTCTGATCTTTAGACAACCTTTAAACATTTGAAACAACTTTTCCACTATCATTTTTCTTGTGCATAATGCTTGAACAGATGAGCTAAAATGAGTTCATTTTTACAACCCAGGTTGGTGCAGAGCTTTAAATAAACATGACAAATGTCGACTCGATACATCCTTGACATAAAAATTTTTGAACATGCCAAGTGAAGGATAGGAACTCCAAGAATTGTGTCAGAGTCTAGACGGGTATATTTTTCAACATTTCCATTGGCGCAATCATTTAGTAATTCAAGAAGTGAGCAAGTTTCGGCTCAAAATACCAAGGATAAGTTACTATAGGTCAAACAAACAACATTTTAGAATAAAATGACGTAAATTCAAATTTGAAATTCAAAATTCTAATTTAGTTCTGTTTTCTCGATAATTTATGAATAAACAGTAGATTTTTTTTGTAACACACTCAAACAAAATAAACATTAACAGTTGATGGAAGGGTAATTTTGAAATATCATGCATTGCTATTAAAATTTACGAATAAATCTATAATTAACCAGGAATTCAGACAATACATGCCCTGTAGCCCTTGTTATAACTAACATATGTATATGGAACTTGAAAACAATAGCTGTGCTTTCAAAATACCGGTACATGTATCTTAAATGAGAAATTCCAAACAATTAAGCATGGTTATCCTTTCCTTTATATGGCAAAAGGCCTCAATTGATCATCAGATCATAAAACCTGCTAATTTAAAAGCTAATTATATGCAATGTCAGATACCAGACACCATGACACTGGGCTAGTAAAAACAAGTTTGGTACAGCCCTATGTTCATTATTACTATATACTTAATTCCATTGATATTGATAACAAAGGGGTAGATGATGAAGTAATTGAAATTTTTAAAGATTGCATTAACTTTTATAGTCCTCCGCCCAATTTAAGACACCTGGGTTGAAAATCTTATAGTTCCCCTCTCCCAACAGGTACAGCATACCAAATTTAGGCAAGATTTGCAGAGTGATATTTGAAAGAATTCAAAATGTTGGAAAATGAATGACCTACATGTCCTGACTATAAATGGATGAAGATTGACTGGAAAAATGTCACCTGCATAATAACAAGATTCATCCATTGCTTGTCAACTTGTGAATAAAACTGCTTGTTGACCAATAAAAATCAACAAGAGGCCCATGGGCTACTTTGCCAACCTGGGTAACAGTTATTATGTCCATTTCTGATTTTTTTCATAAAAAAGTCCGAGCCCTCTGGGGAGGGGAAGATGCATATGGGGGTTGAACACAGTTTTAATAAGTTAAATCTACACTAAATATGTATGTCTGAGCACTTGCATAGAAAAAAATCACAAATAGTGGAATTAAATCTGTTTTACAATGCATTATTATGCTTATCAATAATTGTCCAGGATCAGGGTCTGGTGGTTTGAACAATTTAGAATTTACACTTTATCAAGATTCAAGCATAGTAATATCAACAATATCAACTGTAGCTCTTGAAAAGAACTTCAAAAATTTTCTCCTTTATCGTTCTAAGTTGAACTTTGAAACCCCCTGGGTCCAATGTATTTGGTTGGAGGTCTACATTTGACAGAAAAACTATGTTGTATATATGGAGTTTCTGATGAAGTAGTTCTAAGTTAAACTTTGAAACTCCCTGGGTCCAATGTATTTGGTTGGAGGTCTATATTTTACAGAAAAACTTTGCTGTAGATATGGAGTTTCTGATGAAGTAGTTCTTGAGGATATGACTTTAAGATATCCATATTAATTTTACATTAAAAATAAAAATCACCTTTGAAAAAAATTTCGCCATTTATTTAACAATATAAATTCCCCTTTAGAAGTCCTTTAGAGTCAAATATGGGAGAAAAAGGCTAACAGGTGAATGGACAGATGAACAAATAGAGCGATGGATGAAAGGAAATTAAACATCAGGTGTTCAGAACAGCTCACTTGAACTTTTGGTTTAGGTGAACAAAAAAACTCCCACTTAAGATTTTTTAATCAACATGTGGCCATCAGATGGTTATCATGAAACATAAAATTCCCTTCTGAAAAGGGCAAAAATGAATAGCAAGGCCATTTTATAAATAAAATGAAGAATTTTTTTATGTAAGATTTTTTCACATTTAAATAGCATTGCTATCAACCTATTTGTGAAACATATCCTGTTTGTGAAACCAGCTCTGTACTTTTGTGTATCTCCTTTCAAGTAAACACCAGCTAACATTCAGACTGTCACCCACATAAACATCTGAGGTTATTATCAAGGTAATAGCTATTTTTTTCAAATATGCAATCAGATCAAGTGTTTAGCCAGTCAGTAAAAATTCTTACATTTTGTATGCCTTATCAAATTAGATTTTAAACAAGAGGCCCATGGGCCACATCGCTCACCTGATGACCAATATGTATGATAAAATCTGCTTAATGGAGTCATAATACAAACTATCTGGACAATGAAATATAATATAGTAGATCCTGTATAAATAAAAATCCATTTATTTTCACCCTGGATATTCTTATGTTTATAATCAAGTCCCTTTTCTAACAGGATGATTTTATAGTCATATCACCTGTTGAGGATTGCAATTCTCAAAACGATTCTTAACAATTGTTTACATTTGGGATATAAACCTACATCAAACTCCGAACCCCTTGTGAGGCCCAAGAATCGTCCAGGGGCCAAAAAGTCTAAACAATTTAAAAGAATCGGCAAAATGTCAAAATGCTTGCATATAAGTAAATCCATAAATTATAACATTTCAGTTTTTGTGAATAATTAAAATATTTTCCTTTGTTAAATTGGATCCCAAATGTGGCCCCATCCTACTCCTCAAGATTTTGATTTGTGAAAGCTAGAATTTGAATCTGTATTATCTGAGGTTGCTTTCAGCAAAGTTACAGCCCCCCCAACATTGTGACCCAATCCTACCACTGGCAATCACAATTTGAACAAACCTTGAATCTACCCTACCTGCAGATACTTCCACACAAGTTTCAGCTTTTCTGGCCAATTGGTTTCCCTTTGATTAAAGATTTTTCTTTATATAGTTTGACCCCCCTTTGTGGCCAAACCCTACCCCTGGGGGTAAAGATTTTCACAAATTTGAATCTACACTACCTGAGGATGCTTTTACATAAGTTTCAGCTTTCTGGCTGATAAGTTTCTGGGAAGAAGATTTTTAAAGATTTACTCTATATACCGTAAATCACGTTTTTTCCGCGTCATGTTTTTTCCTCAAATCAGAACCTAAAACAGTATTTAAAATTTATGCGAATCAAATTTTCACTATTTCAAAGTAATAGTAAAAAAATATAATATACGATTGTTTAAACTTTTGAAGTAAGAGGGAAAAAAAAAAGCATCTAATTTGTCACTTTTGATAATGAAAAATTTAGACAATGAAACCATTTACGCGATTTCCTTAATGTGAAATACATGTAATTACCGATAATTATTTTCAGAGACACAAACATTCATAGATCAATAGACCATGTACCGTTACATATACCAGTAGCTCAGGCATAATGAGACATTGGTTTATGCAAGAAAAGTGACCGTTTTAATTAGCCTGTCAATGGATTATTAAATAAACAACAGCCTTATACATACCTGTTATCTGGCGCTGTCCTCCGATCCCACAATTTCTACCTCTAACTAAACAAACTGAACACAGTTCACCTTACTTTTACTTGCCTGTTTACTTTATAAGAAAAGATATAACTCTATTTCAAGAACAAAACTTTGTATCAAATTTACGCTGATTTATTTTTTCACGATTTGAAATCATTCCTAACAAAGCGGAAATTGGATACACGTGGAAAAAACCTAATATACGGTATTCCTTTGTAAAAATTCAACCCCCCTATTTTGGCCCCACCCTACCCCAGGGGGTCATAATTTTCACAATTTTGAATCTACACTTCCCGAAGATGCTTTTACATAAGTTTCAGCTTGTCCGGCTGATTAGTTTCTGAAAAGAAGATTTTTAAAGATTAACTCTATATATTCCTATGTATAAGTTTGACCCCCCCCCCCCCCCAAATTGTGGCCTCACCCTACCACCAAAGGGTAATGATATTCACAACTTATATACACTACCTGAGGAGCTTTTACATAAATTTAAAGATTTACTCTATATACATGTATTCCTATGTAAAAGATCAACCCACCCCCCATTGTGGCCCCACCCTACCCCCAGGGGTCATGATTTTCCCTTTAAAGGGGCATGGTCACGATTTTGGTCAAATTCAAGTTTTATGTTTTTATTATTTACAATGCTTTAGAAATGCATTTCTAATGATCAAATAAAATTTGAGAGTCATTCATAGAATTATAAGCAAGATACAGGGCTCACAATTCTTTGTCATGTAAACAAGGCTCGTGCCCCGTTTTTGTTTACATAGGTTCAATATACTAGTAAAACATCTTTTTCCAGCTTATTTGTCTATCGTTTTATATATTTTAAGCACAGATAAACAGTTCCTAACGTTTAACACATTCGTTTTAGGTTTAAAACTGAATTTTTTACTTCAACATTCAAAATGTAAACAAACGCTTTGTTTACATACCGAAGAATTTCAAGCTCTGTTACTCGCTTATAACTTAACAAATGACACTCAAATTTCGGTTTCCTATTAAAAATGCCTTTTTGAAGCATTGTAAATATTCAAATCGGAAAAATAATTTTTGACCAAAATCGTAACCATGCCCCTTTAATGTATCCAAGATAACTAAGTTAGAAAACAAATAATGATAAAAAGTGAAGAAAAAAAATAGATTGATGTCACCTAACTTTTGAATAAAGATATAAATTGAATGAGGTTGAAAAAAACCCACAAACTAACAAAGTTAGATCATATGCCTTTTAATATCAAAGTTATAGATTTAACTATAAATATTAATAAAAGTGAAAAAATGTCATTTTGACTTTGATAGAAAGATATGAGAAAGCTTGTATTAAGTTATCCCATTAATTGTAGCAGTTCTTCAGAAGGTGTTTAAACTTATTAATTATATATTTCTATATCACACAGTTTCCCTATATTTATGTTTGAACCCCTCTTGAAGCCCCAGTATTTATTTGCTTAAGGATAATCATTTCTACACAATCTGAGAATTCTTCCATAGTAATTTTACAAATTGTAGCAATGTAGTTTTTGAGCAAAAGAATTTAAAACTCTTAGACATTTTCGCTATATACTTATATGTTGAAATTTGAACTCCTCTTGTGGCCCCAGTATTTATTTAAGGGTCTCAGTTTAAACTATTTTTAAAAACTGTATACTATCTGATCGTGCTTGTTTAGTTATTTAATTAATTGTAGCATTGTAATTCTTGAGAAAATTTTTCAGAAAAAAGTTTGAAACCCCTTTAAGGCCCCACTATTGGCCCAATGATAATGGTTTTAGCAATTTAGAATCTACACTATCTGAGAATACTTGCTTTATTCCAGTTCATGTGAGCTAAAAATTGCACCAGAAGACAAAGTGACAGACCACCAGAAAGAGTCTCTGATTTACTAACCCATGTCCATCATTACTATTTAATCAGTTCCTTATACTGATAACAAAGGGGTATATGATGTAGAAATTAGAATTTTTAAAGATTGCATTAACTTTTATCAAACTTAATTGGGTTCAAACCACCAGAACCTTCAGTTCAGGTGAGCTAAAAATTGCACCAGAAGACAAACTGACAGACCACCAGAAAAAGACTCTGATTTACTAAATACATGTAGAACATTCACCCTGGCATCGCATGGATGTAGAAAAAAATGACACATAGTGATGGATTTTATATGTAAAACAGGTACTTTGAGACTGATGATTGATTCAAAGGAAACATTTATCGGGGATTCTTTCAACATCTTTCCACTATTAATTTGGAATTTAAAATAGCCTTGTTCATGACATTATCTTTCTAGAGAGACTTACTGATTTACAACTCTATTGTGTACAAATCAATGGTGATTGTTTCACTTGTTTGATACATCTGATTTAGTGACCATTAGTGACACATAATGCATTAAAAAACACATTGAATGACTATTAAAAAGACTAATGACTTAATTAATTTTCTATTTTTTTTTTTTAATCTCTTATGGCCCTGGAATACATGTATCTTAGCATTAATAATAAGCCAGTGTAAACTTGTTTGAACTAGATTTGAGTAGGTTTCATTCATTATAATCATATCTTCTACGTTTGTTTCTAATATCAGTAGTCCATGGAACACAGAAATTATCATAGCCACGCATTAATTATCATTTGATTTATGAAAAAAGTTTCAGGAATTTATTTATAGGTTTTCGATCATAATACGATTTCATGACTGAGATATTTTTACTTTTTTATATCTATGTCAAAAGAACGTTTACAAGATATAATTGTCTGTGATAGATGTGTATACAGGCTCAGTACTGCCACGCTCCTGAACCCTTTAGCTCAGTCGGTAGAGCATTGGATTTTAACTACTACATGCCTCCTATTTCATTACAATTTATTGAAACATGTATTAGGAATGGCAATCAATTGAAGATTTGCCAACTGCTCAATCACAATGCCTCATGACAAATCAATTTGCTAGTCATATAAAAATATACAAATTTGTGACATTTCAGGGGGTATGGTACAGACCCATGTCCATCATTACTATTTAATCAGTTCCTTATACTGATAACAAAGGGGTATATGATGTAGAAATTAGAAGTTTTAAAGATTGCATTAACTTTTATAGCCCCCCACCCAATTTTAGACACTTGGGTTCAAACCATCAGAACCTTCAGTTCAGGTGAGCTAAAAACTGCACCAGAAGACACTGACAGACCACCAGAAAAAGACTCTGATTTACTAAATACATGTAGAACATTCACCCTGGCATCGCATGGATGTAGAAAAAAATGACACATAGTGATGGATTTTATATGTAAAACAGGTACTTTGAGACTGATGATTGATTCAAGGAAACATTTAGCAGGGGTTCTTTCTATAAACTATTAATATGGAATTTAAAATAGCCTTATTCATGACATTATCTTTCTAGAGAGGCTTACTGATTTACAACTCCATTGTGTACAAATCAATGGTGATTGTTTCACTTGTTTGATACAACTGTTTTAGTGACCATCAATTGTATGACACATAATGCATTAAAAAACACATTGAATGACTATTTAAAAAATACTACTGACTTAATTAATTTTCTATTTTTTTTTTTTTAATCTCTTAAGGCCTTGGAATATCTTAGCATTAATAATTAGCCAGTGTGAACTGGTTTGAACTAGATTCGAGCAGGTGTCATTCATAATAATCATTTCTTTCTTCTACGTTTGTTTCTAATATTAGTAGTCCATGCTACACAGAAATTACAATAGCCATGCATTCATTGTCATTTGATTTATGGAAAAAGTTTCAGGAATTTATTTTTAGGTTTTCATAATACGTTTTCATGACTGAGATTTCTACATGTATCTTTATTTTTAGAATGTAAGATACAAGTGCATTGTGATAGTGTGTATAATAGGCTCAATACCGCCATGCTCCTACTAGCATTAGCACTAGCCAGTGGGTTCGACCCTTTAGATCAGTCAATAGAGCATTGGTTTTTTAAACTGAAGGGTCCTGGGTTTGAGCCTACTTGTGTTCATTCCTCCTATTTCATTACAATATATTAAAACATGTATTAGGAATGGCAATCAATTGAAGATTTGCCAACTGCTCAATCACAATGCCTCATGACAAATCAATTTGCTAGTCATATAAAAATATACAAATTTGTGACATTTCAGAGGTATGGTACAGACCCATGTCCATCATTACTATTAATATACTACAATACTATAATATTACTATACAGTTGCTATATCCCTTATCAATAGAGATGTGTCAATTATTGTTTGTTTTTTTTTTAATTTCCTAATGTGGATTGACATTTAAGCAGATTAATTCTTATGAGACGTGCCCTCAAGTTACCTGTAACACGCCTAGAATGATCTCCAGTTGGTCCTCACGCAGCGTGATGAATCGGTTGAGTTTTCGTAGACTGTTGATGGCGTTGAGGCGCACACTCTCAATCTCATCGTTAAACATGTCTATGATGCTGTCCTGGGAGAGATTGGCGAAGCAGGCGGACTGACTGGCCAGTTCACACAGCGAATCCAGAGCAGCGTTCCTCACCTCTGAAACATGGCAGACGGTGAAAACATGCAAATAAAATACAAACTTCATAAAACCTCTAATTTTGTAATCTGTGGGGAGGGTTTAGGGGCCTTGTCATCTCTTATAATCTGTTTATTAATACAATATAAACATACAGTAAAACACGGTTATAATGAGGCACTAGGGACAGGCGATTTTCCATCGTTATAAATGTAATTCGTTATAACCGTCCAATTTACAGCATGTAATATATTCCCGGGAAATGATAATCACTTCGCTGTAAGCATAAATTCATTATAAGTGTGTTTGTTATAACCGTGTTTAACTGTACAGAGTAATTTTTTTTCCATACATGAAAAAAAGTCTATGATAAAAGTCTTTTGCTAAATATAAATCTAATGATGTGAAAGCCTGTAAGAGATAAGGTTACCTTGTTAGGCCTACAGTGTAAAAATGCAATAATGATTATCAGCAAGATTATATGATGTTATGTTCAATCAGGTTTTGGATAATCAAGCAAGCTACACTGTAGAGATAATGCAGCATGAAACTAGAGTTAAACTCAGTTAAAACAAATTCCTAGGGACCAGTGGATTTACTTTACTTTGTATATCTGTAATTCATTATATCCATATAACAAATTCATCATAATAAGTATAGTGAATTTGTTTATATACACTGGGTTTTTTTCACAAGACTATATAATTTATGTTGTTGAAGCATGAAATATAAATGCATTCTTTCGAAACTTAAAATAGTTGGAATGCAAATTGAATGAGTTATGTGGAACTAAATAAATTCAAACAGCCTTGTGTCGATTGGTATTGCTGAATTTTAAAACTATAAAGAAATTCAGTATAAAAGTTTTAAAATTTGTTGTTTGTCACCTCTACGGAACTCAACATTTAATGATATATCTGTAAATTCTTTATATCCAAATTCATTATAACCGTAAACTTTTGCAAGGATTTGTAAGAATTTGCCAGGGACTCTACAAAACTTTGCTATATCCAGGGGTGCTTTCCATTTAGCCGGCATCGCCGGATATGCCGGTCTTGCCTTCGTCGCCGATTGCTGGAACGCACATCGCCGGCGAGCGATTGTGGCAACGCAATATACTGTTGCCAACAAGGAAACAATATGGCGTCGATGTTATCATATTCTACAAATCCGGGATTTCTAAAACTTCAACTTGTTCTAATACATTGAAATACATTAAAAATGCAAAAAGCCAAAGTTTCTGGATCAAACTTCAAGATAAGTATCAGTTTTAAGCTGTAATCGTCCTCACTAGAGCATTTTGACGTTGCCAAATGTTCCATTTATGTCACCGTTTCTCGATGACGTCGCCGGCAAGGCAACGTTAATGGAAAGCGCCCCAAAATTTCATTATATCCACGTTTGTACTTAACAAGTTTTACTGTACATGTGCAACATCAATGTTCTTTTGTTAATTTTCCATCCCCACCTTGTCAGAAACATGTATTCACATAAATGATTATATCTATATTGATATAAGTTGGTATACATGTGCAAATTGTACACTTTTAACAGTACCGTCTCTCCAAATACTTCACAAGATTTAAGTTAACCACATAATGATACAATCAATAGGTGCTACCACTTCCTCATCAAATTAGCAAAATTAGTGAACTAAGTCCTTAGAATTTAGAATTAGAATTAAAAGTAGAATCCAAAACTTTGAATTAGTCCATCATTTTCTGTTATAAGTCTAATTATTTTGAAGAAAAAAATCCCGCACCCAGGAATTCATCTTCAGTTCCATGAACAAACGCTCCACATGCCCCAATGTTCATTAGATTGACATTGTCTGGGTCCAGCTCTTCTTTCGGGGCGTCATCAGCCCACTTCTGACCGGTGGCCCATTCCCCAGAGGCAAAGTGCTCTCGGGCTCTCTCATGGGCACTCTTCTTTCTCTGATTGTATAAAAGATATATTACACTTTAATACATAAGAGTTATCTTATCATCATTCAAAAGACTTTACATTTGCAAACAATGCATATCATTATTTTAAAATGTTATGAATGTTATAATTTTAAACACATGAATATAGGTTTTGTAGGTTATTTCGGCATTACATGACTCATTTTTCAATGTCAGTGTAGTTTCAAATACAAAGCAGCATGAATTTACTGAGCAATAATGCATGTAGCTATAAATAATAACATTTTTAGAGGCTTTTTCACCAACATTATATTGGTGACAGAAAACCACCATGGCCAATATCAGTGGAATCACCATCTTACTCTCATATTTGACATCAATTTCTTATCCAGAGTCTGTTCCAAGAATTTGGGGCTAACTTGATGAAGTGATCCCTGAGAAAGATAACAATTAACAATGTTAACAACTCTGAATAATTTTTAATTTTGTTTGATTCTGGAATGTGATTTAATGGAAATCATAGGAATTCAGTGTCTATTATACAGTAAAACACTCTTGCAACAAAGTCCCAGGGACGGGCAATTTTACTTCATTATAAGTGTTATTCATTATATCATTCAAGTTTACAACATGTAATAAAGTCATGGGGAATGAAATTCACTTAGCTGTAAGCATCAATTCATTATAAGCATGTTTGCTATAACCGATTTTTACTTTATAAAGTAATAGACCAGTAGATAGACACATGTACATGTATATTCAGTGGCTGGTCTTTGAGTGGAAATACTATCATGTATGATGATTTATTCATAGTCTTTGTTGTAAAATATGTGAAATAATGAGATCGCTTGAAAAAAAAAGTAGCCTTTAATAGTGTAAATCAACTTTTATTCACATGCGAGAAATTTTCACGAGGTTTGCAAGAGCATCGTCGCAAAAATTTTCTCGCCGCAAACCAGTTCTCAAATATCTCTGTTATATTCATTTTCAGATAATGTACATCTTGATCGTGAAATTTAGTTGTGGCTAACCAGTTTATCTTCGGTAAATCGCGAAATACATGTAAAGTAGTGACTATCGTTAATGAAAGTTAGTTAACAGTATTTCCATTCAGTGTGTTGTTTACCAGGAGAACAGCTGCTTCCGTGCGGACTTTGACAGAAATGTCATTGACCATGTTGCAAATCTTTGCGAATCCGTCATCAACCAGTCGCAGTTCATCTTCAGAGTCTGACACTGGCACCAAGCTTATTAAAATAAATCCAAGTCAAAAATGTATAATGTGGAATCAATTATTATATATTTGTTGGGGCCATATTTTTGTTATCAATTGTTTCAAAGTTTGTTTGGATGTAATTTTCAGGTCTTCACTTGCACGTATAATGAATGATAAATACTGTATTTCATACGATGTTTTTTACTCATGAGAGAGAGGTATCTACAAAATCAAAGACTTATAAAGTCACTATGAATTCTATAATGACTCCAAAGTATGTGTCCTTCATTTGCATTAATATTATGCAAATAGCTTACATGTGATGAATCTTAAATTTAAACTTTTTAATTTGACCTACAAGCCAATTGAAAGAGATCCATATCATATATGTCACAATCAGTATTTCTAAGAAATATAAAATCATGTACAGGCTATAAAACCTACAGGTAATTACTAAACTTAAGGTAAAATATTGTGGCTCTTTTTTTTTTTACTTTAATTTCGCAAAATTGAATGAGGCTCATACATAAACTTTCAACTCTTAAGCAAAACCTAGTACACAAAAGTCAATGACTCATCATAAACCGATTTTAATAAATAACTGTCAAAAAAAAAAGTTAAAAGTTCAAAAAAAAAAATTCAATCTGTCCAAAAAGAAGTTCATTTCTTATGAAACTGAAAACTCTTTGAAATTCAGTTAGACACTTGAGACCTTGACCTAATTAAACGAAATCGTTCACGTGTCAATCTTTGCGTCTACCTGTCAGGATACAGGTGACTCAGCACCCAGATAAGCTTCATGGCGGACAGGCGGACATCCTGGTAGTCGTCGGTGAGGGACTGACAGGCCTGCTGGTAGATGGACAGCCGCAAGGACAGGCCTCGCTGATGGAACTGCAGCTATAAGATTAGAACAATTATGGCAATATTAGACGTATTACTGCAGCTACAGAACAGCTAGAACATTGCAAAATGATGCGTTCCAGATGTGGAGCTTTAGCTGTAGAACAGAACAGTGTCAATGTTAGGCATTCCAGCTGTGGAGATTTAGCAATGTTATAGGCATTCCAGCTGTGTGGCTTTAGCTATAGAACAGAACAATGGCAATGTAAGGCATTCCAGTTTGGTGGCTCTTTAGTTTCCAGTACCATAAAATAACAGGAAAAAAATTCAAGAATATCTCTGATGGAACTGCAGCTATAGAACAGATCAGCTCTTTTGCTTCAAGAAATAAAACTCAAGAATATCTGAGGATTGAGTAATAATGATCAAGGTTCAAATAAATAAATAAATAAATATATATATACATGTATATATATATATATACACACACACACACACACACACACACACACACACAGAAATGATTCTAGTGCGGTTGGGATTGATATATCAATGGTTAAAGACACGGATGTTTGAGATATCCAAGTTTAATTATATACTAAATGATACAACATGTTAAACCCTTACCCTTAATTTAATTACCTTTCCAAAACAACCATTATATCGAACTGTTAGTCAGGGCAACTCAGTTTTTTTAATTATAGTTTTACCTCAGTGTAGTCCTTCTTATTAACATTTTCTATCATTATAGATAAAAAAACGTGGATATTACAATCGTGTTAGGCCACTACCCATCATTATAAAGAATCATAAAAAAAATTCTGAGAACTGTTGATAAATGTAAACTTGAATGGTGTTGTAAGCATGAAGTTCACTGACTTTTTTCACCGTCAGCAAAACTATCACTGAAAGAAGTAGATGAAAATTTAATGCAATGCGAATAATGATTTTCCAAAAATGAACAAAACAGAACCCAGAATTAATTCAGACTCATTATAATTTTATTTTTTTTCTTTGGCCTTCACATTCCATTGCTATGTGGGTGTTTATCCACAGTTATAAAACAAGGTGAAAAATTGGTACAAGAGGTTCATAGGCCACATTGCTCACCTGAGCAACACTATAGCCATTACTCTATCCATATCAGCTTCCTTTCTATTTTAAGTTCTACATATTCTTATGTAAACCCCCCACCCCCACCCCTGAAAATCACAATTTGAACAAATGTGATTCTACACAATCTGAGGAAGCTTTCAACACAAGTTATAGCTTTTCTTGCCCTATTGTTGTTAGAAGAAAATATCAAACAATTCTTTAATAATTTTTTCATTATCTCCCCTTGTAAGAGAGCACGACCCTTCAGTTTAATAAACTTGAATCTCCTTCTTCTATGGAAGATGTCTGCCAAGTTTGGTTAAAATTGGCCCAGGGATTCTTGAAAAGAAGTTGAAAATAAAAAAGTTTACAGAGGACGACAGACAAAATGTGATCAGAAAAGCTCAAGTAAGTTTTCAGCTAAGGTGAGCAAAAAAAATAAGCTCTAAATTTCCTCCTTAAAATCCTAACATTTCTCTGGTGCAATGCCAAATTTCAACCAGTGCACCAAATTTTGGACAAGGTGTTAATGGGACAATAACACTACCTGGTATTTATTTAGTGCTTTCTTTCTCTTTGCTCTAGTACATTAAAGTCAAGATCTGATTTATCAATATACTGTCAAAAAATTCAAGATGGAAGGATCAAGGACAAACGAGCAGATACACCAGTATTTACTCTTTGCTAGCCCCTGAAAATGAAAAACTTCAGTATGCACTGACTTCCTTTACAGATATATGTCATCAAAAAAAAAAAAAATTCACGTGTTTGTGCATGTGTACATAAGAAAATAAGGAGACTTAATATTCAAAGTCTGCTCCAGTTAAGTATTTTTTAGATTTTATGATATAGATATCAAAAGGCCCACCTGATCAACAATGTCTTACTTTGTTCCAAGTTGCTGTTAGCTTTCAAATATCAAATACAGCACCAAACAAACTCTGAACATCAATATTATCACCAAAAATGTATCTCACTGACAAGTAAACTTTTGTTTCTGATTTTGATTATATTGACCAATTAAACCTATAAATAGGCCACAACATATTCTTCAAATTAAAGATTTTTTTCTACCTGTATATAATATATTTGTATTTTAATATAAGAATAATGACTACTTCTTTAACATTTTTTGAGGTATGCTCGAATCAAGAGACCCAGGGGCCCCATCACTCACCTGAGCAACAATAACAAACTGACATAACTCTGATCTAAACAGCTTTAATATTATACCCCGTTTAATCAAATACAAAAATATCTCTGTACAATAAAGCAAATTTTTTTTTCATTTTTGGAAATTTTTTTAACATTGAATCCCCAATAAAGATTTTGAATGATTTTCCTCTACCTCTATATATTCCAATTTAAAACTGTTGCATTGTGGCCTCACCCTTCCCCTAGAATCAAGATTTGAACTTACTTGATACTACACTACCTGAGAATGCTTCCACATCAGTTTCAATTTTTCTAGCCTGAAACTGTTTTTGAGAAACAGGTTTTTAAAAATTTAACCTTACATATTACTATGTAAAAATTTGAACCCTCCCCCATAATGTGGCCCCATCCTTGCCCTGGGGATCATGATTTGAACAAACTTGAATTTAGACTACCTAAGGATGATTCCACATAACTTTTCTGGCCAAATGGTTTTTCCCTTACAAATTCCATTGTAAAAATTTGACCCCCATCTCCCAATTGTGACCCCACTCTACTTCCGGGGATCATAATTTAAACAACATGAACCTACATTACACGTGGAATATTCCACATAGGTTTCAACTTTTTGGCCAAATACCGGGTAGTTTTTTAAAGAATATTTTTAAAGATTTTTCCTCACAAATTCCTTTGTAAAACTTTGACCCAACCCTTCCCCAAGGGATAATGATTTGGACAAACATATACCTACAGTACATGAGAAAGTTTAAAATGAATTTCAAGTTTTTGAAGCTTCCACATAAGTTTCAATGGTATTTGAGAAGTAGATTTATTAAAAATGTTAAAAAATTCATCATTTTCTAATTATCTCCCCTTTAAGATGGGTGTGACCATTCATTTGAACAAACTTGAGTCCCCTTGGTCCAGGGATGCCTTGCACCAAGTTTGGTTGAAATTGGCCTAGTTGTTCTGGAGAAGAAGATAGAAATATGAAAAGTTTATCAGAACAACGACAACTACAACACCAAGGACAGACAACGAACTATCTGCAGAACTGTAGTTCCACGGGAAATTTGGGTTGATAGATCATAGAGCTATAGTTTCATCAATACAAAAAACTATATCATACATGCCAACCTTCCGATCTAGTCGGGGTTCTCCCAATTTGAAGCATCAATCCCGATTTCCCGATTTGAAGCATCGATCCAGATTTACCGATCGGGATTTGTAAATTGTACAGAAATCTTGATTTCGTAAATATTACAACAAGATACCCAGATTTCCGACATGAATTTTATATCTCGCGCAGCTTCTTTTTGACCAGCCAATCAGAAATCGGGATTTAGGGTCGCCACTACTGTTTACCTGTGGCAATGTTGTGATTTGGGATGTGTGAATATGTGTTGGGAGGTTACCAGTAATTGGATCGAGTTACCTGGGAGTGAAGTTAACTGGGAGCGTGTGTTGTTAGTAATTAATCGGCATGTATTGTACACACAGAGAACAACCTAGGCAATCGAAGTTAGTTGTTTTATAGATAAAGAATGAATGAAGCAACTGACAGCACCGATCGCTTGTAAATCACTAAATGTCTCCGAGTGATGGTATGTAAAAACATTTTCACTTTACTATGATTAAAAATTCCTTTAAAGAACTATATATGATATGAGTTAAATTTGGCCCCCATAATTTGCCATTTTTAAAAGTGTTTCAGGTACATTAAAATGTTATGTTATTTTTTAGAAGAGTTGATATGAAATATATGTTTCACCTATTTATTTGATTTATTTGCACTCACTTGCAGTATATGATGTCAGAAGTGACGCTATTTCTATATATATATTATCATATAATTCAATCAAAATCAGTCAAAAATTGAAATTTTTCTTATCTTTAAACAAATGGGAAATATAGAGAGCATGCTAAGTGAACAAGGAAAATTTTTTTGTCACTTATTAGTCTTGGCTAGATATATCTCTGATTAAAATATTTTGTTTGTTCAAGTATGCGCTGTTTTATGCTAAAAATGTAAAAATGGCGGGAAAAGGTTGTCTTTACGATGTCATATTTCTAAATTGTGGGCACTTGAATAAAAATGAACATAATGTAAAAGCATCACATATATATATGTTCTAAGGAAATAAAGAATTACAGTAAAATGATGATGTTCATTTTAGGGGGTTATTTTAGGCCAATATCATACATAGTCCTTTGTTAGTCTTTAAACTGTTTAAAGAATAAAATTATTAGTTCAGCGTAACTATTTTAAAATGATTTCTAGCGTTAACCATGTTGGCTACAGCGAATGGCATACATGTAAATGCATCCATGCTTCAGGTCAATCAGAAGTTGGAATGCAAACTTTTTGCATTGAAAAAAATGTGGACCAAGATGAAGGTTAGTACAATAAATTGTTAAGTGTATTGTAAACCATTTGTATAATAACATTAACATTATGATAAACACTGCATTTAATAATATATATGTATCATATTTTTTGTAGGCCATTGTCTATAAAAAGACAGCATATGTTTCCTGGCTGCAGATTCTTTTACCATGGACCTGAATTTTAAGCACACTTGTTGAAAGTTTTACATTTGTTGTTAACTTAAAGAATAAACCTTTTTGTTTTATACCGGTATTTGTTAGCTTGTTTGGAAATATATTGAATAAATTCTTAAAACATACAAAAAAAGACACTATATAATTTTACGACTAAATGTCGTGAATTTGTAGACATGAAAAATGTCTTTCGCTAAAAATCCCCCATTAAGATTTTCAAAAGTTGGCATGTATGAACTATAATAATTGCACACAAAAAGTTTGGTTTTCTTTAACTAATTTACGAAAAAATTCTGTAAATATTTTCATACCCAAAAATTTCTGATAGATTTTACTACTGATTCACCACTTAACTTGTCTTAAACATTTTCTTAAACACCCTAACCAACCTCGGAAAGTGAAGCATATTAAATTCACATCGATATCAAGTGTCGCTATTTTTACCTGTAAACAAACCACATCGCTTCACTAAACTGGGCTAGCTGGTGGGGTGTTTAAAAGATATTCAGAGGCAAGTAAAGTAATGACATCAAAAGTAAAATGCATTAGAAAGGACTATATATGGTTTGAGCCTAAAACGACCCCCTAAAATGAACATCATTTTACTGTACTTCTTTGTTTTCTTTGTACAGATATACATTTGAAGTTTATTCATAATTTTCATTTTGAACAAAGTGCCCACAATTTAAAAATATGACATCATAAAGTTTACCTTTTCCCGCCATTTTCGCATTTTTAGCGTAAAACGGCTGGTTTTCAAGCAGTTTTTCTTTAAGAAAACATTGAGCAATTGCTTGAACAAACAAAATATTTTCACCAAAGATGTATCTATTCAGTACTTATAAGTGACAAAAGTGTTGATCTTGTTCAAAGCGTCGCTCTATATTTCCCATTCGAAAAAAGATAAAAAAATGTCAAATAATGACTGATTTTGATTGAATTATAAAAATAGCGTCACTTCTGACGTCATATACTGCCAGTGCGTGCAAATAAATCAAATAAATAGGTCAAAAATATAGTTTTTATCAACTCTTCTAAAAAATAACAAAACAATTTAATGTACCTGAAACACTTTAAAAAATGGCGAATTATGGGGGCCAAATTTGACTAATATCATATATTGTTCTTTTGTTAGTGATAAAATATTTACAGGATATGTTCTTATATTAGCTACGTTTTATAAGTCCAAAACTGTGCACTTGAACTTTTTGTGTGCAATAAATATACAGTTTTTTGTTCACTTAAGCCTTCGGATCAGGTGAGCTAAAAAATCTGAAAAGTATAAATATTTAATTTTGAATGGGGATAACAAATAAACTATTTGAATATACTTTGAACTTGAGTTCAAAAGGTTGAGTTGAAAATATAAGCTGAGGTCAGAGTATTTGTTATAAACTAGATACTGGTCATTTACCAGATGATTATGGCTGATAGTGGGTCATAGGGTAATTCAGTGCAGTAAGGTCACTCAACATAATTCATGCACCAGTAAGAGAGATTCACAAGGGCACAATTAATAGTAAATGTCAATTAAACTCAATCAAAATTGTCATGTGAGAAAAAAAATTTCAATGTTATAAATAAAGCTAGTTTATAATTTTAAAAAAGGAGAAAGAAGAGGGAGGGTGAATATAACATATAATATTCTTATTTAAATTGCTGTGTCTAAGTTCATGTATGCTGTACTTGATAAGAGCATTTGAGTTTGAATATCAGGTAAAATTCCATCAGTGTTGGCATGCTTGAGAAATCCTTTTTTGGGCAAACGTACCAATGGTTAATGATACTCGTATCTAAAATGAAATGGGGTCACATGTCTTCCTGTTTACATTGCAAAATGTGAATAAACTGAGCTTATCAGCTTAGACAACATGACACAATCCACTTTAAAAAATGTTAAGAATCTAAATGTGAAGGACCACTCCGCTAAATGTGAAAGCCCAAATGCTTTGTTGGATTAGAGTTAGGGAGTGTGTGTGAAAAATGATACTTAATTGAAAAAAAATATTAAAGGAAAAAATACAGATCTGGCATTGTGAAGAATAGCAGACGTCTATACAATTATTCAAACAAAAGAGTTTTTTTTTTTTTTTTTAGAAAATAATTTTGTAATAGGGCCACACCAATTTGATTTCTTGGTCGCCGGATCCGTGCGCACGTGCCTAGGGGCTTTCCAAAAAATAATATTAAAAAATAATTCCCGCACCTGGAAATTTGCGTTCCGTTTCCCGCTCCATTTTTTGTTGTTTTATTTTTTTATTAGTCATGATTGCGCTTTTTTTTTTTTACATTGATCATACCAAACATTTCCCGGTAGATTGTAAGCAAGGTTTACAAGTAAATAATGCCAGCATGAGTGGATAGAATTAGCGATCAGAAGGGGTCTGATACAATGGCGAATACGATCGAGACTTTTCACTGATTTTTACATGTATTTCAAAGAAAAAAATGACATTTTAAAATAAAATGTAATCGCTCGCCTCTTATTTTTTATGTCGCCCCAAAATTTTCAAATTTCAGTTTTTTAATTTTAAAATTAGTAAATCGGCCGCTCGCCCCAATATTTTTTTGGCTAGAATCCAAAGACCAAGAAATCAAATTAGTGTGGCCTAGAGCTTCAAAAATAATATTAAATATCTCTTGACTTTCGGTAAATAAATTCAAAATACTCAATAAGAACTTTTTTTCTCTTATTGGCTTAAGTGTTTGATAGTTTTCTCCTCCTCTACATTCCATTCTGATTTCCATTCATTCATTTTTATTGTGTTGGTACCGGTAGTACTCGATTGAAAGATCCCGCCCTCCAAGTTCTTGGTGACCTACCATTGCGTTGAATGAGCTGGCTCGAACTCGTGAGTCCTGGTCCCCACAGAAGCCAGCCAGTAGAGACTGGATCGGAATGAAGGGCTCGTGGGAATCGTCCACCACTTCTTGTTCTGGTGATCCAATGGCACCAATCAACTCCAGGCATACGCATCGTACTCTGTGGTCCGGGTCCTTCAAATGCTTTAAACAGAAAATAAAAGTTGATAACAGATTGGCCCACTTTTTTTATTAGTTGTTTTTTAAGACTGACTGACCAAAATTTTCCAGAAATTGACGAAAACAAAATTCTGTTTTGGGGGTCATGCAGGTAAATGAATTCAGCCAAACCATCATATTTATTAGGAAAATCAGCTTTAATAAATAAAATGAGATTTGAACGTAAAGTTGAAAAAGAGGAAATTTTCTTAGGATATGTTTTTAATCTCTTTGGGAGTGGGATGAGGGGGGTTGGGGGGTATTATTAATACAGTTATGAATTTGTGCAAAAATGTCTCCTTTATTTTTTTTTTCCATGCACCTACCATTGAAAGTTTTTAGGGAAAAAAGTTTTTTAAAAACCAATAAATTAAAAAAATGGCCTTATATATAGGTACACGCGTACTAGTATACTAGTGAAATATTTGTCATATGTTGTATTTATATAGGTTTCTCGTAAGAAAATAATCTCACGACTCTTATTTTAAAAGTCACTCACATTTTATGCTTTCAAAGTAATGTCAAAAATTAAAATGAACCATAATTCGATCACGGTACACGTCGCTGTTAATCAACAGTGCGACTGGGTGGTGACTGAGATTCTGTCAACAACAAACAAGTATATATGTCAAACATGTGTCTCTCCTTTTCCTTAACTAGAATTTGGACAAGTTGAAGGTGCCAGGGTACAGCTCCAGATTTCATTATACAACAGACGCAACCTAGAAAACAGACATGGTGGCTAATCTTGTCGAGATTTATTTTAGAATGGATCATTTCGTAATCAATCACGTGTACACAGTATATATACAAGCATGTGCTGATAGCATGGCTGCGAATACAAAAATGTACTTTTAAAATTTAAGAATCAATGTACATGTTATTAATTCCTTTAGTTGTAATAATACGCCTTGTCAATATTGCCCCCTATATATCCTTCAGTTTATAAGTCTTACAAATTGCCTTTAAATACTCATGAAAACATCATTCATTCAGAAATATACTACACACTGCACACTGAAAGAATTGCATTGTGGGGACAAAGAATGGGAAACATTTTATCTCCATTAAGAAATCTCTTTGTTCAGTCTGTTAAGTGACCTACCTAATGAACTAACAATCTGATGAATTTGAATGACAATTAAAGAAAATGTTAAATATTTCCTTCACATATAATTAAGCCTCTGTGTTTAATTTTTATTATACAAGAAAAATACGGCAGTATTAAATAATCTGTTTAATTTTTCTTAACAGCCTATAACTGTAACATACTATTTAACAGACTATATATTTACCAGCAGAATTTGTTTTCTATTTAGCTTTTCAAATTTTTTATAGATATATAGTGACATATTTTAGATTCAAAGTCTCCGACGTGTTTACTAACAACAAACTAACATCGCAGACATATGACGTCTAGTTTTATATCATAAAACCCCTATTTACTGACTATTTAGACAATAATAGCCAGTTTATTGTACCCCTTGGCAGCAACTTTTCATTTCCTTGGACCTCGGGGAAACAGATATTGTCTCGGGGGACAATAAACTTGTTATTGACCCAATACATGTACAGTAAAACACGTTTATAACGAAGTGCTTTTACTTCGTTATATTATAAACGTAATTCCTTAAATCCGTCAAGTTTACAGCATGTGATAAAGTCACTGGGAATGAAAATCACTTCGCTGTAAACATCAATTCATTATAAGCGTGTTCGCTATAACCGTTTTTTTCCTGTATAAGGTACAAATAGTTTTATTAACAAAATCAGGAATGACTGGTGTTTCTTTACAATACGAATAGACAACTACAGTCAAACTACGTTATCATGAACTAGATGGGACTGTTTAAAAACTTCAACATATCCGAGTATTCGAGATATCGAGGGTAAAATACTTAAAAAACTAAGTGGTTGGGAATTAACAAATCACTTCGACATATCCATTGTATTCGAGATACCAGTGTTCGAGATATCGAAGTTTAACTGTATATGGACTACCAATGACTAAGGAATACTTTTATTTAATATTAGAATAATTGGCCAATGGTAATGACTTTGTGATAGTTTGATATTTATTGAAGGATATATAGCTAATGACTATCAAATACATTGTACTTAGTAGCTATGCTTATTAAGACGACAGGTGAATACTATAGATTATTTGAGAGTGTTTGATTAGATAGTTATTATAAATAGTACTAATAGTTACTATAAATAGTACTACAGAGGGTTCCGCTTAATCTGATAGTCAATTTGTCAGAGAAAAATGATCAGATTAACCGAAAATCAGATTAACCGATTTAGCGTTTTTGTGGTCTTTGATTTTGGTATAGAATTAAATATAACTTTTTTCAAGACATATTTTATCAATGAAAAGATATAATCTGTATGTCAATAGTTTGAAAAGAAATAATTTACCTTGCAATAGCAATGAAATAGCATTTGAGTCTATTATTTCGTTTGTAAATGCTCAAAAGAAAATGTTTCTCTTCATTACGATGGTTTTAAAGTGGCTGCCATTTTGACAGGAAGTAATAAGAGGAAATGGCTAATTGTCTGAACAGTGCCTCTCTTCACCTGGACAATTTATTTTAATTCTTTTTCTGTTATAAAATGCTCTTAAATAATTAATTATGAATGATAAAAAAATATTTGAATTTTTTTAATAAGTTTTCTACCCCGATGTAAAATTGAAAATAATCAGAATTTCCTCGATGTCACATGTTCAAAAGCCTGTCACTTTTGATTCAGAAATTACGTTTAAATAATTCTTAATGGTGCAAGCCCAGCATGAAATTAACACATGCAATTGGTAAGTAAACAAACAATAAAATTTGTACACAGGTAAGGTCAGTCCTGTGTGCGGTCATCCGAAACAACTATCGATGTCGGTAGCTTTCATCTTACGAAGAAGGGATCGAGCCACCTGTGTGCATTGAAGTGTAACTAATGCCCTGTAAAGAGTTACTGTGTACACAAGAGGGGTGTCAATCAATAAAACAAAGGAATATACAGGTGTAAGAGGGTGGGGAATCAATATTACACGGTCACAATCCTATCAGATTAACCGAAAATGACATTTATTTCGATCAGATTATCAGGAAAAAATATAAAGGGATGTATAAGAAATGGTTTGGTGTTTTGATATTATATCAGATTAACCGAATTATTTGATTAACCGCTATCAGATTAAGTGGAACCCTCTGTATTAAAATTGGTTATAACATATCATCTGCAAATGTAGAAAAATATCTGATATATTTGTGATACATGTTGGATAAGAATGACTAAAGCCTCTTTGAATACTTGGCATGTTGGATACAAATGGCTGGTGTCTCCAAAATACTTGTTTATCAGAGGACCGTGAAGGACCAGTGTCCATGAAATACTAGTGCACTAACTGAATCATGTGGCTTTTTTTCTGCAGAATACTTGGTATGTTGAGTAAGATAGACTATTGACTATGAACTAATTGTTATACAATGACTAGTGACTATAGAATACTAGATAGACTACTGGTAATGACTATGAGATATTTTTTTGTTATATAATGACTAGTGACTAAAGAATACTTGCTATGTTGGACTAGTAAGACTGGAGTCTTATAACTGAATACTGACTAATGTGGGTCAAACTGACTATATACTTGCTTGTTTAGCTAGGGCTATGATGGAGGACTGCAAGTCAGTTCTCTCTGGAACAGCTTTGCCAAGTACACACAAACTGTGGATCAGCTCGGCTTTAACTTTATGGGACTCTGCAAAAATAGAAAACCTATATAAAAGCCATTCAAAGCACCATGAAAAGAACTATTTCAAAACAACCCAATTAAGTTCTACATAACACTGTGTGGTAAAATTATTTCATTGACTACACTCTTTAAAATAGAAGCAATATCATTCCTGAACGAACTTATTTAAGGTCATAGCCATGACTTTACTGAGTTCAAACCTATTCTTTGCTTTGAAAGATAAAAATGTTCTACAGTTTAAAGCAGAGAAAGTTTTTCTTGTCATGGTGTTCATTGAATAACAAGTAAAAATACACCGTACGGTCACTTATAATTGAATCGACATTGACAAGCATTATTATAAGCTTTAAATTTTCCTCCTTAATTGTCTGAATTTCGATCAAATAAGAGTTTTGGAAAGAAATAAAAACATTCCAAAAGGAGATAATGTTAGAGCTTCATGTAATTCTGTATTTAAAGCTCACCCAGATTTAATACACATGTACTTCAGCTTGCGAGAGGTTCACAGCGAGAAAATTTTTGACTTGGTGCTGCTTATTATTTACCATCCACTTTAAACTTTCTTGCCAAAGTGGGAATGGATTGTTGAATGAAAATTCTAGCGTTTGTCAACATGAGACAAGCAACAATGAAATATTCATTATTCAAATTTTAAATACTTAATACTCTTGAAACTATCTGATTCTTTCGAACTATATATAGTGATTTATTTATTACAGTAGTTTCAAAATTGTAGCAGATATTTTAACACTCGAGGTGATTATACAAACTAGGACGGAATTAACAAAATTTAAAAATAAGTTCCAAAGTGGCATAAACTGTTTCAGAATACTGAAATACTAGTTGCAAGTTCAAAAGGAGCATAAACTATCAGAAAAATAAGTGAATCCAAATTTTTATGACATTTCCCCATGCATCCACAAATTTTGTCATCATGCATTGACTTAAAAATTTCATGAAAATCTGCCTAGCAGTTCAAAAGGTCCGTTGTGCTAACATTAACTGTTCCAGAACATGTAGTCTAATTGAAAATTGGCTGTGCAAAGACGTATAATGCATGTCATGTTTATAAAAATAGCATAATTCCAAGAAAAGTATATTTAAATCAGTTTTTCCTGTTAAAATATGCACATCTTTTCAACTACAAAAAAATAAATTAGGATCATAAACTCCTTGATGGATTAAGCACATTGTAATCAGGAGCACTGCAGAAGAAATACATATGATTAGTTACCCATGTAAACTGATTGGGTGAATTTCTTCAGCTGCTACCTTCATTTTAAATCCCACATAGAAAGAGCAGGGTTGTCTCTAAGATGCCCGGGGGGGGGGGGGGGGGGGGGGGGGTGGCAGGGAATTCCCCTGTCTATAACTAATTAATTACCCGGCTATTATTGCATTTCAAACACAATCTAGCTATAAGCTAGACCCCCAGACCCCCTTCACTGTTTTATTTCTTCCTTCTACTTCAATTTTTAGAGACAACCCTGGAAAGAGTTTTTTTCCCTTGTATATTTACATCTCTCAATAAATGCCTCTGAAACTAATTGCATTTTAAGTGAAATAAAAATGCAGAATTATTGCAACTGTCGTTGAATATGTTATGTAGATGGCGCAGAGACAATTTAGAATTTTCTCCACCTATCTTTATGTCTGTTGTTGGTCAGTGCAAACCTATTATTTCTTTAATGTTGTTTACAGTTTTGATGGAAAAGCTAGGCTTCGTTTTTAACCTCAAATGCACATCATTTGACAATCTAAATTTCATTATAGATACTTGAAAAAGAAAATCTCTAATTTATATACAATAAATGCAAGAATTATAATGAATTTTGACTTTGATCTTCGTTTGGTTCAGCTATCCCAGAAAAGTATATTAATAAAAAAAAAAAATATGAAATGAAAATTCATAAAAGTTAATTTACAACTGTATTCATAAATATTCATTGTCTGCAATTTTATTGATGTGATCATTGATTTTTGAAAACTGTGTAAGCTTGATCTATGTAAACAAGTTACAGATTTCTGTGTGTAACTTATAAAACATTCAATTGTAAATCAGAATAAGCTAGGATATAGTTTTAACCATTAATGGAGAAATCATACATATGTAGCTATAGTATAATTATACAATAACAATATCTTATGATATTGTTATTGTAAATTGTAATATAGCCTTTGGAGAGAAATACGTATTTCTTTTTGTGTAAGGAATTCTTTTTTTTTTCAAAAGCAAATAAAACCCTATAATCATAAAAAATGGGGGTTTTTTTTTGGTGGAAATGTTAAGGGTATAATATTTCTCAAGTAATACATCTACCAAGGCAAATAAAATACTGGTAATTACTAGTAATTCAGTAACAATCAATGAGGGGAAATACATCATAAGGCACGTTGGAGAATTAATGGGTTTTTTGTTGGTTAAAAAAAAGATGTGCAATATAACATATGTTTGAGTTTTAAGTACCAAATATAAATTAATTTATACACTCTCATGCACTGCTGCATATATTAGCTTGATTGACAGACCAAAAAGGCAAAAAAGGAAATACACATGCATGCATGTATTAATTCAAAGTTGAAAAACAAAAAAATGAATTATTCCCCTTTTCAAATCTTGCAATAAAAATTAAAAAATAAAACACTTGCCTGCTGCATTTAAAAAAGACTTATAGAGTCCGAAAATATGAAAATTTACATAAATAACTTTAATAGACAACCAAGGTGGACAAATTACTGGTAATCGGCGTTAAGCTCTGAGGTGAGTTAAAATTGAGGTTCTCTTGCATATACATTCATTATCAACATTGAAAATTTGTAGCAGTTTTGATAAAGTGGGCGAATCTTCTTATATAACCTTGATCAATGAATATCTACCTTTAAACTGTGTTTTATACATGATTCGCTTCTAATAGTCAATATTATTAAATGGCTGCATGGTTTATTACGTGTAGAGGTGACAGAACCGTGTCAGGATTTCCATGGCTCTTGGGGATAACCTAGATTGAGGATTTAATAAAACTCTGCTGTCCACAATCCAGGACATATCAGCAAGCTTTCCACATGTGCTAGAACATGTCGGTCGATCAGAAAATTAATTAGTTCAAAAGTGCATGCAGATCGAGAGAAATGGTTGGAAAGTTGAGCCCCCTTAGAACAAGATTCCGGGACACTAGCTGGTTCTCAATTCTCTATTAAAACTGCAGTGAACACTATTGCTTGGCTTATTAAAGATTTGATATCTTCCCAGTGACAACATAACATATTACACGATGTGATGGACTTTTTTTTTTCATAATGGTTTTTACTGTGGTAAGATTCTTCAATTAAGTTTTTTAAAATTCTTTCTTAATTTCTAAAAATCTTAAAAATCAAAGACGATAGTAAATAAAAATTAAATTTACTTAAGTATCTGCAATGATAAAAAACTCTACTAAATATTAAATATCCGGTAATATCAATGTTTTATAAGCAAGTAAAACAACTAATGTAAAATTGAATATAATCAAGGAAATTAAATTTGCAAATTAAAAATATATCTAAAAACATTGCATGAAGAAAGGAGGAAAATCAGTTTTAATCATATTTTTCAAAAAAATATTATTCATAAGTGCACAATCGAAAATTAAATTATCTTTTTTATAGATTTAAATGAGTGTGCTAGTAATATTTCTCTCTTTATACAATGAATATTTTCTCTTATAAACTTGACTTCTTGGAACAAATAAGAATTAATTCAAAGAATGATAATTATACAGCACATAAGAACAGATATATTTCATGCATAACAATTAATTTTTAGGGAATTAAATCAATATATTAAAGAAACAAAATATAAACTTTGTATGCAAGTACACATATATTTAGACAAATTGCTTTTGACTTATCTTCATAAATTCCTCTTTAATCAAGACTTTAAAAAAAAGAATGGAAACAATCCAAATCAATTTTTGTAACAAAAATTAGGCAATGTACATCTTTTGCATTTAGAACAAATTTTATCATGATATATACTCTGAAATGTTATTTTTGTAAGCATGATTGAGGCATGATGTTGCTTAAATTGTAAATATACCTACATGTAGAAAAGTGAAAAATACTAGCTTAAGCTGTTCCTATAAATTAATACATCCAAAATTCCTCTAGTAGTACTTCTTAAAGGTACTTTATAAATATTGTAATGTTACAGTAATATTTAAAAGCAGTAAATTATACAGTATTCAGTGTGGAAACAAAAAAAAAGTGTACCAGTAATATTTTGATAGTTCTAATTAAGGTACATGTAAACCTATGAAATGAATTAAAGATTTCTTCTTTTTGAGAGTTCTTTTTTTTTTAAACATTTTTCAATTTTACAATATAAATATTAAGACAGATGAAGTATAGAAAAATTTCACAAACATTAAAGGAGTAGGTTAACTGAAAATCTAACAATTTATAAAATTGTTAAAATAATTTCCTTTGATTCGAGTCAAAATAAGATATAAACTAATTATTATTGAAGGTATGCAAAATTTAAGGGATCTATAAGTGCAAAAAAATTTCTTCATGTCCACAAACTCCTTTACAATAACACACAAACACACCAACACACATACCATTGTGAGTTAGCAATGCTTTATAACACCTCTGCAACATTTGTATGAGGGGATAAAAATAATTATGAAAGCATTCAAGTTGTTCAAGTGGAATAATTAATTCTGAATTACAGATATGAATGGAAGCACATGCACATAAATTAGACCAGCTTAAAACTCATACATATCGCAATTAGCTTATAAGTTTCATCCAAATAAACAACTGAACCTTGTATACTAGCTGTGCAAAAAAAACATCAATTAACAGCTCTATAGGTTCAAAGTACTTATGTTAATATATTAAATGAAGGCGTGGGATACTTCGTCCTCATTCCTCCTTAAATAGCTAAACACTTCCCACATATTCATCAAGTCTGGATTTACCAGTATAAATCGTGACTAAGAAATTAAGGTCATCATTTTCTTGTTGACATTTATGGTTCATTTGGCAAGTAAATATATACATGTAGAAAAAGCAAGCTTATTCACTCAGTCTTTATTATCAATGTAAGGTCAAAAACTTGCTGAATACAAATATAATTAATTTTTAATTTATCAAAACCTAATTGTACGTTCCACAAATCTACATCCAATGGTTATAATAGTTTTAAATCAGCAATTGTTGTTCATATTGCTATAAATGACAGAACCATGAAATCTGTAGATCAAACCAGTTCAAAGTGATATTGTGTTCCATGTATGAACATAAAACTGCCTCCTTCATCATCAGGCACAGGTCAATGTATTCAAGTGACATTTTCTCAAGTATCTTTCAATTGATGAATAATGGTTATATTGTGTTAAATAGTGTTCCATTTGATGCCTTTGATGTGTACATAAACATAGCATTTTCGTGGAATCATCTATCACAGAACACAATGGCCATCAGCTGATGTGACTTGTCAGACTTCCAATAGTTGTTAATTTAATTTAGGTTTTACTTCTATATATGGCGCTGCCTTTAATGTAACTCTAGTTTATCACTCACGCTAATTTTTCTACAACCAATGCTTACGAGTTTCATACCCATAGAAAGCATTTTAGTATATCAGTATAATTGCACATTTCTAAAATTTACATATTTTTCAATAAATCCTTTTTCTTGGTACCAGGGATGAAAATAAACACAAAGAATTAATCAAATGCTCAAACAACTTTTAATTATAATAGCGCTTTCACCTTACAGGGCTCTTCAGTAGATTTAAACAAAGAAAACAGGAACATTACGACATCAATCTCGTGACGTTAGGAAGGCAACGTAATACAATCATAGTGTTGAAGACGTGATTATAACGTCAAAACATCGTGACGTCAAAACATTATACAGTGTATATTACTAGTCAACACAATTGTAATCATAAAAGTCCAGTGACTTATGTACAGTTGAAGAGATATTATACGCAGAAGTTAAATTAGTACGTAATATTGGGACTACACCTGCTTGAAGTCAATTTATTTACAGTAAATTGCTCGAAATATTTCGCAAACTCTTCAATCGTTTAGCTGTTTGAAGTGAATATGTAATGAACAAAGATAATGAAAGCTATTTCTAGTGTATAGGTTCAAATTAAGTAGTGCATGACCAGAAATATCAGGGACATGTTTAATGCTGTATATCAGGTTTTTTCCGCGTCAAGTTTTTTCCGCAAATCAGAACCTAGAACAGTATATAAAATTTATGCAAATCAAATTTTCACTATTTCATAGTCATAGTGAAAATATCATTAAACCTTTGAAGAAAGAGGGAAAAAAGTATCTAAATTGTCACTTTTAATAATGAAAATTTTGGACAATGAAACCATTTACGCGATTTCCTTAAGGTGAAATAATTACTGATAATTATTTTCAGAGACACAAACAGTCATAGATCAATAGATCATGTACCGTTACATATACCAGTAGCTCAGGTATAATTAGACATCGGTTTATGCAAGGAAAGTGACCGTTTTAATTAGCCTGTCAATGGATTATTAAATAAACAACGAGCCTTATATATACCTGATATCTGGCGCTTGTCCTCTGATCCCACAATTTCTACCTCTAACTAAGCAAACTGAGCACAGTTCACTGTAATTTTACTTACCTGTTTACTTTATAAGGAAAGAGAGAACTCTATTACAAGACCAAAACTTTGTATCAAATTTACGCTGATTTATTTTCCTCGATTCGGAAATCGTCGCAAACAAAGCGGAAATTGAATACACGCAGAAAAAACCTGAATTACGGTATAATGGAGTTTTGAAATATTTGGTATCTTTTGAAGATTAAAGGATATTGTCAATGAATCCCAAGCTTCAAAACAAGTTTTTTTCCAGGTAATATTCTTTTCTTAAAATTGAAAAATCTCAGAAATACCATATGTACTAATATATATAAATAGTGCCTGTTTGGGAGGATAACAGTTGAAATTGACACCCCGAGAAAACCATTGTCAACCGACGCAAAACGGAGGTTGACAATGGTTTTCGAGGGGTGTCAATTTCAATTATTATACTTTCATGTTAAATACTGAAATCTGATTGGTTAAGACGCAGTTGACAATCCGTTCTCCTACCCTCAGCGTTAGCAACACGCTTGGCAACAGGCCGACAGAACAAATTGTTACATGCGCGTAAATTATGCGCGTACGGTTCGCCGTTAAATTCACGTCATTTCTATAAATGACTCATTTCTCTAAAATTAAGACATTCAGTATTATAAGATAAATAGTGCATGTTTGGGAGGGTAGCAGTTGAAATTGACACCCCTCGAAAACCATTTATCAACCTCCGCTTCGCCGTCGGTTGACAATGGTTTTCTCGGGGTGTCAATTTCAACTGTTACCCTCCCAAACAGGCACTATTCATATACTGTTATCCTCCCAAACAGGCACTTTTTATTTTATTATACTGAATGTCTTTATTCTTTAAAGATAAAAAAAATACTGCTTTTATATAGGAATTACGTGAATTCTACATAATTTATGCGCATGTAACAATTCGTTGTGTTACCCCATTGCCAAGTGTGTTGCTAACACTGAGGATAATAGAACGGATTATCAACTGCGTCTAAACCAATCAGATTTCAGTATTTAACATGAAAGTATAATAATAATAAAAGGTACCTTAAACAATCAAAGGAAATAATTCTGCTCAAAGTAGGTAGACATATATTGTGTAATGTATATAATTATGCATGTGCAACTCAAAACTCAAACTAGGGCATGTAGATAAGTAAGATTTAGATAATGTAGTGTGTGTAAACTAAAAAATCAGCACAGTATGCTGACAGAAATCACCTGATTCAAGATTTTAATAATTCATGTACCAGGTAAATTAAAATAAACAAACCAATGGAGATTCTGTGTTAGATCTTGAATTTCACTTTTACATGTACTATGTAATATTAAAATATTAAATTTTGGAATTCACTATTAATACATATCTTAAATATTAAAATTTTAAATTTTGGATTGCATTTTAAATCTTAAATCTAAAAATTTTAATTTTATAGATTTACCATGTATTGAGAATATTAAAACCTACAAAAAGGAATTGTGGAATTTTCTTTTTCGAAAACTTGGAAGAACAAAATATTTTCAATTAAACGTAATTTGTATTTATAATGATTGAGTATATATATCTTTGATTCCCTGTCAAAATGATACGGTAACTGTAAATACAAATTATTAAATTGAATTATTTTGATTGGTTGAAATTCCATATATCTATTATTTGATTACCTGATCCGTAAAAAAAATTGTACAACAATCGTTACAAATGTTTATTATACGGCAAAGAAAAAATATGTCACAAGGAGAGGACTTCCTAAGTTTTTTAGAACTTGTTTCCAATTCTTTTGACACCTTTATAGTCAATAAAATCAATTGGAACATCCCTCGGCCTTTTCCGTCAAGTCGAGAAAAAGGCCGAGCGATGTTCCGATTGTCAATAAAATATGTTCAATTCCAAAAAAAAAAACACTGATGAAGCTGAATTTCAAATATACAAATTACGTAAATTTAATCTTAATAATAACAAGAGGCCCATGGGCCACATCGCTCACCTGAACAACAGTTTCTTGTAACATTCTATTTCGTAGCATATGCTATTTCTAACTTTGAACCCCCCTTCTGGGGCCCCAGTATTGGTCCGAGGTTTATGGTTGACTTTAACAATTTAGAATTTACACTATTTGAGGATCCTTGCATAGTAATCTCACAAACTGTAACATAATAGTTCTCGAGAAAAACTTTTTGAAAACATTTCCCATATATATTTCTATGTTAAACTTTGAACCCCTCTTGTGGCCCCAGTATTAGTCCAGTGGTCACAGCTTTATTAATTTAGCATCTACATTATTCAAGGATGCTTGCATAGTAATCTCACAAGTTGAAGCATTGTAGTTCTCTGGAAAAAGATTTTTAAACATTTTCCCTCTATATTTCTATGTTGAACTTTGAACCCCTCTTGGGGCCCCAGTATTAGATTGAGGGTCACAGCTTCTACACTATTTAAGGATGCTTACGTAGTAATCTGACAAATTGAAGCATTGTAGTTCTCGTGAAAAAGGTTTTTAAACATTTTCCACATATACTTCTACATTAAATTTTGAACCCATCTTGGGTCCCCAGTATTAGTTCAGGGGTCACTAATTTAAAACTATCGAATCTACATTATTTAAGGTTGCATGCATAGTAATCTCACAACTTGTAGCATTGTAGTTCTCAAGAAGAAGATTTTTTAACATGTTACCTATATCTATATTAAACTTTGACCCCTCTTGGGGCCCCAGTATTAGTCCGGGGGTCACGATTTTACCAATTAAGAATCTACATAAGCCAGGGATGCATGTATAGGAATTCCACAAACTGTAACATTGTAGTTCTCAAGAAGAACATTTTAAAAATTTTCTATATATTTTTTAAAATGTTAAATTTTGAACCCCTCTTGGTGCCCCAGTATTAGTCCGGGAGTCACGATTTTTACAAATTAGAATCTACATTATTTAAGGATGTATGCATAGTAATATTCCAAACTGTTGCATTATAGGTCTTGAGAAGAAGATTTTTAAACATTTTCCTATATACGTTAAAATTTGAACCCCGCCCAGGGCCCCACTTTTTGTCCGGGGCTCACAATTTTTACAATTTAGAATCTTCATTATATATACAAGCTTTTTTGTAAATATTGGCATTTCTGGTGCAATGGTTCTTGAAAAGAAGATTTTTATACATTTTTCCTATGTATTTCTATGTTAAACTTTGAACCCCGCCTGGGGCCCCAGTTTTGGTCCGAGGGTCACGATTTTTACAATTTAGAATCTTCCCTATACATATCAACGGCCGGAACGGCCACAAAGGCGTCGAGCTGACATTTTCTTTAATATAGATATCATTAATTCAATTTTCTGTACCAATAGTCGTATATCAAATATTATCATGGTTTGTGTAACTAAATTCGCACATATGCAACTACATGTATATTTTTATTTGCAATTTTAACATACCAAGTGATTGTATACTCAGTATATTTCCTTATAAAATACGTAGTGATGCATTTGTAATACAATGAATCGTAACTCATCATGGTTACAAAAATCGAAGAAATTTCAAAGTTTAAAAATAAATTAACTTCTTTCTGTTTCTGCTTTAAGCAGTCTTTGAACAAATTTCACGGGTTCATCATTAGTATACGAGTGTAACACATTAACAGTGTTTCCCTAATAATAATAAAACATACTTTTATTTATTTCAATTTCCGTGTGAAACAAGATTACCTATGGTAGTGTTGTTTACAAATAAATCTACACCACGTGCGTAGATCTGCCGTATCTTAGACTGGATAGCCTGCCCTTGATCCTAAACGCCTCCGCTAGGAAATTCAAGGACAGGTAAACAGTGGGAAAACTCACTGCAGCTTCGCGCACAGCAAATGCGCACACTTAAAATAAATCGGAAAGAAGATTGAGGCGGATCAAGGAAAGAAGGTTTAAGAAGAACTAAACATGAATTTGACAATAAATATCAAATTAACAAGAACAAATTAATTGACACCGTTGACAATACATTGTTTATGTGGGTATTGTAAATATTAATTTACATCGGAAATGTATAACGTTAAATATTTACGTTGTTGAGTAAGTTATAATTGGCACTAGACTACTCGTAGCATTCCAATCCATGCCCATTATAACTTGATTTATGGGGCTGCTGAGGATGGTAACGATCTGATTTAGCTCCGTTTTCTCGTAAAGGTCCGATAACATATAAATTGAATGCACACAGGCTACACACAATTAGCACATGGTCTGTACATATTATCTTATGTGTTTATAAAATATAGAGTTATTAACTTAGAGAGTGGGATCGTGTCAGTGTAGAAATTGTTTTTTTTTTTGTAAAGCTAAGGACTTTCCATAACCAGTAGGTAAAATAAATATACAGTTGCCTGGCTTCCAGAGATTTTTTCAGGCTAACACTTTGTAGCGGTTTTACTTAATCGAAAGATGTTTCTCTTTCTTTGTTTATAACTATTAAAGTCGTTTTACTTTTAAAATAAATCTATTGACTCTCCGAAAGATTTTTTCGGCATTCCATCGCAAGCGTGTGAAGATAACTTGTGGGCCTAAAAATTAATTTTTTCTCGTCACTGCTATTTCCTATAAGCTGGCGAACCAGTCTATGCCGTATTTATAATGCTAAACCAATATACAACAAAATCACAAGATACATTTATCGCTTACATTCATTTTGGAGACCGTGCCCGACAACAAATAAATTTACATATTAATTTTTATTTTTATCGGGCACGGTCTCCAAATAAACTATAAGCGATAAAATAAAATAATGTTTAGTGAATTTTTACACCTTATCGTCTTCATCCGTCATTTCTTGATTAAACAAACTTATATACTTATGCCATGAGTTGTTAATATTTAGGGAGACACAGTTGGGTTTTTTGGTGCACAATTTAGTTGAATAAATGGAACAAAAATCTTGTAAATCTTGTAAACATGTTTCTATGTATATTTCTATGCTAAACTTTGAACCCCGCCCAGGGCCCCAGTTTTGGTCCGAGGGTCACGATTTTTACAATTTAGAATCTTCACTATATACACTAGCTTTTGTGTAAATATTGGCATTTCTGGTGAAGTGGTTCTTGAGAAGAAGATTTTTAAAGACACACACCCTATACTCACTGTTTCGCAATTATCTCCCTTTTAAAAAGGGCTGTGTCCTTTATTTTAACAATTTATAATCCCCTTTCCATTAGGATGCTTTGTACCAAATTTGGTTAAAATTGGCTCAGTGGTTCTTGAGAAGAAGTTGAAAATGTGAAAAGTTTACAGACGGACGGACGGACAGACAGACAGACAGACAGACGGACGGACGGACGGACGACGGACAACGGGTGATCAGAAAAGCTCACTTGAACCTTCGGTTCAGGTGAGCTAAAAAAAAAGAACAAACTATGACAATTACTAATGCTGATTGCATCACTTTCATTTCCCCCTAGATTTTGGCCATCCTAGTGCTATGCCTCCTGTTTTATGCTGTGTTGGAGGACTTGTACCTCTTCAAGTTCAAAAGACTACCCCCTGGACCACTCTCCCTCCCCATCATTGGGGGAGTGCATCTATTGGGGAGAGAACCATGCAAAAGCGTCCTCAAAATGAGTGCCAAATATGGAGATTTATTTAGCTTGAGACTTGGAATGCGCGAGCGAGTAGTTTATGTGGTTGATCCAGAAATTATGAAACAGGTATTTTTTTAAATTTTTTTTTTTTGGGGGGGGGGGGGGTGTGTTTAACACATAATTGTCTAAATAAATATTTCAAAGTATCTGTTGTAAATGATATTTATCATCGAAATAGCGTTGACTAAATGCTTTGGATTCATTAAAAATATTCTTTTTATATAACCAATTTTTAAATTGATCTTTAATTATTTCAGTTCTGATTGTAATACATGTAACCACAATTGGTAAACTGGATTGGATAAAAAACTGCATGTGTTTTACTGTTGATCCAAATGTATCAATTTGATTGACAGCACACACATTTTTCTATTGAAGTTCCACATAACTGATACATGTATATTTGGGAGAGAGTTGGATGGTCATGCCTATTTTTAGACTATATATATTAATCTCCTTTAGATATAAAGAGATCTGTATATAGATATAAGAAAACCTTTAAATTTTAAGCTTAAAATATTTGAATTTTGTCTTTATACTTATAATAGAGTTTATATGGCCCCAAATTTTTTTTAATTCTTAAGGCAAATCTAATGGGTAATTTGTTGACCATCCCCCCCCCTCCTTATATAAAAAGATATTGTTGCCTTCATTATTTGCATCAACTCTATTCAAATTCAAAATGGACCCATTTCAAAAAAATAAAAATTCAATCTTAAGGTTCAACAAACCTTGAAGCTTTATTATTATAGACAATCGTTTCATCACAAGAGAAGGAAGATAGGACAAACCAATTACAAGAAACAGTTAATAAAGGCAATATATAAATAAACTTTTAAAAATCTATGAAAGAATATTATGTCTGTGATTCCAAGATTATTTCGATTCAATAGAAGAACAATATGCCCGTCACCCCAGGATTGATTCTATCAAACAATGAATTCTCTTCATGATTGATCTTGTCAAGAAATTCAATATGATGCTAAGAATCATTTTGATGGATCCTCACAAGTTTCAGAAGTTGTAATTGATTGACGTGTGTTCTGTCGGTGTGCTATAAAAATTTAAGGCAACAGTTTAATTACCAGAATTTTAACATCTTTATTTGTGAGACTTAATCAATGCACAAGTACAATTCCTTAATGTGCCTATATACAAAATACCATAAATTTTATCGTGTGGCTGAATGGATGCCAGGAATTATCCCTGTCAACAAAGACACATCTCAAGGTCTTAAAAACAGTCTGACGTCGCATACTTAACCTACAATGAATATGGGGCATGACCAGGACTGAATGAATGAATGATCAAAGTTCGCTGTATTAAGTGGCCCCGAGTACATTAGGACGTTATCATCATGCATTCATAGCAACAATGCAAACATCTTGTCCAACTTACATCCCTCCTATAATGAAAGCGTACCCAATAATATACATTGTATTTCTCTGTGTTTGCTATGTTGGCATTCTTATTCAGGCACAGCAAGAAAGTAAACATCTAGTTCATCTTAGTCCCTAAGTATTCAACAAACACTTTAAAAAAAAAAAAAAATTAATTCTTGGTGTATAATGTGTTTACATTCTTATTCCAGCTTTTCAGCTCCCCCTGTCTGGCTGATCGACCCGAAATCCCGTTCTTTGACATCATCTCAAAAGACGGCCACGGCATCGGATCGCGACCCTACGATTTCATCTGGAAACTGCACACCAGGATTATTCATTCTAGCATCAGTAAAGTCATTCAGACCCAATTGGATGATATGCTTCACAACTCCTTAGATCACTTATTTAAAATGTACTAGCATTCTTGAAAAAAAAAATATTCTTCAATATGTGTACCTGTATCAATTTACGTTCGGCTCTTCCATATCCCCTAGAGTAATTCAGCTAATCTGTTAAAGAAATTCATTAAAAATGCTTTTTCTTGTTTCCTACAGACTTGATGACACTCGCGGTAACCCCTATGCACCAGGAGAAGTTATTCCCACCATAATTCTGATGGTCATGGGCAGTTCGATATTTGGACATAAATACAGCTCGGTGCATGACCCACGGCTGAGGCTTATTATATGGCTGAATGACCAGACCACCAGCGGTCTAAATCCCTTTAATCCAATTAATATGATACCTGGATTAAAATCCATCAGTTTACCTTTTTTCCCAAATTACAGGGACCTAAACGAGGTACCTATATACCACGCTATACCGGTATACGTTAATTACTTCATTCATGAAAATTTCCACCTTGTATTTAAATCACTAAACAGAACCTGATAATACTTTAAAATATGTACATGTACCTATCTAATATTAGGCCAAAGACGAAATGCTTGAAGAGGAATTTGAGCGCCATTGGGCAGATTTTGATGGTAATCTGCGAGACATTATGGATACGGTCATAAAAGAACTGAAAAGTGAAGACGATGGCATGAAGTTAAGACACGAACAAGGGAAGGACTTCCTACAACCCAAGTGTCTCCTTATGTCTCTGTTTACATTGATAGTTGCAGGTATAAAATGAAAGAAAAGTGAGCAAGCTCAAATACCCCATGCCGCCCCCCTCCGCCCCATTATTTGACAATGCTACAAATAATGAGTTGCAGAGTATATGCATTAAATAACAAAATAATTTGATAACGAACAGAAGTTGCAAAAAATTATCAGCTGAAAACTTCCTGCACATCTATTCCTTTGTCTTTAACAACTAAAAAAATTCAAAGTTCTAAAGGGGTGATATTTCCAGAAAAATAAAGGAATCAGAATTTTCTAGTAATATGTACAATGCATCTAAACATTGTGTCCTAAATGCCTACAGAGTCTCACTAAATTCCATGCAGCGGTTGTGAAGCTTGGGATTCATCGACAATATCCTTTAATCTCCAAAAGATAGGAAATATATTCAATATTTCCTGTCTTTTCAAAACTCATTATATTAAACATGTCCCTGATATTTCTGGTCATGCACTACTTAATTTGAACCTATACACTAGCAAAAGCTTTATCATTATCTTTGTTCACTATATATTCACTTCAAACAGCTAAACAGGAGTTTGAGAAATATTTTGAGCAAATTACTGCAAGCAGGTGAAGTCCCAATATTGCCGTAATTTAAAAGTTATTATATACAGATATAATGTACACAAATTTTACACATTTTTATCTTTATTAACAGAACAATCCCCAAAACTCCACAAATATTGTTTCATTCTAATGTTTAATTTATACTTTAAAGAGGCCCATGGGCCACATCGCTCACCTGAGGAACAATAGGTATGATGAAATCAGCTTAATGGAGTCATAATACAAATTATCTGGACAATGTAGTATAATACATGTAGATCCTGTATAAATGAAAATCCATTTTCCCCCCTGCATATTCTTATTTTTATTATCATTAGTCCCTTTTCTAACAGATGATTTTATAGTCATAACACATGTTGAGCATTGCAGTTTTAAAAAACAAATTCCTAAACAATTGTTTATGTATGGGATATAAACCTACATCAACCTCTGAACCCCTTATGAGGCCCAAGAATCATCAATGGGCCAAAGTCTAAACAATTTTAAAGAATCACCTGGCTGATTAGTTTCTGAGAAGAAGATTTTTAAAGATTTACTCTATATATTCCTATGTAAAAGTTTGACCACCCATTGTGGCCTCATCCTACCCACCGGGGTCATGATTTTCACAACTTTGAATCTGCATTACCTGAGGATGATTCCACACAAGTTTCAGCTTTACTGGCTGATTAGTTTCTGAGAAGAAGATTTTTAAAGATTTACTCTATATATTCCTATGTAAAAGTTTGACCACCCATTGTGGCCTCATCCTACCCACCGGGGTCATGATTTTCACAACTTTGAATCTGCATTACCTGAGGATCCTTACACAAAAGTTTCAGCTTTTCTGGCTGATTAGTTTCTGACAAGAAGATTTTTAAAGATTTACTCTATATATTCCTATGTAAAATTTTACCCCCCTTTGTGGCTCCACCCTACCCCCGAGGGTTATGATTTTTACAACTTTGAATCTACATTACCTGAGGATGATTTCCACAAAAGATTCAGCTTTCCTGGCTGATTCGTTTCTGAGAAGAAGATTTTTAATGATTTACTCTATATATTCCTATGTAAAATTCGACCCCCCCTTTGTGGCTCCACCCTACCCCCGGGGGTCATGATTTTTACAACTTTGAATCTACATTACCCGAGGATGATTTCCACAAAAGTTTCAGCTTTCCTGGCTGATTTGTTTCTGAGAAGAAGATTTTTATTGATTTACTCTATATATTCCTATGTAAAATTCGACCCCCCCTTTGTGGCTCCACCCTACCCCCGGGGGTCATGATTTTCACAACTTTGAATCTACACTACCTGAGGATGCTTCCACACAAGTTTCAGCTTTTTTGGCTGATGGCTGATTCGTTTCTGAGAAGAAGATTTTTAAAGATTTACTACATATATATATTCCTATGTAAAAATTCGACCCCCCATTGTGACCCCACCCTACCCCCCGGGGTCATGATTTTCACAACTCTGAATCTGCATTACCTGAGGATGATTCCACACAAGTTTCAGCTTTACTGGCTGATTAGTTTCTGAGAAGAAGATTTTTAAAGATTTACTCTATATATTCCTATGTAAAAGTTTGACCACCCATTGTGGCCTCATCCTACCCACCGGGGTCATGATTTTCACAACTTTGAATCTGCATTACCTGAGGATCCTTACACAAAAGTTTCAGCTTTTCTGGCTGATTAGTTTCTGAGAAGAAGATTTTTAAAGATTTACTCTATATATTCCTATGTAAAAATTCGACCCCCCATTGTGGCCCCACCCTACCCCCCGGGATCATGATTTTCACAACTTTGAATCCACACTACCTGAGGATCCTTCCACACAAGTTTCAGCTTTCCTGGCCAAATGGTTCTTGAGAAGAAGATTTTTTAAAATTTCTCAAAAATTCTCAATAATTCCTAATTAACTCCCCTTGAGAAAGAGCGTGGTCCTTTGAATCTCCTTTGCCTAAGGGTGCTTTGTGCCAAGTTTGGTTGAAATTGGCCCAGTAGTTCTTGAGAAGATGTCGAAAATGTGAAAAGTTTACGGACAGACAGACAGACGGACAGACAGACGGACGGACAGACGGACGACAGACAAAATGTGATCAGAAAAGCCCACTTGAGCTTTCAGCTCAGGTGAGCTAAAAATAGAACTTGGATGAAATTTTGTAAAGTAAGGTTTTTGAACCCAATTTGGAATTTCTTGAATTTTGATCAAGGAATTTTTCGACTTTACTTAATTTTGCATTGTACGTGATAGTAATCAAAACTACCTTTGTGTATTTCTACCAACTTTTCATTAAATATTATTGTAATTTTGTATTTAAGGACAGCAAACCCTGGCACTTAATATTCTGTGGCTGCTGCTTTACCTGGCTAAGCATCAGGACTGTCAGGAAAAAATCTACAGGGAGCTCAGAAATAACACAGTGGGCCCTGAAGATTTTGTGCACATTGAAAACAAGGACATGTTTCCTTACACAAGTGAGTCCTAACTAAACCCATTTTGTTCCATTCTTCAATGTCTTCAAGAAGAAAACTTATTTCTAGCATAAGTTGTAAAAAAAAAAAAAGACCGACAAAATATATTATTATACTTTCATGTTAAATACTGCAATCTGATTGGTTTAGACGCAGTTGACAATCCGTTCTCTCTCCCTCGCACGCTTAGCAACGGGCCGATAGAACGAATTGTTACATGCGCGTTAATTATGCGCGTACGGTTCGCCGTAGAATTCACGTCTTTTCTATATAAAAGCAGTAAAATTTGCTATAAAAATTAAGACATTCAGTATAATAAAATAAATAGTGCCTGTTTGGGAGGGTACCAGTTGAAATTGACACCCCTCGAAAACCATTGTCAACCTCCGCTTCGCGTCGGTTGACAATGGTTTTCTCGGGGTGTCAATTTCAACTGGTACCCTCCCAAACAGGCACTATTTATATAATACCATGCACTTGGTTTTAAAAAAAATTTATTTTAAGTTGTGAAAAAGATGGAAAGAAAGACAAAATACAATGCCACGAACTCAGTTTAAAAAAAAAATTTATTATTGCATACACAGTCTCAAGATCAATTTTAAAGGAAGATTAAAGCATGAAAAGAGTTTGCTGATGGACAAAGTGTTTTTGAGGATCATCAAATAAGAGCATGTGTGTAAGAAAATAGAGCAAGACACAGCCATTACTGCTTTGTGAAATAGAGTACATGTACATGTATTAGAGTCAACATGAAATAGATCAACAGCACGTAGCAATTTTACCACCAACCCAGTTTCTTAGTGCATGCCACAAAAAGACTTTTGTTGTAGGTTTTATGCTGAAATGTTGATATTACAGTAATTTTATTCCATCAACGACGACCCCCTCCTCCCCTCATGTACTATTCATTATACATTATCTTAATGTAATTTAGCAGATAGAATAAATCATTTAAGTACAAGTTGTTTTACATATTTCAGCTGCTTTTTATATGGAGACATTGAGATTTGTCACTTCAGCTCACCTGGGGGTCCCTAGAACTGCCTCTGCAGACATACATATCCGAGGATACATCATTCCTAAAGGTATACACTCAATCAATTACACCTGCAGTTTTTGCAGGTAATAACCGATATAAATTTTTATTAGAGAACTCGAAAGGATACATTCTGATGAAATTTTAAAATACATGTCATCCCTAAATAATAATTGCTTGGTTTGGAAGGGGAGAGGGAGTTCAAAGTACTCAGTAAATGTAAACAATATAGGGTCTGCTACCAGGGGCGTAGCTGCCTTTAGGCCAGCACGCCATGGTGTGCACATCGTTTGGTCAAAAAAAGAAAGAAAAAAAAAGACAAATATGAATCAACCAAATTGCTGACAATATAACTTATGTCATATCTATGAATTTGCTTACTTACTTCAAATTTGTAAATAGGTACGAACCTCCGGATTGGTTTATTCTAACTGCTAAATAGGTATAAATAGGTATAAATTTAACAGGCGCATATTTATTTTTATCTATCTATGCATCTTTTTAAACATGCCACTTGCAAATGCAACCACACAGAGGTCTTTCAGTGTTCTGAAGCTCTTAAAAAACGCAATGAACAATGAAAGATGGTCATCGCTCGGACTTCTCCAAACCCATTAGGACTTCAAAGTTAATATTGAGAATTTAAAGTAATGGAAAAGTTTGTAGTTGCTAAATATTGAAGGGTTTTAGTAAGTATCGGAGGGTCATAGCAATCATGCATCAGACATGTGAAATTAAAAACAATAATTGAAAGTTTAGATTTTTTTTAAAGTATGTTAACATCGATAAGTAATAGATGAAAAATATAGTGCATTGAAGCAAACCACTGCTTTAAGATAAAACGCATGCATACTTATGTTATAAAATAAGATTCAAGCAAATATTATTGGCGCAAATACCCTTTGTTGAATCGATATTAAAATATGATTTTAATTTTTTTTCGATTTAATAGTAAATCCATTCTAATAATATAATACAAAAATGCAAAAGCAAAATTTCTAATTGTAATCACTTTGATAATTTAACAGAAACAAAGAAAAAAATGTCTCAAATTGTTTAGGTAACAAACTGTCAACCTAAAAAGCCCAGTTCTTTATTGTTATCTAAGTATTATTTCCAGTATTAAACCACTAAGCCATTTTAGCAACATCATAATCTAATGTTATATGCATATTTGCCTTGAGTTTAGGGACTTCTATCATTTTCCTTAACTGTTGAGATATAAATTGGTATTTCTAATGTATAGTGAGTTTTCACTCCAAGAATTTGTTAATTGAAATTGGAAAACAGAGCACAGGCCAACTCTATAAAATAGTAATATATGCGTATCGATATGCAATGATCCTTTAAGAGTTACAGATAAATGTTATTTTAATTACACATCATTTGAAACAAATTAAAAAAACTTTGTATCTTATCCATCCTAATAAAGGCATTTTACCAGCATTATTCGCTCAGTTTATTTTTATATGATAAGTTAAATCCAGCTGGATATTATACTTCATGCACATAAGCATACTGTAGATTTTTGCCTGCAGAGAATGTTAAAACTCAAGAGCTGGACCCACTGGGGGCCTAAAGGCGGCCCCCCAGACCCCTTGCCTTCTTTGGCGTGCACATCAAAAAGTTCTAGCTACGCCCCTGGCTACTCAATGTATAAACTGTTTTAAAAATTGATCAAAGTGATGTACGTTTAATGATGTGAGCAAATAGATTAAAAAATTTTCCTAAATATTTTTTTATTTAAAGTTTTTAAAAAAAAAGGTTGTTTAATTGTGTTTGGCAGGTACAACAGTTTTCCCCAATATTTGGAGCATGAGTCACAATGCCAAGTACTGGTCGAATCCCGATATGTTTCTCCCAGAGAGATTTCTGAACATTAATACCACAGACTCCCTCAGCATTCCGGGCTTCTACATTTTTGGGTATGGTCGACGCCCATGTACGGGTCATCAGATGGGCAGAATCTGTCTGTTCTCGTTTCTTAGCAACATTGTCAACAAATTTCACGTTTCACTTGCGGATGGCGAATGCCCGGACATGAAAGGAACTGCAAACCTGTTAATTGAGCCGCCAAAGTACAAGTTGTCGTTCAAAAAGAGATATTAAGGATGGGGAATGCCCGGACATGAAAGGAACTGAAAATCTGTTTATTGAGCTTGCGCAAAGTACAGGTTGTTGTTAAAAATGAGATATAAACTTTATCAATATATAGTATATACTGGTATTTCCACCCCCATCCCGAAACCCACCCCAACCCCCAAAAAAGTTTGGAGTTTAATTTTCAGGAGGATGATATTGAGCACTAAATATATGTGATGAGTCATTAGTTGAGTGTACAGCCCTGTGACTGTTCAAGCTCTGAACCAAAAAATGGTTGAACAAAAAGCATGTCTTACCTTACTTGTACTGAACTACCAAAGCTGAACATTAAATAATCTCCACTATCTATAGATTGTCCTAATACTGTATATGCCATTATTAATGTTTTTCTACAAAGGATTGTCTTACTTGTATTCCAGTTTTTGATCAATGCAATTTAATTTACGATACAAATGCAATACGTTTTTTTTTTTCATTTTTGCTTTTGATTTTCTTTTTATTAATTGATTTATCCAAACAAAAAGGTTGCAATTTTTTTTTCCAAATTAATTCTAATTTTAAGTGTCCATGAGTTCAGATAGAGATTGAAAATATACAGTCAAACTTTGTTATCTCGAACTGGATGGGACTATTTAAAAACTTCGAGATATTGAGGGTAAAATACTTAAAAAATAAGTGGTTGGGACTTAAAAATCACTTTGACATATCCATTGTATTTGAGATATATATATGTATTTATTAGCAATATTTGCTAGTTACATATGTAATACAATTGTAATTTCGTTATCAACCCCTTAACCATTACCGTGGTATTAAATAGCTCTTTTGCAGAGCGAATTCACATATCATGGTGAAATAATTGTGTAACAGCATTTGTTATATATTTAACTACCACCTAAAACTTAACCAATCTTCATCAATTTGCCCTGCAAAAGAGCAGCGGCCCATGTATCATGCAAGTATTTTTTTTTTTCAATTTCAATGCAGCATACTTGTGCAATATAATAACATGATTTAATTCAATCAGGTTTTACCTAGTATTTCAGGCATCACGTATTCAAAAAGGAGGAATACAACTGTATACAGGGAAATAATCGCCCCCGTTTTATTTTCGCTCCTTTTCGCCTCTGCGTTGTCATTGGGCGAATTTAAGACGGGTCGAATACATTTAATTGTAAAATTATCTTTCTTTAAACAAAACTTTGGACGGGCGAATTTAAGACTGGGGCGAAACAGTTTGCAAGTGAAGACCGGTGAAAATATTAAAAAATAATACTGTATATTATACATATAGTAACCTATTCATTTTCTATGTAACTTAATTATTATCAAAGGTGGATTTGCAAATAATAATGGTACTTGTTTTGGTTTTCTTTAGTGCGGCAAAATTTTTATTCAATAAAAATTCTTTTGGAATTTATTTTGATTCTTTTAAAATTTTTCAAAAATTTATTCATACTGAAAATATTATTTCCAACATATCAAATTTAATAGGGTCTTCCGTTTCCGGTGAGATATCTCAAATATCTCAGATAGCCTTTTTTAAATAAATGTTTTAACCCAAGAGATCTCAGAAAGTGCAAGTGATCAATACACAAAAGTTACATATATAGAAAATGTGTTTAACTGCTTTCATTTTGTCAACCGTCACTTCTGGTCCTCACCGGAAGGGTTCAAACAAATCAAGTTGTTTGAAAGTTTAACTATTTTTCTTTGACAATTTTAGTAAAATTGATAAACAATAAAGTACAGTTGTCTAATGTTTAAGAAATACTAACTTTTATTTTCACTGAGCATTTCTGTTCGTTTGTTTCCTCTCAAGAGACAAAATACAATGATGCTACGAGATCTCAAAAACGATGACGACTTGAACAACCAAACTTTGTGGGATAATAGCCCTAAGAATGTATCTGTGTTTACGTTATCTTGTTTGATTCGTCGTCACTTCCAGTCGTCACCGGAAACACTTAAAATTTTTTTTTTTTCCTTATTTTATTTATTTTACATGGAATGAATATAATGTATACATAATTTATATGTATACGATCTTATATATGTTACCTATACAATGTTAAATAAGCAAACACATTCTACTTCCGGTGAGATATATAAAATATCTTAGGTAGCTATCCTTTTTACAAATTTGATAATAGCGAGATTTTAGTCACTGTAAGTGATTGAGACACAAACCTTTTATGAATGATAGACAATTGATTGAAGATGTGTTTAACGGGTTTAATTTTGTCAACTGTCACTTCCGGTACTAACCGAAAGGGTTCAAACAATTCACGTTTTTAACAAGTTTAACAGATTTTCTAGGGTGTTTCATCTAGCCTGATAAACAGTAATGTACACTAGGCAAATGTACAAGAAATACCAGCTTTTCTTTTCATTTATGACTTTCGTTCATCCGTTTCCGGTCTCTAGACAAAAAACCTAGTTTCAACAGGATCTCAGATTTGGCAGAGAGTATCGATATTTCATTGTATCATATAAAACAAATCGGACGGAAGACCTACTCGTTACTCGTAATGAGATCTAGTTATTATTATCTTTTTTTAACCATATTGAAATACACATATGCATGTATAATTCAATTTTTCTAAAATTCTTTAAAATTTAACCATATCAGATCAAATTTATCATTTGTACTAACTACCATTTTGAAATGGATATTTCAAAAATGTGGATTGTGATAAAATGCCTAACTGTTATTGTCAAATGATTTACAATCATGCAGCCTCAACCCCCCCCCCCTCCCTCTCCCAACACTCAACACCCCCCCCCCCAAAAAAAAGAAAAACAACAACAACAAAACTTAACACCCACACCACTTTTTTTTGCAAAGTTAGACATAATTATAACTTGATACTTTTTTTTTTTTTATTTATTGTCAAGATTCCTGATAAGTCTAGCCCCCCCCCCCCCAACTTTCAATTTGCTGGAAATAAACCCCTATATACCAACTATTAATCAAAGTTTAAGTTGATACAGATGATCTACTAATATATACAGGTATTGTACTGTTGCCATACTTTTGTGTGTCCAAGTGTATTCATTTTATCTTTGATAAAGGAAGTTACTATGTTTAATCTGCATGAACAGTGCATTGTGTACAAGTGCATATTACATGTATATTGTCCAGATATTTTGGGTATTTTCTTTTATACAGTTTTGTTTTTATTTGGAGGTCGGTTTTTAATTTTTATCTTTTTTGATTTTTGTTTTCTCTCTTTAATCCAATTAATTTATGCTTATATATATTACACAACTATAAAATTGTTACTTGTTAATCAAGATGAGATGCATGATTTATTAAAACATTTAATGTAAATATCACATACAGGTTCCTATTAAATTGTTCTATCTGGCCATAAGATATGTTTTTATAGCTGACATTACTCACAGGAACTGGAAGTTATTGTACAGATATTGTATGTGCATGTATTATACATGCACATACAATATATTTACAATCACCTCCAGTGCCCCTGGCATGACAGTTGTTTGTGATATAAAAAAAATCATTATGACTGACAAGAGGTAAATGTATGATTTTAAATATCATTTACCCCCACAGTCATGCTAAATGCATAACATTTTCAAGACACAGTATTAAAACAAAATGCTATTAGACATGAAAAGGGAAATAACTACCGCAACTTTATGTTGAATTAAATCAGAAACTTGTCAATGTGCATAAAATAATTTGTTGATGCTTTTCTTAGAGTCAAGGGGATTCCAAGCCTACCTATATATACAATTGAATTTTAACTGATATATCAGAACAAGTCTTACATTCATCGATTTTGTCCCATCTAGGTCAACATATTCATTACTGAACACAAATTTTACATTGCCTTGACCATAGTAAACAATCCAATCAGCATCACAAGTCAATGCCCATATAAATCTCCCATGATTGAGATCTTGGCAACAAGATACTAGAACATTTTATAACCAGAATGAAATACATTTATCAGACAAAAGCATCATCTTAGAACAATTTCACATATGTGAAGTTAACACCACAATAACTTGAAATTGTTATCAATTAAGTATGAAATAACTCAAATCCAGTTATTTTTGTGATGATCTAATACATGTATTTCGCTTTTTCCATGATCATTTCAACATCCAAAAATACAATATGCATAAACTGTATCAATTCTTGCTTGTTAAACTTTTTAAATTTCAAAAAATGACTGGCACAAATAAAACAAAATTAGCAATTTTATCTGGTACCTTATTGTCACAAATTTTGTGATACACGAAAAAAAAAAAAAAAAAGATATATCGAAACTGATCAGATGGTACAAAAAAAAATGCTAATTTGTCAAACAGACAATTTTTCTAGACATAATAAGTGATAGATGATATCATGAAGTGTGAGAATTTAAAATATATATAATAAAATTACTTACTTTCACTCTTGAGTAAAATTCTAACATCCTCCACTAGATTTTCTGCACTAAAATGAGGGACCATTCCCAGATTTCCTAGAAGCTGTGCGATTTTCCTCCTGACAAGCGCCTCTTTCTCCTGCTGGAAATGTTCGATGAGTTCCTGTATCACACTCTGGGGAATCTGGTCACCTTCCACCAGGCTCTCCTCAAACTTCAGCAGCTGCTGCAATGCCTGCTGGGAGCTGGACACTCCTTGAAGATTTATCTGAACTTCTTTTGTTGGAGGTTTCTGCACTAGTTTCAGCTTCTTGATCGGCTTTGGCTCCTCCTGAGATAATTTCAGTTATAGGAGTCATGTACAATGTACATTTCATGCATACAGTTTTATGATAAAAATTTCTCCGTTAATTTATTGTTATTTAACTCACATTACAAAATATTGCGACTTTAAACACAAAAAAAAATATCTATGATAGAATTACAGGACATACTACTGAACGATGAATATTGAATCTTAAATGACCATTACCTGGATAAAATAACTGGCCTTTCCGAGACTGGAATTTATTTACATTACCTGTACTACTTGGCTAAACTCTGCAACAGCTCTCTTCTTTAGGAGTGCAGCCATGTTGAATGCTCAAATCTTTATATATCTATAATTTCTACAAATAAATATCACTAATAAGAAAATATTTCTCAATTAAATCTTTAACTACGATCATCCATACTAATTTCTAATTGCTAATTTATTCACCTAAAATGGGTTGGAGAAAAATTTTTTTGATTCAGTACTCTTGATTGTCTGTATTACATGTACATCAGAGCAGTCAACAATCCAATCTCACCTACTATTGAAAAAACTTTTCATGCATTATGCATACTAAACTTGTTTAAAAAACTCCACTTGTATCCAGTAAGTTAACCATACACTAAATGGTGTCACAATGAGCTTTTAGAGAAAAGTTTTACATAATATAAAGAACGATAAGCATTAATCTATGAATGCTACTAGATTTTTTTCAAATGAGCTTTGAAAAATTAACCTCATGACTTTTATGATTTAATTAGCTTTCGGACTCTATTATACAGGTCCAGCACAATCTCCTGATTTAGCTATATAGCTTGAAAAAGCTATATAGCTTAATAAAGCTATTCAGAATAGCTTGATAAAGCCATTTATATGCAATTTTTCACCAAAAATGTTAATTATCAGAATGGAATAGAAGAGAGCTATCAGAAATATACAAAAAATTGCATCTTAATTACCGCTCAAATTTATACCATGGAACATAAAACAAACAACCCTAATTAAATTTAGTTCTAACAATGGTGCTTTTGAACACTTTTAAGCAAAACATATCTTTCCATTGTTTGGGTAACTGTCCACACCCTTGTGTGCACTGAGGCATGGATAAGTATGATTTCTTTACATTGTGCTGAATTATTACCAATCAATTATCTTGTTTACAATACCCGACTTTCTTTATATTTCATTCAAGAAGTAACTGTGAGGTCATGAATCAATTGCCCCAAAACTTTTAGAACTTTGAATGCAAAGTCTCTAAATGAGACACAAATTGATGAGTAATCTTTACATGCATTGTATACAGAACAGTTCAAAGTTGAAAACCATCACTACACTAAAGTGCAATTTTGTTTACAAGCTGAAAAGAATACACATTTATGAAAACTGTATGACTAAATACCTAAATCAAGCTATTCTGGATAGCTTTATTAAGCTATATAGCTTTTTCAAGCTATATAGCTAAATCAGGAGATTGTGCTTGACCTGTTATAGTTCTCACATATAGACACGATACAGTATATATTTCTGGCTATCTAATATTTTCATAGCTCAATGTATAACAAGTTGCAGTCGCTTTTTCTTCATCAAACAATGTTTAAAAATATCAGTTTTAGTTCATTATAATATATGGTCTTTCTCTCTTAATTAAGATATGGTATATCACTCTTTTTTTTTAAATTAAAACTTCAACTGCTAAAAGTCTGTGACTGTAAACATTTATTTAAAAATGTGTCATTCAAACTTTTTCAATTCAGTTATACACTGACTGTGTTTCCTAAACCAATAGCATAAACATTAATGTGTAACTCCTGACAATCTGACTCTAGAGGTCTATACACATATAGATAAGATAAACTGATAAACTGCTTTGTCGTTTGTTATAGTTTCATTGAAAACTCCATAAATGTACAATGATAACCTTTCCCAGATCTTAAGAAATGTTCAAAAGTTTAATTTCTTGTTAGCTTTCAACATATAATCTGAATAAAAAGAAAATATGATAGTTTTACACGTTTTTTTGCAAATCATAGTCGTACTGTGCAAGAAAAAGGTTCCTTGGTCGCCATCTTTGTCTAGACAGTGTTTACTATGAATCAGTCGGATTTTCAATTTTTGAAACAGTGCATTTTTTATGAAAAAATCCTTTTGTAGTTAGAATATTCAAACTGTTGCAAGTGTGAAAGTCAGACAATAAAATTACTGAAAAATCAGTACACAAAAGACACTGGAAACACTTATTTTGTATCTTTGTACGAGTTGTTTAAAATAACCTTGTCCGAGTATGAGAAACGTTTGAGTGATACTGAAAACGAATTAATTTTTAAAACGTTTGAATAGTGTAGATTTATTTTTAAAACAACACGTGCATTGAATAAGATGGGGAAAGAAAAGAAAGAGAAAAGAAAGTCTGAAGGAGGAGAAGAGGTAGAAGAAAAGGATGGGAAAGAGGCATGGGCAGAAAAAACGAAGTATCTTAGTCCTATATCAAAGCCACTTGCCAGCCGGAAGTTAACCAAACGACTGTACAAAGTTATCAAAAAAGGTGCATACATGTGAAATGTACATAAGTATTTTTTTCAGCTCAGCAAGATTTGTCGAGACTTATCTCGCTGAGATCATATTTATTTCAGATTAACTAGCTTCACATCGCATAACATGCGTTGTAGTGTGTTCATGGAAATGGAAACTAATTGTTATTTGATTAGTAATGATTACAGTGTATCTAAGAATATCCCATCACAGGGGCTTGTGTAGCGGAAAAAAGCATCTTGAAAAAAAGTGGATACCTGGGATGAAAAACATAAAAGGAGGACGCCATTTTGGGTACCGTCTCGCTATATCTGCTTATTACTCAGCTGTTAAACTTGACATAGATCTATATATGCGCTGATTCAAATTCCCTGATTAAAAATGATTCTTCTGCGATTCAACCTCCGGTTTAAATTTTGTTTTTACACCTACATGAACTATAACTTGTTAATTTCTTGCATAAACATTCAAATAAACAACCCCTTGGCTTCTGCAGAAAGGGAAAGTACGGCACGTGAGATGATTTACAGTCAGGTCGTACACTGACCAACTCGTATACAGGTCAACTCGTATACAAAAATTTCCGCATAAAAAAACAAGTCAGCTCGTATATAAGGTATTTTTGAGTCGTTATCGTTAGCCTATTTACAGAAAATGGATACTTATCGTTTTAGACAATGAAAGTCATCTTTTGCTGTAACATATAATTTTTTCTTAAATGATATGTTGTAAGAATATTTGTTGTATTTATTATCATATTTAATATTTGACATAAATTATATTTGATTATATATGCATATGAAATTTTTGTATACGAGTTAACTTCCGGTTTAGCATAGTGGGAATTTTTTGTATATGCATTGATACGAGCTGACTTTTGATTGTTTATACGAAAATTTTTGTATATGAGTTGACCTGTATACGAGTTGGTTTGTATATTACTTGACCGGACTACCGTGAGATATCTGTCATATGATTGGTTATAGGAAAAGCCAAGGAGTTATCGATTTTTATGAAGTTTGCTTGAGAAATAGATAAAGTTTGTTATTGTTTGATATTGTAAAAATTAATGACAGGTGCCTAACCTGGGCATGTGTATTTCATAAGTTATAAAAAAATTTTTATAAAAATTCAGTGCTACTATTTTAGAGTTCAGCATTTGAAAAAAGGATAAATTTAAATGCATCAAGAACTGGTTCTGATAAACTTTGTCTCAACTTCAGTCTTGTGAGTCATTGGCCACAGAAAACATTTCTGAAGAATTTTTAATCATAAAATTCATCGTATTCTCAGCATAAAGATTTCATAAAACCAGTGATGTCCAACTGCAGTATGATGAACAAAGTCTGAAATTTTTATTTTTATTTTTCATTACAGCACAATCAAAGAAAAACATTGTGTCTGGAATAAAGTTTGTGCAGAAAAGCATAAGGAAAGGAGATCACAGTGGGTGAGTATACATGTCATTTATTTATTTGGACAGAGATTCATAGTATGTGGTACATCATTATAGAAATACATTGTAAAACCTCTGGCATACATCATGTATACCAATGAAAACACACTGTTGAATTATACAGGAGAACACTATAATTAAATCATCACTGTGTTTTGTGTACATAAACTACAGTGAAATCTTATCAAAGCATTGATTTTTATACCCGTCCCAAAGGAGAGATGTATACTGTTTTACCCTTGTGTGTCTGTCGGTCTGTCCATAACAAATTTCTGTCACATTTTTCATAGCATCTTTTAATAGCAGATGCTTGAAATTTTAACACACTCTTTGTATAGGTATGCCAAATGGTGGGATTCATTTTTGTACAAATCAGAAATCAATTATCTATTAAATGACGACTGTTTATTTTTAGCCTAAATTTAAAAAAAAATTTTACAAAGATTTCTCAGCAACTAGATGCTTGAATTTTAACACTCCCTTCATTTAGGTATGGCATATGTGGATTTCTTTTTTGTACATATTATTAGACATCAACTTTCTGTTAAATGATGACTTGTTTTTTTTTTTTACTATATTTTCAAACAAATTTTCATCAAAGATTTCTCAGCAACTTCTGTATTTATCGCAGATGCTTGAAATTCTAACACACTCTTTGTTTAGGCTCTTTATATGGTGGCATTCAATTTTGAACAAATTTGATGTCAACTTTCTCTGTTAAATGATGACTTTGCTTATTTTGTATATTCACTTCAAAGCGGGGTACATGTATCACTAGTGAGCATTTGCTCACAGATATTTTGTTTTAACTATACTGTATAAGGATATTATCTTAGTGTTTGCATCTTGTACATGTATTTCAGGATAATGATACTGGCAGGGGATGTGTCTCCAATAGATGTCATCTCCCACATTCCTGTTCTCTGTGAAGAAAATCAAATCCCATACTGCTATGTACCCTCAAAAACGGTTAGTGTATCTGTATTACACCAAAAGGTCATGGGCTTTAGAAATCTGTTGAAGTTTTGATTAATCCAGGTTAGCCATACATGTTACAAAGTACTTGAAAAACTTATCTATTGCATTTAAATGGTATGAGAGAGCAATATCTGCAATAGTAATGTAGCTCTCCCAAAATGGGTGTTTTTGGGGAAAGGACTACAATTCTAAAGGATCTTTGAAATGGTACAAAAGCAAGAGCGATTCACTCCTTAAATGTTAGTTTATAAATGTATATCAATTGTTAATTAAATTGATTTTGCACCATTGTGAATATCGTATGGAATTGTAGCCTTCTCCCAATGTGTAGCCAAAAGGCGAAGGAACTATTTAACTTTGAAATGTAGAACCTTTTGAAATTTGCTATCAATTAATGCAATAATTGTCCTGCAAGAGTAACCATTTTTCCGTTTCTTGCAACATTACAGGATCTTGGAGGAGCCTGTGGAAACAGACGATCTATGACAATGTTGATTGTGAAGCCAAATGAGGATTATCAAGATTTATTTGAGGAGTGTAAGACTGAAATTCAAAACCTTCCAATGCCAATCTAGGCAATGGGTTTTATATGTAAAGGGGAGGGGGGTGCAGTTCTCATGAAATGCATCATTTGTTCAAGTTTTAGAAGTGTTGATGTATAAAACATTGAGGTATTGATGCAAGATAATGTAATCATATCCAGTTGTAATTTTTGTTAATTTCTATCTCAAATGTCACCTATGAACTTTGAAGATGTTTGAAGATATGAAAAGTTGCAATGGTTGCAATTTATCACAATTCTTTGATTAACTATAATAGTTTCCATAAAATACACTGCAAGATGTTTCTAAAATCATGTTTTTCATTTTTATCATTTTTTTTTATCAAATCATAGAAATGCATAGAATAAAACCTTGTGTGAAAAGGGATAATGTGGATAAGAATTGCTTGAACTTGTTATGAACATGATAAAAACTTATTATTTTAAATGTATGGTATGTATATGTACAAAAATTAAATGAAAACAACATTATTTTGTTACCTTTTTCTTTGTTTGTTCATTGATAATGTCCTCGAGATATCAAGTGAATGGAGTTTTAAAGTAGAATACAACGTGTTAGAACAAAAAATGATTACATTTTTGTTGATTGATGATTACATCATTGTTTGCAATTTTGTACAGTACACAAAAAACCACACACACACATTTTCATTAGAAACAGAACTGTTTTATAGTTTATTGGACATTACCTTTTATGAACCAAGCCTAGCTTTGAAGTAAACTCTATCACCAAAATCTTCTGTTATATAAAAAAAAAAACTATTGAAGTATTTCTCACTATCAATAGTCTTTCACAGAATACTGTACACAGGGTTATTTTCGTCCTTTCTAAACTTGTAAACAGCTTCACCCCGTGTTGAATTCACCCAGATGCAGTTGTGTTAAAACCTAAAGAGGTATAATTTGAGACATTGGAATTTGCCGACAATGACGGTAAAAGGGACGGAAATAAAACAGGGTGAATATTTCCCTGTATATACAGTAAGAGTGCAGCTATCACATACTCTATTCTATTGAAGAAAATTTACTCTCCAGAGTCTTTGTACACCAAAAAAAGGCAAATTCGCAGCACAACACACCGCTGGCAATGAAAATTCCTGCCAAAAGGATGAAGAAGGCTGTCTGCACATCGTCTGGTTTAATGGTGTGTTGATTCAGCAGCTGACTGACCTCGCTACAGTTGTTCTGTAATTTGTATTTCTGGTGGATACTTCCCAATATTCCACTGTCTTGTAACTGAGCCAATCTGAATAATGGAAATGTACAGCTTGAAATTATATTAAATTATTTCATCAATGACGTAAACATGGTGTACTGTGTGTGTACATATTTGTGATAAAAACTTCATCATGTTGTATACATGTACTTAATTATAGGTGCATCTTTTTACTCAATTAAACCTCAAGAACACCCCAATGATAGCCCAAAGGACCCCAATGATACTAAATACAAATGATACACTCAATGAATTCATTGCACTTAAATGCTACCGGTACTTAAAATGAAATCTTAACTACACTACAATGTACTTTAAGAAACTGTTAAACTTCATTAATACCTCAAATTGAGGGATCATTGAGGTCCTCAATGATACCCCAGTGAACATTTAATGAGCCCCAAATGATGCATTCCCCAATGAACTTTCATTAATGTCCCAAAAAGGGAGAGGGATATATAAATGAATCCCATTAATATTACAATTAATGTATAAATTAGGAACCTATTATCCCAAAAATTTACCAAATTCTCTCTATTCTCTCCACTCGATATCTATTATTTTCTAACTTTTTCACCCCACTATCTTTCCCCTTTTCTCAACCATCTCTCCTACAATCTTTCTCCCCACTCTCACTCCCAGCCCTCACCTCAATCTCTTCCTACTCACTACTCTCTCTCTCCCCACATCACTTTCAATCTCTCTCCATCTCTCTTTCACCTCACACTCTCAACCCACTGCAACTCTCACTCCTCATCTCACCACACTCTCATCTTGCTCTCTCTTCCCCTTCTCAAACAAAAATCTCTTGACACATTCTGAATATACAGTATCTCTCTCTCTTGCTCCACACTTTCTTTGCCATTCTCTCTCTCCCCACTCCCACAACTCTCCTCACTCTCATACCACTCTTTCTCTACCAACTCTCTAATGCCACTCTCTCTCTCTCTCCCTCCCCATTCTCAAAGCACTCTGTCCCCACTGTCTCACTCCACTCGCACAACTTTCTCTCCTCACTCTCCCAACTCTCACACAACTCTCTCACTCCCAACTCTCACACCTCACTCTCACACCACACACCCCCTACTCTCTCCCCACTCTCTCACACCACTATCTCTCCCCACTCTGACAACTATCTCTCCTCACTCTCACACTCCACTCTCCCCACTTTCACTACCCTCTCTCTCTCCCCACTCTCTCTCACCCTACTCTCACTCCACACATTCCCACACCAACCTCTTCACTCTAACACCACTCTCTCTCTCCCCATGCTCATTCCCCCTTTCTCTCTCCCCACAATCTCACACCACTTTCTCTCCCCACTCTCACTTCCCTCACACAACACTCTCACCACTCTCTCACTTCACTATCTCACTCCCCTTTCTCCCCACTCACACCTCTCCCCCCCCCCCCCTCACACACCTCTCTCTCCCCACATTCTCTCTCTCTCCCCACTCTTTCACACTACTCTCTCTCTCCCCACTCTCACACCATTCTCACTCCCCACTCTCTCTCTCCCACCACTCCACCCACTTTCTCTCTCTCTCCACTCTCTCACACCACTTTCTCTCACCACTCTCTCTCTCCCCACTTCAATCCACTCTCTCACAATTCTCTCTCTCCCCACTCTCACAGCACTTTCTCCCTACTCTCTCACACCACTATCTCTCCCCACTCTCTTTCTCCACTCACACAACATTCTCCCCTCACTCTCCTAACTGTCACACAACTTTCTCCCAACTCTCACACCCCACTCTTTCACACCACACATCCAACTCTCTCTCTCCCCACTCTCTCACACCACTATCTCTCCACTCTCATAACTATCTCTCCCCACTCACTCTGTATCTCCCGACTTTCACTCCCCTCTCTCTCTCTCCCCACTCTCATTCCCAACTATCTCTCCCCACTCTCTCTCTCTCCCCACTTTCACTCCCTTCTCTCTCTCCCCACTCTCTCTCACCACTCTCTCTCTCTCCCCACTTTCACTCCCCTCTCTCTCTCCCCACTCTCACACACCACTTTCTCTCTCCCCACTCTCTCACACCACCCTCTCCACTCTGTCTCTCCCCAATCTCACTTCACTCTCTCTCTCCACTCTCACACCACCCTCTCCACTCTCTGTCTCTCCCCAATCTCACTTCACTCTCTCTCCCCACTCTCTCACACCACCCTCTCCTTCTCCCCACTCTCTTACACCACTCTCTCCCAACTCTCACACCACACTGTAACACCACTCTATCCCTATGCTCACTCCCCATTATCTCTCTTTCCCCACAATCTCACACCACTTTCTCTCCCCACTTAGACCTTTCTTTCCCCCAACTTAATCTCCACCACTCTCTCTCTCTACTCTCACAATTATCTCTCCCCACTTAATCTCCACTCTCACTCAACTCTTTCTCTCCCCACTCCAATTCCCCAATCTCTCTATCTGTCCCAACTCACACACCACTCTCTCTCTCCCCACTCTCACACACTACTCTTTCTCTCTCCCCACTCTCTCACACTACCCTCTCTACTCTCTCTCTCTCCCTCTCAACTCTCTCTCCCCACTCTCTCTCTCTCCCCATGCTCAGTCCCCAATATCTCTCTCTCCCCACAATCTCACACCACTTTCTCTCCCCACTCTCACTTCCCTCTCACACAACTCTCTCTAACCCCTCTCACTCTACTCTCTCCCTTCACCATCTCACACCACACATCCAACTCTCTCTCTCCCCACTCTCTCGCACCACTATCTCTCCACTTTCACTCCCCTCTCTCTCTCATTCCCCACTCTCTCTATCCCCACTCTCTCTATCCCCACTCTCACACACCACTCTCTCTCTCTCACTACTCTCATTCCACTCTCTCCCACCACCCTCTCTCTCTCCCCAATCTCACTTCACTCTCTTTCCCCACTCACTCCTCTCTCCTTACTCTCTCTCTCTCCCAACTCTCATTCCACTCTCTCACAACTCTCACACCACACTGTAACACCTCTCTCTATCCCTATGCTCACTCCCCACAATCTCTCTCTCCACACAATCACACCACTTTCTCTCCCCACTCTCACTTCCCTCTCTCTCACACCACTATCTCTCCCACTCTCTCTCTCCACTCTCAAAACTATCTCTCCCCACTCAATCCCTCCTCTCTCTCTCCCCACTTTCACTCCCCCCTCTCTCTCCCCACTCTCATTCCCCACTCTCTATCCCAACTCACACACCACTCTTTCTCTTCCCACTCTCACACACCACTCTCTCTCTCCCCACTCTCTCACATCACCCTCTCAACTCTCTCTACCCACTCTCACACCACTCTCTCTCTCTCTCCATGCTCACTCCCCACTAGCTCTCTCTCCCCACAATCTCACATCACTCTCTCTCCCCACTCTCACACCACTCTCTCTCTCTCCCCATGCTCACTCCCCACTAGCTCTCTCTCCCCACAATCTCACACCACTCTCTCTCTCTCTCTCTAACCACTCTCACTTCACCATCTCACACCTCTCCCCCCTTCTCTCTCTCCCCATGCACTCTCTCACACTACTCTCTCTTTCTCTCCCCTCTCTCACACCACTCTCTCTGTCTCCCACACTTGCACCACTCTCTCTCCCCACTCTTACACACCATTCTTACTCCCCACTCTCACTCTCTCTCCCACCACCCACATATTCTCTCACCCTTCTCTCACACACCTCTCTCTTTCTCTCCCCACTCTCACTGTCTCCCACACTTACACCACTCTCTCTCCCCACTCACACACCATTCTTACTCCCCACTCTCACTCTCTCTCCCACCACCCATATTCTCTCTCCCCACTCTCTCACACCACTTTCTCTCCCCACTCTCTCTCTCCTCTCTCTCTCTCTCACACACACCACTCTCTCCCCACTTTCACTCCACTCTCTAACAACTCTATCTCTCTCCTCAATCTCACAGCACTCTTTGTCCCTACTCTCATACACCACTATCTGTCCCCACTCTCTTTCTCCACTCACACAACATTCTCCCCTCACTCTTCCAACAGTCACACAACTTTCTCTCTCCCAACTCTCACTGCCAACTCTCTCACACCACACATCAAACTCTCCCTCTTCCCACTCTTTCACACCACTATCTCTCCCACTCTCACAACTATCTCTCCCTACTCACTCTCTATCTCCCACTTTCACTCCTCTCTCCCCACTCTCCTTCCCCACTATCTCTCCCCACTCTCTCTCTCTCTCCACTCTCACAACTATCTCTCCCCACTCACTCTCAACTTTCACTCCCCTCTCTCTCTCCCCACTCTCATTCCCCACTCTCTATCCCCACTCACACACCACCCTCTCCTCCAATCTCACTTCACTCTCTATCCCAACTCTATCCCCACTCACTCCTTTCTCTCTCTCCCCACTCTCTCTCCAACTCTTTCTCTCTCCCCACTCACACCATTCTCTCACAACACTCTCTCCCCACTCTCACACTACACTGTAACACTCTCTATCCCTACTCTCACTCCCCACTATCTCACACCACTTTCTCTCCCCACTCTCACATCACTCTCTCTCTCAACACTCTCTCACTTTAATATCTCACACCTCTCTCTTCCCACTTAGACCTCTCTCTCCCCCCACTCTCTCACACTACTCTCTCTCCCCACTTTCGCACCACTCTCTCTGTCTCCCTATCTTACACCACTCTCTCTCCCAACTCTCTCTTGCCACTCTCACACACCATTCTCACTTCTCACTCTCTCTCTCACCACTCCACCCACATTCTCTCTCCCCACTCTCTCGCACCATTTTCTCTCCCCACTCTCACTCCCTAAAATTTCACACAACTTTCTCTCTCCCCTATCTCGCTCCCACTCTCACACCTCTCTCTCCACACTCTCACACCATCTCTCTCTCCCCACTCTCACTCCCCTCTCTCTCTCCCTACTCTCTCACACCACTCTCTCTGTCTCCCTATCTTACACCACTCTCTTTCCCCACTCTCTCTCGCCACTCTCACACACCATTATCACTCCCCACTCTCAGACCACATTCTCTCTCCCCACTCTCACTCCCCACAATCTCACACCACTCTCTCTCCCAATCTCACACATCTCTCTCCCCACTCTCACACCATCTCTCTCACTCCCCACAATCTCACACCACTCTCTCTCCCCTCTCACTCTCCACTCTCGCTCCCACTCTCACATCTCTCTCCCCACTCTCACACCATCTCTCCCCACAATCTCACACCACTCTCCCCACTCTCACTCCCTTCTCTCTCTCCCCACTCTTGCTCCCCTCTCTCACTCCCCACTCTTGCTCCCCTCTCTCTCTCCCCACTCTCTCCCCACTCTCACTCCCGACTCTCACTTCCCTCTCTCACTCCCCTCTCTCTCTCTCCCCACTCTCACTCCCCACTCTCCTCTCTCACACCCCTCTCTCTCTCCCCACTCACTCCTCTCTCCCAACTCTCTCACTCCCCACTCTCACACCCCTCTCTCTCTCCCCACTCACTCCTCTCTCCCAACTCTCTTTCCCCACTCTCACACCCCTCTCTCACTCCCTTCTCTCTCTCCCCACTCACTCCTCTCTTCCAACTCTCTCTCTCCCCACTCTCACTCCCGACTCTCACTCCCCTCTCTCACTCCCCTCTCTCTCTCTCCCCACTCTCACTCCCCTCTCTCACACCCCTCTCTCTCTCCCCACTCACTCCTCTCTCCCAACTCTCTCACTCCCCACTCACTCCTCTCTCCCAACTCTCTTTCCCCACTCTCACACCCCTCTCTCTCCCCTCTCTCACTCCCTTCTCTCTCTCCCCACTCACTCCTCTCTTCCAACTCTCTCTCCCCACTCTCACACCCCTCTCTCTCTCCCCACTCTCACACCCCTCTCTCTCTCCCTACTCTCACACCCCTCTCTCTCTCCCTACTCTCACTCCCCTCTCTCTCTCCCCACTCTCACTCCCTTCTCTCTCCCTACTTTCTCTCCCCACTCTCACTCTCTCTCACTTCCAACTCTCACACCACTCTCTCTCCCCTTTCATACCACTCTCTCACACCACTTTTTCCCCACTCACACCCCCCTTCACTCTCTCACTTTCCCCACATTCTCTCTCCCCACTTTCTCACACCACTCACTCCCTCTCCCCACTTTCTCACTCCCCACTCTCCACTCTCTCTCCCCACTCTCTCACACAACTCTCTAACTCCCCACTCTCACACTTCCTACTCTCACACCACTCTCTCTCCCCACTTTCATACCACTGTCTCACACCACTCCTTCACACCACTTTCTCCCCACTCACACCCCACCTTCACTCTCTCACTCCTTACTCTCCACTCTCTCCCCACAATACTCACTGGGGCAAGAGAGTGAGATAAAGTTGGAAGCGTGAGAAGAGGAGAGTGGGGTGAGCGAGTGAGTAAAGGGAAGAGTGTGCTTCTCTAACTCACTATTTCACTCCACTCTCCCCTACACTCACTCACTCTGCTCTCACCCCCCCCCCCCCATTCACTTCCTCTCCAAAGATAACAAGAAATCATAGAACTTTATTAATAAAATGATTCTAAAACAAACGTTCATCATAAGATAGAGAACAGTTTTTATACATGGCCAATCATTGTCAATTTTTCAATATAAGCAAGACTATAATTATCTGCACACAAGTTGACCGTGAAAGTGACCATTTTGATAAGTTGCATGAATTACTTTTCAATGACAGGTATTCAAACGCACACAATTATGACAACTCTCAATGCCTCGGAGAATAATTCCAATACACGCAGTTGCATTTCCAGTTTCATGAACTAACTTCTTTACAATGAATCCTTTGTACTGGTTATTCTTGATGCTCCACCATAGGTTCAGATGTCTGGTTCCCTTTCGTAACTACAATTGTAATGAACATACCAGTAAATAATAAAATGTCTAGAATTTCTTTGTTGAATACTAATTCATTAAAAAAAAAACAAATTCATTGGCCAGTGTTACCAAGCATTACCAAGGCTTTTATTCAATGGATTTCAAAGAAAACCACAATAGAATTTACCTTTCATCTAAATTATCATTTTGTTTTATTTCTTTAAATTGAAAAAAGATTTCTTTAAGGCAGTGACTGGAATATATCTACAATGTAGGTGTATAGTTCTGCTGAGTACAAATGTTAATTGACTTGTTAATTTATTATTTATAGCTGCATTTATTTTGAACAAAAAAATCATACCTAAAAAAAATGTTATCAATCTGTGAGCCAATGCTCACTAGTAATACCCCTGCTCTGATGTGAATATGCAAAACAAGCAAAGTCGACATTTAATAGGAAGTTGGCATCTGATTGGTATAAAAATAAATCCCAACATATGGCATGCCTAAACAAATAGTGTGTTAAGACTTTCAAGCATCGGCAATAAATAGTTGCTGAGAAATCTTAGACGAAAATTTGTTTGAAAATTAAGACTAAAAATAAACAAAGTTGTCATTTGACAGGAAGTTGACATCTGATTGATACAAAAATATATCCCACGATATGGCATGCCTAAACAAATAGTGTGTTAAAATTTCTAGCATCTGCAATAAATAATTGCTTAGAAATCTTTGACAAAAATTTGTGCTAAAGATAAACAAAGTTGTCATTTAACAGGAAGTTGACGTCCGAATGGTACAAAAATATATCCCACAATATGGCATGCCTAACAAATAGTGTGTTTCAAGCATCTGTGATAAATAGTTGCTGAGAAATTAAAATCGAAAAGAACTTTTTTTTTTATATTAGTCAAAGGATGACTGCACTTAGCGCCGGGTTTTGGGCCCTTTTCGGTCGCTTCTGTTGCGTTTATTTCTTAACCTAATATCACTTTTGTTAATTTTTTAAAGAGTCTAGTCTATTTCCAACATGAATTAAGATTTTAGACTGTGATACAATAAGCTCATTCTATGTTTTTCTCCTTACAACTTTCGAAAAAAGGAGAATTTTTGCTTGTCTGCCCTTGACCAAACATTAGATCGATATTAATATGCATGAGAGGTGGAGCTGACATTATCAGAATGGTACTAAAATTAGACTGGCATGAATAACAATGCTATGTATAAAAGTTTATGTAATCACTCTTTCATCATAACCCTATCTATTCCATATGGTACAAGTATATTATTTACTATGGTTTCAACAATTTGACCGCGCCTAGGAAAGTACAGAAGTCTTTAAATCAATGCTTGACAACTTAACGTGTTCGAAAACATTGTCCTAGTTAGCACATAACATGCTACCTTATACGTCACGTGATAGAATTTTGTATTCACAAAGTTACCTGAGGTGAGAAATCACGTGGTGAATTATAATATTCAACATGCATCAACCCTTGGTTACAACAGGGAAAGCGAAAGTAAGAAGAAACAGTTTTTTCTCATTTTAATCTTGTCTATTAATCTCCTTTTGACATAACTTTGATAATGCAAATATACAACTACTGTTAAACGGAGAACAATAGACAAACATGCGCTGACTATGTACGAAGTCAGTATAAAAGTGGGCGTCCTCATTATCGTATGGAGATTCAAGAAATCGTGATGACCCCTGCCTATGAAAACAAATTCGTACTTGGTAACAACATACTTTTATGTAACGCAATTACGTAAAGTTGCAGTTTAGATGTGGACCATTTCTGCGATTGAAAGAAAAATTCTTTTTTTTAAAGTTTATTTTCTCGCAAATATTGCATGTCCTCAAGTGCAGTCATCCTTTGGCCCCCATAATTCTCAATTTCTAAAAGTGTTTCAGTTTCATTAAATTGTTGTGTTATTTTTCAGAAGAGTTGATATAAAATATATTTTTGGGTTATTTATATTTCATTTATTTGTACTCATGGCAGAATATGACGTCAGAAGTGACGCTTTTTTTAAAAATTAAATCAAAATCAGTAAAATTTGACATTTTTCTAATCTTTTTTCAAATGGGAAAAATATAGCTACGCTTTGAACAAGAACAAACTTTTTATCACTTATACGTATTGGATAGATACATCTTTGGTGAAAATATTCTGGTTGTTCAAGCAATCGCTCAATGTTTTCTTAAAGAAAAACTGCTTCAAAACAAACCATTTTATTGTAAAAATGTGAAAATGGCGGGAAAAGGTAAACTTTATGATGTCATATCTTTAAATTGTGGGCACTTAAATCAAAATGAAAGTTATGAAAAAAATTCAAATGTATTTCTGTAAAAAGAAAACAAAAAATAACAGTTAAATGACGATGTTCATTTAAGGCTCAAACCATATACATGTATAGTCCTTTGTTTGAAAATTTAGGCAAGCATCTGCAAAGACTAGTTGCTTAAAAAAATGTGACAGAAATTTTTGTTATGGACAGACAAACAGAAAGACGGACACACAAGGGTAAAACAGTATACCCCCTTCTCCTTTGTAGCGGGGGTATAATTATGAACTATAGAATAAATTCATTTATCATACTATTGCATTCCCATGGTTCTGTCTGTAAACTAGAGGTACTGTGAGCAAGCCCACAAATAATACCCCCGCCAAGTTGCCCAATGACCTTGGGTCTAAATCATGACACACCCTCAGGTGATAAGCAATTTAAAAAAACTTCCAATGTTTCTACATAAGAAAGATATAGATTGGACATAAATTTTGCACTTTTTATTCTTCCAGTGACCTTGAACTTGCCTAAATGACCTTGGATCAAAATAATGACACACCCTCAGGTGATAATTAAGCAACCTTTGTGTGAAGTTATACATTCCAATGTTTCTCCACAAGAGAGAAATGGACTGGACACAATTGCACAGACAGACGATCAGACGGACAAGGTGATTCTTACATAACCCCCCCCCTCCAAACTTTGTTTGTGGGGGATATAAATATGTTTATTAATGAAAAGTGGTCCCCATGAATTTAAGACAGCTAGATGACATTGAGAAGAAGAGTTCTGTATAAATAATTTGGAAACAATTTAAATTTCAAAATTGCAATACATGTATTTTGAATTTTTCTGTACCTTATAATAGTAAAAGATTTTCAAATCATGCCTAACACTTTAAGGTAGACCTGATAGGTCATTAGTCCCCCAGCTTTGTTAAATGATTTCTCAGGGATGAAGCCAATGAAAACATCTCACATTTCCAACCATTTGACAGAATAAAATGTCAAATGCAGCTTCACTCTTGTCATTTATCTGAAGATACATCTTATATGTGCAAGGTTGCGTAATATTGGTTGAAAATTCAAACATCTGAATTCTGTTTTTATTCTATGAGGCTTAACATGCATCATTCATACAACTAAAAAAACCATATTATAAAGTATTACAATTCAGACAATTGTAGCATCATTTTTGAAAATGGGATAAGAGAGACAGACCTACCAAAACATCTTAAAAAGCCAAAACAAAAAAAATCTGCCAATCACATTGGGAAAGGGGGGGGGGGGTAGAGTGACATCTTAATTTTTTTTTCACAAATGCTAATTTTCCCTGCAATTTTTTATATAAAAAGTAACATTGTTTTCCAAGAATAAACCAAATAAAAACATAGGTAATCACAGATTACAAAGCTCACTGAGACGAGGCATCACCTTTATGAGGCATCACCTGTATGAGACCACCTTTATTATATGAAAATCATAGTTAATGATCTTGGATATTCATGGATACCGGTTTTGACACAATATTGTATATCATATGTTAAAAATTGTAGAATAATCATATGTTCATTTCATACGGTATTATAAGATACAATGTTTATCAATACAATAAAATACGATATTGCATCCTATGATACTTACAATATATATCATATAATACAATATAATACTGTAATAAATAATGATGCAATATGATATTGTAACATATGATATGACATTGTATCATGTTATACATTATTGTATTTGATCACATAATGCAATATCATATATATGATACAATATAGAATTATATGATACAATATCATATCACAATATACATCACAATGTTGTAACATATGATATTATATTGTATAATATAGTATGATATTGTATTGTATGATATTGTATCATATTTAATACATGATATGATATTGTATCATATGATATAACATAATTTGATACAATATTGTATCATTTGATGCAATATCATGTAATATAGTAATATATTACATAATACAATATCATATTATACAATATCATATGATACAATATTATATATAACAATATTACTGTACAGTAAAACTTGTTGAATCCGGATGTTGTGCATTCCGGCATGTTGTCCAATCCGGCGAAATTATTCAGTCCCTTGACATTATCTTATCATTTTATGTTTAAAAAATGTTGTGCAATCCGGATCTTGTCTATTCTGTAAACCGGCCGTAATGAAAAGAACCGACTATTTATAATTAGTGAGAGTTATCTCCAGTAATCCGGCCACTTATCGATCGGCCTTATGCGGGATAATTACTTCTCAATTATCGATCAATTTTTCTGTCATTGCTTTTGATTACAACAACTGTGAATATAAATTAAAACTAGCAACTCATTTTTGTTATAAATAAATACGCATTTTCTTCTGCCAGAATTATATCTAAAGTTGGGCCGGTTGCGTATTATACTTCACCCGATATTTCTTCAGGCCATTATTAAGGATATCGCGTTTATTTGAATATTTATCCATTGTTCTTTGCATCAAAACAGTTCTCGCCATTATAACGTAATCAGCCACCTGTTGACTTGTCGCCGCGTGGTCAATGTTTGTTTAACAATTTCCAGTGATTAATTCACTTTTATCATGTCGGACTTCTCAGGTTAATCGGGTGTTTGTAAATTTATCAACTACGATAAATTGATTGAAAAGTATTTCCATCGTACGTATTCCGTTATGCAATTATTGTTTTCCAAATAAAAAATGAAAATTGGCACCGTAATCACAATCAAGGAGGACTAACATATTTCAGAAGAATTGAACATTTTGCAAGAATAGACGATCAAGACCTACTGCATTAAATACTATAATTAATTTGCAACAATGTTCTCCAAACCGGATGTTGCCTAATCCAGCCAAATTTTTCAGAACCACCCTCCGCCGGATTAGACAAGTTTTACTGTATATAATCAGGGGTTTTCCTGGCTTATTTTTGGGTCCGTTACAGGACCCATTCCCAATCAAAAAATTATTGATATTTTCCCAATTCAAGACCTTTTTTTTCCCAATCAGGTTTTCATTGATGTTGAAAAAAGCTTTTGACTTTTTTAAAGATAATAAGAGAGAAAGATATCATTGTAATAAAGTCATCAGAATCAATGTTTAACCTTGATGATATGTAAAATGCAACAAAACAGCTTTTTTCTTCACTTTTGTTTATATTCTGGAGCATAATAATGAAACTAGTAGTAGTTATAGAAAGTAAATTATTTTCCCAATTTCAACATTTTACGTGTCAATTTTCCCAATTCTACGGACCCTGGATCTAGTTTAAAAACAGTAGGAAAACCCCTGATAATACAATTTCATGTGATTTAATAATATATTATATAAACCAGTATCATATTATACAATATCTTATCATATGATACAATATTATATATTGCAATATCATATGAAACAATATCATATGTGATAAAATAATATATTAATACAATATCATATTAAACAATATTGTATCATAATATACAATATTATACATAACAATATCATGAAACAATATCGTATCATAATGTAAAAAAATTGATATAATATCATATCATATAACCTTTTAAAATATAATATATGATATAATTTTGTATCATATAAAACAATACTGTATCATATAATACAATACTATATCAGGAATCATGTTATATCTTTTAACAACAAACACATCTATGGAGCAGGTTTGAGTGAGGTTAAATTTTTTTTTAGAATCCTAGATAATGGAGATCAGGTTCTGCATCTGAAGCTACATCTACGATTCATTTATGTTATAGTTAAATCAACTATGCAAGTTTGAAATAGTACTATTATCTATAAAACATGTGACCTGTTCCAAAAAACTAAACCTTATCCAGCATCCGAAATCTATGCCTCAGACTCAGCATTCAAGCCTGTCAGGTTCATCAGTATCATAAGACGCATCATCCATCCTAGTTTGGTGAAGTTAGGACCAGTAATTACTAAGATATAACCATCAGAGGGTAACTGCTTAAAAAACTTTAACCAGCTATTAAAACCTTAACCTCCTCCAGCATCCGAAACCTACAGCTCAGATTCAGCATTCATGCCTGTCAGGTGCATCAGTATCATAAGACGCACCATCCATGCAAGTTTGGTGAAGTTAGGACCAGTAATAACTAAGATATATTTTTTAGTATCCTTGAAAATGGAGATCAGGCTCTGCATCTGAAGCTACCTCTGCAATTCATAAATATTATAGTTAAATCAACTATGCAAGTTTGAAATAGTACTATTATCTATTAAACATGTGACCTGTTCCAAAAAACTAAACCTCATCCAGCATCTGAAACATATGGCTCAGATTCAGCATTCAAGCCTGTCAGGTGCATCAGTATCATAAGACGCACCATCCATGCAAGTTTGGTGAAGTTAGGACCAGTAATAACTAAGATATAATCATCAGAGGGCAACTGCTTAAAAAACTTTAACCAGCTATTAAAACTTTAACCTCCTTCAGCATCCAAAACCTATGGCTCAGATTCAGCATTCATGCCTGTCAGGTGCATCAGTATCATAAGACACACCATCCATGCAAGTTTGGTGAAGTTATCACCCCCATCATACGGCTCTTCCAAACACGGATTCTACAGATCCATACTCCCTGTTCTGCAGAGCAAATACAATTTTAGCTCCGAGTTCGTACGATCCAATTTTTATCGACCCTGTTCCCTTTAAACGCTAATAATTCATCACAAAGTTAAGATAATGACCTGAAATTTGGATAAAATGTAGAAATGTAGAATCTGAAATGCGTTCAGAAGAGCCGTATGATGGGGGTGGTTATGAACAGTAATAACAACGATATAATTATCAGAGGGCACCTGCTCCAAAAACTTCAACCAGCTCTAAAAACCTTAACCTCATCCAGCATTTGAAACCTATGGCTCAGAATTAGCATTCAAGCCTGTCTGGTGCATCAGTATCATAAGACGGCCATCCATCCAAGTTTGGTGAAGTTAGGACCAGTAGTAACATAGAAATTGCTATCAAAGGGCACCTGCACCAAAATCTTTAACCTGCTCCAAAAACCTTAACCTCATCCAGCATCTGAAACTCATGGCCCTGATTCAGCATTCAAGTCTTTCAAGTCCATAAGTAGGTCAAGATGCATCATCCATGCAAGTTTGGTGAAGATAGGTCAAGTAATAACTTAGATACAGGACCTGCAACAAAAACTTTAACCAGGTCCGGATGCCGACGCCGACGCCAACGCCGAGGGCATAGCATAAGCTCCCCCCGACTTCGTCTCGGTGAGCTAAAAATGTGTTGGGAGTAGTATGAAAACAAATCGCATAACTATTATCTGATAACATGCATTTTTAAATTCTGAATGTAATGTATGTGCAGGTCCAGAATTTTTTCCTTGGTAAGGGGGAAGGGATACTTTTGTTTTCCAAGGTTTCTGATCCCCTAACTCTGTCCTCTAGATCTATATGAACACAAAAAATGGTAACTCAGATCTTGCTTGAATAATTTAAGCTTCCTGTACATTTAGGGATTTCAAATGGGTTTTATTTTACCAAGATAAAACAAATATTTTTATATATGTTTCCTGAGGTTAACCCCCTGCACTTGCATATGAAGACCACAACATTTTTTTCTTTTTGGCAAAATATAAATAATGACACTATTTTAACTTTGACAATTTATGTTTTCTCAATGTGTAATTCGATTTAAACATACCTAAAAAAACTTAGTAGAACATTTTCTCAACATATTCTTAAGTTAAACATTGAGCTCCTTTTGTTTAATATTTATGTTTCAACTTCTTCCACTGAGGCCAGTGTCACTCCTGACGCAGGACAGTTAAGGCAACATTTTGCTTTCAAACAGCACTAAAAGGAGGTCGTTCGTTTTAGCTTTATTTTTTCTGCATGATATATTTTTCTAAACTATTTTTTGATTGATTTTGCAAAGATATGGGTCACCTTAACTTGACCATGTCTTAATTTGACTGTCACGTGACTTTTCAGTGTCACGTGGGCGTCTTTTAGACAAGAAACGTAAATGATAAATTGAGACAAAAAAGACAAGGGCAAGACAAACAAAGCTTGGAGTAAGTAATATGACTACTTATTCAAAATTATCTATACATCATAGAAATCAATGCTCATTCAGTTGTAAAACTCGTTTATATTGCAAATTCGTAGGAAAACTGGCTAATTGTTGCAAAAATAGCGCATTTTTGTACATTTCAATAAAAATTACAAATTAAACCTTCATTTCTCAACAAATGAGCATCAGTTTTCATGAAGTACACGTAAAAAGGAAGAAAATCATACCAAGTTCAATAATATCTATAGCCGCCTTGCCCTTGTCTTTTTGCATTTAATTTGGCAGTCAGGAAGGTCTCTCAAATCAATACACATTTCAAACGCACAAGTGATCCCAAAAGGGGAGATAACTCTATAAGCAGTAACTCTTCTGAAATAGGCGCGGTGTCATTGTTTCGCCTAATCCGAATTTTTTTTTGAGATAGAATTCATCAGTACATTATGCAAATGATTATTTAAACATAGTGTTTCTGTTTTATTTATATAAAAAGGGACAATATGGTTACTATGAAACACCCGCATTTCCTCTGTTGTAATTATAGATGTAAACAAAAACAGTTGTGCATTATTTTTTAGGTTACTGTATGCGCGGAGTTAGTAATTTCTTAATTTCTGGGGGAAGGAAAGAAAAAATATATGAGACCTAATTGTGCAAAATTATTTGAGGGGTGGGTTGGGTTGGGTGAAGCCCCTCTGTAATAAGACAGACATATAACATGATTTAATTTTTTTCTCATAATATAAAAAATAACCCCTACCTCACTGTACACTCTGTATTATATGGTCAGGGGTATGTTTTGATTATAAGAATATTTAATGTTGGGTGCATGCCTGTGCCTTATGACTCCATATTTATATACAACACTGTTGTCTTGAGACATTTTCCAGGGGGAGGGGTGGTCCAAGGAATTTTTTTGCAGGTGGCCAGGGACCAAGCCATTTTACTATGTGAAGTGTGAATAAAATTAGAATTTTCCAGGGGAGAGGGGCTATAATATATAGATCTACACATGAAGAATGATTTTAAGGTTACTCATTTTCTTTTCTTTTTTTTTATGGGGGGTGCATATATATTTATTCACAAAATAAATTCCATTCCAATTGCATTTTTCATTACTGAGACTAAAAGAGGGTGAGTAAATCCTGCAAGTAGGCAATCAAAAGCCATTTTTGATTCACATCAATATATAAAATTTAAATAATTCTGAACTTAATCTTATGCGAGGGGATGAAGACTCTCTCACCAACCCCTTTACATCCGTTATGCATGCAAACAGCATATAGCAATTTAATATAGCTGACTTAAGTAAATGTTACTCTCCTCCACTTCTTAAAAAAAAATTATGAATATAAAAACAATTATACTTGGTTTATTTGTTTTATTCATTTATACTAAGAAGATAAATGACTTTCTGAGAGAATAATAATGATAATATTTTCAGTGACAACATTATTTTAAACTTGATATACCCGTATATGCATACACACTCAACAAATTCAATTTCTTTTATGTATGATAAAATGTCAATGTGTTTATTGTATGACTCCTTAGTTTGACTCCTCTTCTTTCTCCAAAAGCACAGTCTTCCTGTTCTTTAAGTCCAGGTTTTTATTTTCCATCATTTTCATATTTTATATTCCCAGGATAAGAGTGTGTATAACTTTTCACCAATAAGAACCTCATTTATGCAAATCCCAAAACATAGCAGGTACCAGCTGAAATGAAAATGATTTTTCAGTGAGTTTAACATGTAATCAAAATGACTGAAAGATTGAAATGAAAGAATTATTTTCTACAATTTGACAAACAATGGAATTTATTAATCTTAATAAACATTTTATTTAGTTAAGATTTGCAATCAGGTTTTGCACATGTTCAAATACAGCTTTAAAACAGTTTTTTTGATTTGATTTGAAATGATCGACACTTTCACCCCTCCCTTACCAAAGTCAAATTATTGCTGCAATAATGCGGCAATATTGCGGCAATATTGCAGCAACACATTTTTGTTACCAGAAACCAGATTTTGAGACTAGTGAAATGTTGCAGCTAGCTGCAACAACTTCTGGTAACATTGTGGCAATACTGCTGGAGTGTTGCCGCTAGCGGCAATAACTTCTGGCAACATTCTGGCAATACTATTAGAGTTATTTCTGTAAAAAAATATATTAACATGCACCTAGAATATTGCCACTAGCTGCAACAACTTCTGGTAATATTCTGGCTATACTCAGTATCATACTGCCAGAAATACTTTTCTGGTAACATCTACATGTATTTGATCATTTAAATTATGAACTAATTAATATACAAAATATATATAATTCTGGCAATACTGCTAAGCATCATATTTAATTTCTGTTTTAATTATAACAAGCTGCATTCCAGCTCGAAATAATTTGTGTCAAATCTTCTCTGATCAAAATGCAAACATGCATTAATTAAATCATGTACTTAATTGAAAAAAAAAATGCATAAGTAATACAATAAGAAAGTTCATTTTATTTTTTCTTACAATAATAACCATTTTAATTTAAGGAGACTGGAGGGGGTTAATTAACAAATTGTCAATTATTTAGATATGATTTAGATTATATTACACCTCAAAATTTGCCAAAAGTTTACCACAAACTTTTCTTTTTTCTCTGATTGATTATACTTACTGAGTTTGCAAAAGCTTTAATATGCAGAATTTAGACTTAAATTTTTTTACACATTCAGCACAAGTCTAAAACTGTCAATTATAATTGAATTGCTTTTGTATATTTTTCAAAAAAAAAAAATAATAGTAAGTCGAAAAAGTTAAATCTAATAAATATTTTATGATTAAAGTCTTATTCTTAGAAAGTCTCAATTAAAAGTTCCAATGATAGGTGTTCAGATTTCCCTTCAATCGCATATAACTGTTACGCATGGTCTCGATGTTTCACTATAATAAAAGACTGTTTGAATCAACCCCCCCCCCCCCAACCATGCCAACTCATTGTTTTACGTGAATACCAACCTGTCTGTTATTTTGTAACGGTATTTTCTTTTTTTTTTTTTAGTTTAAATATCAGTCTACTTAGATTTGAGTATCTAAACTGTTCGATGCATGTTGAATAAAGAATTTTCGTATGCTGTTTGTTTCCACTTTTACTTTCGTTTCAATGTTAAGTTACGCGCGCGCTGATTGGTCGATCAAATCGCTAGCCGCCAATTTTCACATTCGATGCTGCCATGTTGTCTGCCATCGAGCCATCACTGGATATGGTGAAATGAATGAAATTATCTGTAAACAAGGTTAAAGAATACACTGTCAATGGAGTGTTTAACTGTGAAAAAATCAACGGCTGAACTGAGGACGAGTCTGAGTGAATGAATCGAGTGTCAACACCCCCTGCACCATCTGCACGAGCACGTTTTTGAAAAAGTAAGTTTAGCAATAAAAATATATTCATTGAATGGCAGTCAAAACATGTTTGTTGTAAGAATATAAACCGAAAGACTGTGATCTACCTTTTTACTAATGGGTATAACACTGTTTTAGACCAATGCGCGGATCCAGAAATTTTTCCGGGGGGGGGGGTCCGACGGTTATTTGAGTTTGCCAGGGGAAGGGGGTCTGAGGCATATTTTTGGTAATTTTACAATGTAATTTAAAGAAATTTGAATTTTGCAGGGTGGAGGGGGGAAATTGTAGCTTTAATAATTAAGTTGTTTTTCTTAGAAACTGCTTAAAATATGAAAACAATTGCCAAGGTGCTTATATGAAATTCATTTATCTTCCCAATAGGTCTGCCCTGGGTTACACAGACCTGAAGAAAACCATGAAAAAAGCTGTCACCTCACTCATTAAATGAATGGTGCAACTGGCAACCAAAAAAGAGTGATGACGTAATTTGTTTAAGATTATGGAGAGGAACATACACACAACAGTGCTGAATTCCAATGTGGATATTGTTGTGATATTCTGATAGCTGTTTTTGTGATTGTTTATGTGTGAAATCAGAATGTTCATGAGACTGTCAAAAAAAAGGACATTTGGAATGCCTAGGACGAATGCCTCGATCAATCGTAATACAGCAAGTGGTCGTGCAGGACTTGTTAACTATATGGATTGAGCTTTTCTTACGGTGAACAGTGAACTTTTGTCCATATCTGTCTGTGCGCGTTGTGTCGATCAAACTGCAATACATGTTTATCTGCCGCAACAAATCGTCACTGATCAGCTGAGTACTTATAGTCAAGTTTCATCATGATTTGTTCATCATATTTGTATTTATTGTATTTATAAAATGTGTTAAATTTAAAGATTATTAATTTTAACTGGTGTCCTTTATAAGCATGTTGAAATTCCAGTTTCAGATCTCTAATATTATACATTATATTTTTAATTCAATACTTATTTTGTGCATATTGTGTTGAATATAATAATTTTTTTACTTCTTTAATATTGTGTAATCACAAACTGTCTTTTTCATTTTAAAAAAGTCCAAATTTAATGCAAAATGTTTGTCTTGTAACATTTTTGCATCTGTTAAAAAATAAAACTGTATTAATGGCAATTAAAGAATTTCTTTTTATTTTGGTTGTAGATTAATACAATAATTACATGATTGCTTTACTGTATACATTTATTATTTATAAATATTGCATATATTTTACCATTGATGCCAGAGCACAGAAAATGCATTGAACCAATATTTCTGCAATGTCATTTTTCTTATGCAAATGTATCTCTAGAAAGGTGTTGCAGCAAAATTTTTGCCGTAACACTTTTCTGGCAATATTGCTGCAATCTCAAGTATTGCCAGAAAGGTGTTGTCGCAACAATGTGTTGCGGCAAAATTTTGTGGCAACATCTTTCTGGCAATATTGCCGCAATCTCATTTGCATACGAAAAACGATACAGCAGCAATATTGCCGCAATGTATTGCCAGAAAGGAGTTGTCGCAACAATATGTTGCAGCAAAACTTTTGCGGCAACATCTTTCTGGCAATATTGCCGCAATCTCATTTGCATACGAAAAACGATACAGCAGCAACATTGCCGCAATGTATTGCCAGAATGTTGCTGCAATATTGCTGCAATAATGCCAGAATGTGTTGCCAGAAGGTCAATATTTTGGTAAGGGCTGTTATGTGAAAGATTACTGTGACCCCTTTATTTTACTCGCCATAACCTTAAGTGTACCTCTCTCTCTCTCTCTCTCTCTCTGTTATATTAATGATTTAGGTATACAAAATTTCTATCAAGCTAGTGCAGTTACAGTGATATCATACCATGTTTTGTTGATATATGTTAAATGTTAATGAGCAATTTTTAATCATGAAGTATTCAAAATTGTAGGTTTAAAATAACATAAATTTTAAATTTAATCATTTTAAAACATGACACCATTCATACATGATAATGTTTTTTTTCTACTTGATCTGTCTCATACAAAACAATCATATTAAGTATTATCAGATTTATTATTATTTCAGTGATGAATTATTGTACTTATAATATGTTATTAACAGTACATGTACTTACATTTTCTTCAAGCCTTTTTTTCAAAAATCATTCTGACAATTTTTAAATTTCTCTGCAAATAACAAAAATAATGGGAAGTTATACAAATTTACATGCACACATACATAGGCCTACATGTCAACAACAATTTGAGAATTCTGTTAAAGGTCTAATTTGCATGAATGGGTAAAATGACAAACACTTTAACTATTATTTGAAAGTTTCACATGCACATTCTAAACAAACATACCATGTCCATATATACCTCATTTAGAGAAATCAGATGAAGTATGTGACATGTAATTCAGTTATTTGTATATTATAAGATTTCAAACAGTGTTATGCTCTCAGTGATATAAAAAGCTAGTAATGATAATTAATGTGCATGGACATTTTATATCAATTGGATGAATATAATATATATATATAAAAATAAATATTAAATAAATAAACTGTCATAGAAGAATGTTCAAAACAGAAGAAATATGTTATTGATCAGCTGTTTATCAACGGGTACGTCAACTAATTTTCAGAAAATCAAATCAGGTGTATATAATCCTTTAGCCTGTACTGTACTGATTTTTAGAAAACCAGATCAGCTGTTTTCACACAGTCTCATGCACTTTGTTTACATACAAACAACTGTAGTGAGACTGAGTGTAGTGTAAAGCTAAGTATTGTCTGTGCAAATGCTATGAACTGATTCGATCGTGTCGATTGAACTTTCTGAAGAAAATGAGTAACAATTTAACGGACCGACAATAAACCTATACATGTATATTGTACAGTATAAATGTAAACAATACAGTCTCTTCTCATGTTTTGAACCAAACAACACAATAAGTTGATCAGAAATTCATCCACTGTATAAAACCACAATAAAATAGTTACTTAGTTATCTGGTTCATTACAAATACACTGTATATCTATTCTACATACCTGGTAAATCATCAAATGATCGTTATCTTCGGGAACACCAGCTACACGTGTTTACATCAAATACAGCGTCTGACGAGCGCTTTCGGGACGCAGATTCACACCCATACGACATATATGTTATGGACATTCTTCGTATATTCTCGTTGTTGTAAATTATTAGATACACATACGAGTAATTCGTTATTATAGGTTTTCCCATGAAGTATTAAATCAACCGTATATTTTGCCCAAACCGCTGTTTTCGGTATATTTTCCATATATGGAAATACAGAGGCGGGGCATGTATTATGACGTCATATCTCATTATCCCTTCATTAGCATATCAGAGCGATGTGTAGCCTTATCTGTACTGCGTACACCCAGGGATCATGATTTGACAAACTTGAATCTACACTACCTGAGGATGATTCCACACAAGTTTCAGCCTCTGGCCAAATGATCTTTTTAAAAAAACTTTTCTCTATTTCTCTATTTCTCTATGTATGTAAAATTCATCCCCATCGCGGCCCCACCTTACACCCTGGGATCATGATTTGAACAAACTTATTACCTACACTAACTGTGGATGCTTCCTCACAAGTTGCAGCTTTCTGGCCAAATGGTCTTCAAAAAAAGTTTTTAAAGACTTTTTTCTATATATTCTTATGTAAAAATCCCCCTTAAGGCCCTCCCTACCTTTAGGGATCATGATTTAACAACTTAATTATAGACTTCCTGTCACTTCCAGATAATGCTTCAACACAAGTTGCAGCTTTTCTGGCTTATCAGTTTTTAAGAGGTTTTTCTCTATATAATCTTACCAGTATGTAAAAATACCAACCCCCACCAGCAATTGTCACTTCACCCTACCCTATGATATCATGATTTGATAAAAAAAAACTTGTATCTATTCTTTCTAAAGATGCTTCTACTCAAGTTTCGTCTTTTTTAGCCCATTGGTTTTAAAAAAAGAAGATTTTTACAGATTTTTTTCTATATATATTCCTTTGTAAAAATTTGACCCACCCACCCCCCTCGGTGGCCCAATCCTACCCCTGGGGATCATGATTTGAACAAACTTGTATCAATTCTACCTAAAGATGCTTTCATATAAGTTTTAGCTCTTCTGGGAAGTTGGTTTTTTAGATTTTTTTTTTAAATTCTCTATATATTCCTTTGTAAAATTTGACCCCTAATTGTGGACCAACCCTATCTCGAGGATCATGATTTGAACTTGCTTGAATCTGACCTACCTGATGATGCTTTTCAAAAATACTTAATTAAATTGTATCTCCCCTTTAAGGTGGAATAACACATCATCACAAAATGGCTGACACATTTCGTGTTATTAAAAGGATTTTATCAATGGCAACATGTAACTTATCCATAGCCGAGTGGATAAAGTGTCAGGCTTATGATCCGTACATCCCAAGTTTGAATCCCGCAGGAGCTTTTGTTTTTACTTACTGAATTGAATTTTTTATATACATGTACAATGTATTTATTTTTTACCCCCAAACTGCAAATTTTTCGCTTATTTGACATATGTATAGTTTATTTATCATTATATCTTTCATAATCAAATAATTTACTGTTAATTTGAGTGACTTTTTCCAGGTATGTTATTCCACCTTAAGTAGGGCATGGTCCTTTATTTGAAAACTTTTGAATCTCCTTCATCGAATTATGCATTGTGCCAAGTTTGGTTGAAATTGGACCAGTGGTTTTGGAGAAGATGACAAGGACAACAGACAAGGACAAATTTTTATCAGAAAAGTTCAGATGTGCTAAGTCTATACACAAAATCATTCAAGAGAAAATTCCTGTTTCGAAAAAATAAAGGTGGGGTGTTTGTCCCTCCCGAAACTTGAGTAACGGTTTGTGTCCGATTATAACTACCAGGTAAAGCAATGTAACTTACATTTTCTATTGAAGTCCAAGTTGCATTGATACTGTCTTCTCTCAACGAAGCATTCCATGTTCCATCATTGTCAGTTTCAGCACAGGCATGGCAAGAATAAGGAAATTATTCTACGGTACATGTAACATAAAAGAAAGGCAATGTGAATAAAAGAAGTTTTAATGTTAAAGAGCACATTTATAGTTATGAGATCTGCATGCGTGGATCTAGAGGAGGGTATCAGGGGGGATTCATATGCACTATGGAAATTCAAACATATTATACATATACATGTACATAGGACCATTTAACAAGAGTTTGGGACTTTGTGACGTAAGCCTGTCTATTTCATTGCTGGCCACTCTGCCATGATCGACTCTTTGAAATCAACAAGATTTGTCTGCCACTTGAAACCAGCGTAATTTTCAACCGGTTTTGATGCAAGAAATTCAAGAAATAGTTACGTCCTACCGAAAGTACAAGGTCTTGTTAAAATGGTTCTATTTAATAAAGTTACAGAAAATAAGCCTTTGACCTCGCCGGAAAACAAAATTATCCCTCCCCCCGTTTTTTAAAACAAAATTGTTCATCGTATGAGCCGTTGCAGGTAAAATTCATTTTTTAAATATTTTTCTTAAATTCCCGAATAATTACGATTCCAAGATCTTCTTTTTCTATTTAAAAAAAATATATTTTGATTGTTAAAGACTGTTAATCGCAAAAATAAATCATCAAATGACATTTAAAGAAATCATAATTGTGTAAAATGGATATGTTTTTCAATTTCTACGTACCTTTTGAATTTTACCAGGATTTAAAACGAGGAAAACTTCCAGGCGGGAACTTGTTCTTGTAGACCGTGTATGTTTATTTACGTCTGCTGCCCCCAAAGACTGCTCAGGGTATGCGTGGTCCTTGCTTTTGGTCACGTGGGCAGGAAGGTCGGCACCGTGCAGTGAGCGATCATCATGTACACACATTTGTTGGGCAATCAACCATCGACCATGAACTCAGAACTCAATGAATTTCAGGCAGAACAGGTGTCAAACTTATTTAAAATCGCACACAATAAACTATCGTAATATATAAATTATAAGGGTAAACATATATAGGAAAGTATTTTTTTTTCAACTTTATTTACGACACATATCAAACTAATGTAAAGGTTCTATGATAATTCCCGATAATTTGCGGTGCTCTTCTAATGATAAAATTTAACTTGAGTACCATGCGCCGATCCAGAAAATTCTTCGCAAGGGGGGGGGGGGGACCCCTGACCCCCTCTAGATCCGCGCATGAGTACAGTCGTCAGTGACTCATATACAGCATGGCTCACTAAATTTGTTTTGTTTGACAGTTTATACACGTAACAAAAAGGGGAAAAGAAGATTTGTACAATAATACATAAATGAATAATATACAATGTACTTTTGATAATGCGATTCATTGCTCATCAAACGCCGGCGTTTTCCATTCAAGGTATATGCAAAAAAAATAATTACAAGTACATTAACTAGTTAATTTATAGAATTTTATAAAACAAGTATACTGTATATAATTTACATTGAACATATAGGCGTTTTATATCTTTAAAAAAAAATCATGTTTTAGCCCTGGTTTTGCCCTGTTCAATGACAAGTTTACGTATTTTTGGAAATGTAATTTAACACTGTTTTAAGATTGACACTATATGATTTTTGATGGGTTTTTTTTTTAAATTGCGTTTTGAACATACTTCTACATAAGACCACTTTTTTTAAACGTGCTGATGGACAAAATTATAACAATTTACGTAATTTTATACAATTTTAAGCCTTTGTTTATTGTTGAATAAAAATGGGGATCACCATCGGGGTTCATTGGAGTATCATCTAGATACATCAAAGCTCATTAGAGTATCAGTAGGGTATTATTTCCTTCTCTATCCAGAGTTGTCTTTCCCGCCACGCTTTCATATACACCTCTGTCAACAACCGATATAAAAGTTTAAACAATGGATACATTGTAAAAAAATTGATGTAATTTCTTCTTTCAAAAATATGCTTATTCACTTTTTCATTCATTTTAAACATTCTATACCTTAAACATTTTTATTTCAAAGTAACTGTCAGAACTACATTAAATTATAACCATATGATCTATAGTTTGACAGCCTTTTGAAAGTTTTGAAAAAGCAGTTTCTGCAGGTTCCCGTTACATCGTTGATTTTATACTAATCTTCAGCAACGTCAGCTCCTATGGTCTTTTTAAACTTGCCCACAAAGCCTTAACGCGTTAATATCCTCACTTAAAGTTGATTATACAGGATAGAATCAAAACAAAAATACCTTGCTTGTTTTTGATCAGATGACATTTTTTTCCGGCGTTAACAGAGGTGTAAGCGAAGTTTGCGTATAGCACAATCTCTGGTGAGAAAATGATATCATTTGTGTTCATTAGAGTTAAAGATGCACCGTTTAATTATGATGATTATGAATTTAGATTAGCAATAAGATAACTATACTCAATCCAGAGAGCAGTCGCGAAAATCGCGGATATTTCCAACGCGCGAATAAACATATGTTTATTCGCATATCTGAAAGAAAATATCATTAATTTTCTTTAACCTTGCTACAAGCTACATGTACTTGTAGACTGCTTCTTTAGCTGACCTGAGAGAGAATATCTCTTTGAGCGGTGAATCCTCAGGAACGCCAAAGGCACTGTTGTCCTCCACAAATCTCTCAGTGGATAACAAGGAGCGGCAGTCCGAGAAACTGACCGTCTGCAGATGTGGGACAGGGGAGATAAACACGTACTTCTCCGTCATCAATTTCCGGAAGTGAACGTCACCGCTGATGGATAACACCTCTTGATCCTCTGTCGCAAATTCGCGCGCTCCTTGGTAGATTTTCTGGTACACTTCAATGTTTGATTTCTGCAATATTTTTGAGCAGTGGAAAATCAAAGCCAAGAGAAAGGGTAAAGGGAAAAAAATATAAAGTAATTGAGAGAAAAGTAAGAGACTATTAGAATTAAAGTGGACGCTATACCTGTAGCACAGAATCCAAGTATGTCCCCGAAACGTAGCCCCACTTGTACTCGGTTTGAGACACAAGATCCTCCAGTGTCTCAAAGTGTATCTTCTCCCTGCGGGCCAGCGCCATGCTGGCGACCAGACTCCCGCAGTACACGGCGGCCAGGGACACGCACGAGATCCAGAAGATGCACGTGAACACCCGGCCACTTGAAGAACAGGGCAGTCGGTGACCAGCTATAATAGGAATGTCAAGGGAAGTAACTTATCTTAGATTTGTAGATAGGTCGCAAAAATATTGAAATCGTGTTTCATGAATTGAGTAGAATCGGATCCTCGATGGTTGAAATATCCGTACACCGAATATGCATTTTATGGCATACATGTATATTACCAATCGTTAAGTTTAAAATTTGAAACACAAATCAATACAACTTGTTGATTTTACCTTGCAGCACCAGTGCACCGTAAATGTATTCCACAATATCGGCGAGCTCTTTTTTCTCGGAAGGTTTTCTTCCGTTCAAGATCCAGCTCAGATGTTCCATTGTGTACAGTAGTAAACTGGCCAGCACCAGCACAGTGGCTATTGACAGGAGGACGTCGGAGGAAAACATGTCCAGGTAGATCCGCCATTTCACTGTCTTTGGGTCCGGCATGCGCATAATAAACCCGAAATTGGAGTAAAAGAACGGAATAGTGAAATCCACCACTTTTTTGCGGTCTTCTTGGACTGTTAGTGGTACCATTGCTATGTCCACCTCCTGGCCAAAAAAAAAATCCTTTTGCAATTTACGGCAATATAATTTTTATTTACTAGTGTATCGAAACAACAAATTACTTAAAGATTATGTATACCAACATTAATATGATGCATGTTAAGGAGGTTGTTTCTATGTACAACGAATAAAGACCATGACCCGTGTTTTATAACTTGTACGGGCTGCTAATGTTGATATGGGCCCACAAAAAATGAGCCACCACGATATTTATTTAACAAGGTTAGCTTTTTAAAAAGCTAAGAAAGTCAGCAAGTGGAATTTAATTCTTAGGTCAAAAGTGAATACATAATCTATTAAAATACAAGATAAATTTACTTTCCAATCTCACTTAAAGAGTCGGGAAGATATACGCAAACTCCGGACTGTGGCTGCAGACGATTCCCATTGACAGTCTTCCGATGCGCAGTTTAACCTAGAAACTGACCAGTTTCATAACTTCTTCGAATTTCTCTACCACGAACTGTCTAATTCTTTCCCAGAATTCCAATTTACGCAAGCGCAATTGAAGTTTCATCCTAACTTAATTAGTCAGCCCGTGGGCTGACTAATGATCCAACAGTCAAGTTATAAATAGACCAATTCACCCCTTTGATGGCGTACCCGTCTATGAAGCATCCCGATCATCCCGGTCCAGTTCCCATCATCCTTCAGTATCCCCCACTGACCGTCTTCCGGTTGAATAACTCGATAACTGAAAACAAAGAAACTCAGTTATCTACATTTAAATCAATTAATTATAACAAAAGTTAATGCTGTGTAAACGACTGAAAGGGGTTTTAAAGACATATGTACTTACGTGAAGTTGAGTTTATTACACAGAATTTTGACAATGTCCCCGCACACACCTCCTTCTATAATCAGATCTCCATTTTTCTCGCCCAACTCCACATAACCTTTATACTTAAACAATGGAATCAAAAAATGGTTTACGTTGCAAGAACAAGAACAGCTAAATTTCAGCTACTTTAATGAATTCATTTATGGACTTCACACCTGGACGGCAGTTGTTAGCAGTTGTCTCCCGTTGAATCCAAAATGTGAGTTAGGAAACAGATCTACTTCATCATTCCAGTTGATGTCAAGTTTTTCCAATTCTCTAGTGTTGTTTTCTCGCCACATCAAAGTTGACAGATCAACCTTATTTTCTGTCGTTTTCTGTAAATAAATGATAGTCAACTGTGGTCTAGTGAACAGGCATGCGCGGATCCAGAAAATTTTTCCAGGGGTGTGGTCCGACGGTTATTTGAGTTTGCCGGGAATTGGGTTGGGTTGAGGTTCGAGGCATATTTTTGGTAATTTTATAATGTAATTTGAATTTTACAAGGGGGGGGGGTCCTCCTGACCCCCATGACCCCCTCTAAATCCTTGACTCGGGGTTGTTCTAGAAAGTGCTAATAATTTTTCAAATTAAAAACAAATCCTAAACAGATGTATCAAAACGTGTAGATCACATGCACCTGACGTTATATATTTTTCTCACAATAAAACATATCAGGTAGGGGTATATGATTTTTATTATGAAAAATGTATACAAGTGACGTCAGGAGCCTGTGGTGAAGAATGAAGAATATTATAATATAATTCGGGCTTTATTGGATTGGATCACGCCCCGATCAAAATTATCACCTCATAATACTCGAAGAATGATTCCTTATTCCTTAATTGACCTTGTAATTAGGGCTTTTCTGTCGGTATATCTAATGACTATGGACGTACGTGTACTTTATGACTGGAATCTATTTGTTTAACTTTTATGTCGTTTAAAAATTATGTACTTATATCTTGTATGAAAGAACTCATTCCAAATCTGAACATTAATTACATATAAGTTTTACTTTCATATCAGTTTTTAAAATCTATTACTCTGTGAGTAAACTTTCCTCTAGTTCGTTTATTTTGCATTTTAGCATATATGTACATGTACATTTACTAGTATATAAACCTTTGACATTTGACCTTCAAGTTCTACCTGTATAAGTAGCACGTTGTCCATGGCTACGTCAGACCAGAACTGTACGTCATTTCCTGTGTTATTGGCTTCCTCCGCGCGGTACACAACCCAATAAGACATGGCGTACAGAGCTGTTCTCCGTATGTTTTCCGGTTGCCTATCAAACATTGTTGCCTAAAAATTTACCAAAATAATAAAATAGACATTAATGATTGATTTTATGATTGTTGTTTGACGTCAAACTCAGGAATTTTCTTATATTTAGAGAAAGAGAGAGAGAGAGAGAGAGAGAGAGAGAGAGAGAGAGAGAGAGAGAGAGAGAGAGAGAGAGAGAGAGACCTCTTTAAGAACTGATTCGATGAAAGACCAATTTCCGATAACAACTGCGTGTACTTCCGGGTCCCTGTGCTGCCATAGAGATTCTATGTAGTCCTCATTCAGACATATAGGACGGAGTGAACTCTGAACATACAGGTTTCCTAGCTGTTCCGCTAGGTTGAAGGCAAGGGATGCTAAAAAGGTTCACAAAAAATGAAGTTTTGTAACATGCTTACTTTATTTAGATCTGTAGCTCTGTGGAACAATTCGGGTTGATATACGGCATGTATACCCGAATTTCCCGTAGATATCCATCAACGTCGTTCTATTTAAAATCAAATATCGTAGCTGCTTTTCAAAATGACATGGATGTAAATTGTTCACCATACATACATGTGTATTAATAAACAAATTGTATTCTTACCACATTATGCTGTAATTAAAGTTACACAATTATACAAGATATCAAAAACAATATATACATGTACATTTCTATAATGAATAGCAGTATAACGAATGTTGGGTTGTTTTTTTTTTTCTCAGATAAAAAAGTTAAAGTGCTAACATATGCATGTACTTCCTTTCATGTTATCTCGAGGTAGACTAAGTACTGATGACAAGAAAAGCTGTTGCAAGAAGAAGAAGAAGAAGAAAAGGGACCGTTTACAAAGTCTTTGTATATGGTCGATGGACAAGTTTGATTGCTTACCAGTTACTAGTAAAAATATATATCATCCATATATTTTAAAAATAAGTATCCGTTTTAAAGATATACAAGTGATATATATGTGGCAGTAAATTTTCTAACTATGAACTCATATTCTATTTAAACATCATTTCATTATGTAAATCAGTTGATAACCATGTACTTGTATCGTTGATTTTAACCACAATTTAACAAGAATGATTTTTAGACGAATTTACTTTCTTTAATGGCAGACAAATGGTGTTCAATGAAATGTCGGATAACTGTATTCTGAATACCCAAAACTCTCGATATAATTCTAAAAATTAAAAACAAAATACGAAATCAAATGGAAAACATGAGTAGTACATGTTCATGTGATAACTCTAACCCATGAAAGGTGCAACAGGTTAGTCCAAGTACAAAGAACAATGTTGGAAACCCCCCCCCCCCTCCCCGGTGATTGATTACAGTCATGGGACATAATTATTCGCCACTTTTAAAATCACTAGCTGTAAATGTAAAGAGTTCTTGATGTTGAGATATAAAATATCTTGAGGATAAATAAAAACGCCAAATACTATAAAGTTCTGCGAGCTTATGTCTTGTACTAATGTTAAAACTCTGAAAAATTATGTTATTTCATTATCAAAACATACAGTCTGATACAATACTCTGTCCTCCATAATTTTACTTTTTTCTTTCTTCATTGCATATATTGTATATTTATGTTTATTTACTACCTATCAATTCATTTATAAAATGTACCCTTGACTTTTAAACTGTATATGCTGTTTGACCTCATGTGCCATTCCATGGTTTGAGGGAATAAACTGAATTGAAAAATTATTCGTATTCGAACAACTCTTTCTAGTTTTCTTATGAGCACTCATAATTCGCAGATTTGTTTACGGCGAATCATATATCTCGTCATAAAATTAGAAATTAAGTACACGACTATACTTAATTAAATTTGATGAAGTAAAATTCTGTAAACGACAGAACCATCCACCAAATACAGTATGGGATTTGTGATGACATTGAAACGCAAATGACGGAACAATACTTTAAGAGACGAACGAGCGTCTGAATTATGTCAAGCCAACCAGATCAGCGATTTATATCTTCATGTTCTAGATTCTGATTCTTTGGTAGCCTCCAGTAAAAAGTTGCTATGTCGCACTTACTACCCCCCCCCCACCAAAAAAAAAACCCAACCCAAACAAAAAAAAAGTGTGAACTTATGTCGTCTTTAAAAAATTCTGCAAAAATTCGAAAAACTCATTTTTTAGTATACTTGATATGGCTCTCATACGCATGTAACATTTAAATAGGTTTTTCGAGAGAGAAAAAAAAATAACTTTGAAAATATGTAAATTATGAAACTAATACAATAACAAAAGTCTAAAACCGGTACTTAATAGCTGTTTAAAAATCTTAATGCTCTTTTTTTATCAGTTAAACAAATAGCAAAATTAATAAAGTATTAATTTATTAAATTTATTTACGTTACATATCCGTTTCGGTGATTCGTCATAAATCTGCGAAAGGTTTATAGGACGACAGAAAGAAAGAAGGAAAACATGTTTTAATTTTGGTTCAATATTGATGCAAAATTTTTGAAAAAAAAATATGACGTAAATATCTTGGTAACGTAAATATCTTGGTAACTGGTCCTGAAGCAGCGTAGAAATACATGTACAAGAACGGAAACTGCGCAACGTTCACAGGTGTGATTTCAGGATGATCTTGGATAACGCGATCAGATGCCAGAGATCGCAATACCACAAATCTCTTTTTAGAGATGTGTGACAGTAAATTTACAGGTAGCAGGTGCTACCAGACTCCTGCCATTCTACTACATGAAAATCCTGCAGTCTAACACCTGGTTACAGCCCAGTCAGTGATGTAATATATGACGGTGAAAGTGGGGACTTTCAGTAAAATCAGGATAAAGTGTGGAGAAAATGGATGAATAGAAATGTTGTTCCGACCTGCGTCCTCGGAGAACAAAATGGTGGCGTGAGTCCAGTCCACGGCATTAACAGCCCTCCCTAGTACCTCCAGATCATCCAATGGCGGGCTCTCCTCACGCCCTAGGTTGTCCTTCAGCCTACCCCCACATTCAGGCTGCGTCCTATTCCCAACACACCGGTATATCGAATTTGTCGGACAGGAGGTAATAGTATCTATAAAAGCAGACGTACACCGCGGCCATGTTAATTTATTGACAATATTAGATTATATGTTTTATAATACAACAATCAGATACAGTAGAAATCTAGCTTTCGAGATATTTCTAGATATTCTATATTATAACCCATTGAAAAGGAATCTTTCTTATCTTTAATATGTAAATAAGATGTACATATATGTACATAGAATATATATGTAATGATGCCATTTTCGTTTAATGCATATCCAGTCAGATATTGATATACTATATATAGAATGATATCAACAGTTTTGTTTTTTAAAATGAAAACCTCGATATTGAATTTCTGATTTAAAAAAAAAGACCAACGGGGCATTTGTTAGGCAACTTTGATAGTGGGTTTCTTATTAAATACAACAAATATATATATATATATATATATATATATATATATATATATATATATATATATATATATATATATATATATATATATATATATATATATATTACAAATAATATACACAACAATTTATATTTAAAAAAAAACTTACCAAAATATTGGTCCCCAGAAGACGTTGTTATAGAAAGCATGGATAACAGAATCCCACACCCCTTGTGTAGCAACATTCTACATAAACATACCATTCCCGTGTACTTTGAATTGTTTTTCATTTTAATACAAATAATTGAAGATGTTCTTGAATTCTTTGATGTCGTCTGATCTTTACGACATTTTTATCCATATCACGCAATCGACAGAAAATCCCCGCCAGATATCTTTGGTAATTAAGAGGAAGTACATTGTAACGTATTAACAAAAAAAAAACATGCTATGATTCATTATGAAGTACTGTACACGTATTTTGATTAGGGAATACAAAATGAAAATATCTTTCATTTCCCCCCTTACATGTAAAATTTATTTCTTTGCACTGGAGTTTTCAACAACATCGCGGCATTTTACAAAGCACCTAAATGCATGCATTTTTTCGTTTCAGAAGTCAAGTTTTTTCTTTTCTTTATAAATGGTTTTGAAACAACTTTCTTGATTTGGCGGAGTTTGTGACAGGTATCAGGTGCGACTTAATCATTGAATGCTTATTTTTGGATGTCTTATGGTCTTATGACACACCAATGCGGTACAGACAAATTGGATTTGTCTGCACCGCATTGGTATGTCATAGGACCGACGACATCCAAAAAATAAGCATTCAATGCTTATACTGATGTTGGGGGTTTTTTTTGTATGAAATATATGTGTATCGTCGCTGTAAAGCCATTATATACGCTCTCAGTCAGGGATATGAAACATACATGGAACAGCCATATTAACATGGTATTTAGTACGCTTCCGCAGCTAAAAATATAGTGACAGAAACTTTGTAGGGAAAAATAATTTTTAATTAAGGAGTAGATTTAATTTAATGATTATTTTTCAAAAGTACTTATCAAATTGATTATGTAAGGTTGAACGTTCCATTCAATCTTACAAAAATAAATATACTCAAAACACGTGGTGACTTTATATTTGTGCTCATGGCGCATGAATTAGTAAAGTGTATTCATAGGAAATTGAACGTCGCAGATTTCCAATTCCAATTTCCAGGGGAAATATACACTGAATGTTAATATATGTATACAAGACCAGCCTCCTGCCATTCTGCTTCAAGAAACCCCGCAGTCTAACACATGGTTACAGTTGAATCGGAGCGATGTGAGTGAGTACTTTTTTCAAAAACTGGCGCTATCAATTTCTGAATAAGGATTGTCTTTTTATTCATTGATGTAATGGCGGTTATTATTTCTAAAATAGAAAAGAAGTTTGTTTGCTAAGTATTTAACAATGTTGATGCCGTTTTGCATCAATGGAATCCAGAGATTCATTCCATTAGACATGTTTTCATTTTAGCAATAAAAATAGTGATTATAAATATATAAAGCTAAAGAAAGGTCAGCTAAAGTTTATCAGTTGCAAGTTTTGATACTTTCTTTGGGTACTTATATTTTGGGTTGTAGAAAGTGATCCATCCTCACCCCATAGGACGTGTCTTGTATATTGACAGACGCACACGTCAATTCTGATTCTTAGGCTGATAAGGCTAGAATAGGAAATGTTGCTGTGTATAGTTGGTACTGTACAATGTGGCAACGGTAATTATATCCAAAATAATAGAAAAAAGTTGCCTTTTTGTTTGGAATTCAAATCTTTTGAAATTTCTTCATTGAGATCTAGACATCCTTTACAGCCGATATTGTACATTACGGTCCCCTAGATGTCTGTGTCTCAATCTCAACCAATTTTCAATGTTCGCAATCAACTCAACAAACTATTGGGTGTTCACAATTAATACAAACTAATACATAAGATATGTCTTCAATGCTACGTGCCTAATTTCAGGTTCTTTGCGTTTCCTATAATAATACTTCTCAAATGGATCCAAAAGGCTAAAAAATTAAAAGGAGGTATTTGGTATTTTTAACCAAGATTTTGATATGACGAACCCTTGATCACTTTTTTTATTTGTTTCTGCTATTAAATTCTTTGTTCTATCACTCCATAGTATGTTAATTAGCAATATATGTGTCACTAGTTTGCAAGCAACTTTTCGTGCCGCGCAAATACTTCACGTTATAAAGTATAACTCGGGCACTGATACCGCGCAAATACTTTACTACATTTTACAACGTGAAGTTTAATTCGGGGCACTGTAGTATTAATTAAATAAGCTCGTTGGAAAACATATAAGGTTTCCTTGTGCTTTTTGTGGATAAATAAGTATGCAAGGACTAGTTCACTTAGCGTAAAAAAATCTTACTATTTCAGAAAATTAATAGATTTTATCAGATAATTTGGGGATAATATTCCGACATCAGAGGTGTATGATTATTCACTTTGTTGTGCTAGACAAAGTGATATGGGTCGTAAAAAACATTCTTGTCAAATTGCTTAATGTCGCTAACAAGGGATGAACAAAGGAAGTCAATAGGAGGGATCTAAAATCCGTTACGTGATTGGAAAGATTAATCCCGGGTTAAATAGGGAAGTGACAGGGCCACGCCGCTTAGCTTGTTTATGGTTCATATAAATACAATATTCCGGTAATTATGATAATAACAACTACACAATCTTTAAAGCAGAAAATAAATTTCTCATCTCGAATGTCTATTTGTTTCATTCGTTTTAGGCCATCATGACCAACCAATTTTTAGGTATTTGTTAGGACAATTTAGCCAAATGGTGGCTAAATATTCTGATATTACAAAATTCTTGTCTAAATTCAAAGATCAACCGAGAATTGTTCTTAAATGTTTTATTATACACAAAAAATATCTAAACACGCATTCCATATCTGTGCACTGAAACATTTATACCATATATGTACATGTACCATCGAATTCGTCATCGATCAAGCAATGATTTTTTTTAGTTCAGTGCAGTCTTTTTATGTTTATTCATTCAGAATCATAAAATATCATTCAAGTTTCACCAAATATGTGAACATAAACAATCTAGCTCTTATACAAGGAAAAGAAATGGATAAGATATAGATTCTCTACGGCCCAGAATCACTTTGAGGCCTTGATTATACTAAATGTTTTGGTACTGATTTGGGCAGAACAGTATTTCACAATTCAACTGCGTTTAAGTCTATACGATGCTTTACATTCCGAAAATGAATTGAAATTATCTCTTTTATTATAACAATCTAATGTGCAGGAAGATCATTTATTTGTACACTCCATTAAAATCCATTTGGTTAATTCAAAATTTGAAGGGAACAAGTCATTTTTTCAATCTTTTTTTTTCTCGATATCATTGTAAGTGAAAAAAAAGTCGAATTATGAAATGAATATTTTTCTGTTATAGGTAGTTTTTTTTTTTAAGAAAAACAAATTATCGCGTAACTTTTATTACGTAATCCACACTTCCAAAGGTTTGCGGATTAACATTTAAACACGAAAAAAAGAACTAAAAGAGTTTTAATTCAAAAGGTTCCCATGGAAACATTTCATGGTTCTTGGAAGAAAACAATGAAAGAATGGCTCTTGTTGGACAAAAACTGTGTATTCGAATGGTGGACTGTAAATTACTCCTAGTATTTGTGTAACAATGTACAATTCTGAATAGAAAGAACTTTCAGCATTGTATCTCTTTTCTATACATGCAGAAAGGAAACTGAAAGGGTGTTTTATGGAAAACCTCCAGAGTTTAACATCAATTCATCAGCCCATTCAGCTTGCCTAGGCCAGAATTAAAGCATATTGTAGTAGTGTAGCGTTATTTCATTATAATGTTAATTTGGCTAACAAAGACTTCTTGTGGTGTGTTTCACATTTTCAGTTGCTGCTTTTTTTTCTCTTTGTCACACACAAAACTTGATGGAATTCCAAATGCTGTAATATTGCTAATTGCAATGAGTCTCTGCAGTGCCGGATTGTCCCGATAAGCCTCTGTAGAGTAATCGAAATACGCGTTATTCTTCACTCACTGAGTCGAGAAACGGTGCTACAATTCCACAATTGGAATACATTATCGTGGTTTAAGATTCTACGACTCCACAATTGGAACAAATGCACCAATGTTTTCCTTGCTTGCAGCTCCTTTGGTAATTTCGTTCTATTTCTTCTCGTATTAATCTTCCTCTCTGCATCAATTATTGATTCAGTTTGTTATGCTTCATTTCGACTACTTGAAGGACTTTGGCGGTAAGTTCTCAGTTATTAAGATAGTTACTTCGTTAGTTATTAAGTACTAGTATTTAGTCAGTTACTTTGTGAGTTTTAGTTCGTTGTAAAACAGTTTTTTTTAGAACATTAATTGCAAACTAGTCATAGATAATGATAACAATTGCTGTTTTTATTTTAGGTCTGGGTTCGTTAATCACTACAATCAAATGCCTTTGCCACGATTGTAATTAGGAAAGAAAAAGTAGTGAACACACTTGGGCTTCCGTAATTTTTTCAACTTTCACAAACAATAGATATGGACACTACTTAGTATTTCGTCTTGATCTTGAATGTTACTATATAGTAGTCAAAGTTAGTGAATGATAAAGAAGCTTAATTGTACAGATCTTACCTATAAGATCCAACTTTAAATTTTAAAATGTGATTTTGTTAGCCATATAAAAGGAAAAATTTTTACACGTCTATTTCTAAACAGACCTCTTTTATTTCCAGGGGGCTAGAATAGTCTAGAAAAATAAAGACGACTACGGCCATCTTTCCCTCGTAAGTATGATACATGTATCCTCATGTGTGCTTATGCACTTTTTAAAAATGAAACGTTCACGAAAAACAATATTTAAATTCAAAACGCCAAGATTGTGTATGGTCTTGATGTTGTATTTTAAATACAGTACATGTAAATGTGAAGCCACACGCTTTTGACACTGGAGTCTACTCCATTGAAACCGGACAGATTGATGACGCGATGACTCGCTACATGGTTGATGATGGCGGGTCCTTTATACGAGATTAAGCCGCTACAGAAGCAGCTTTTCCTCATCGTCAAGTTATTCGAATCTGACTGCTATAATATCGCCTTCCTAACAGCTGAGCGCAGCATCTCTTTTTACAATTTTTAACAATGCCCTTTCATCCTCGAATCTGTATAGTTCATTTCTCCATTTTTGGTGTCAAAATTTCATTTCCGTACGAGACCCGACCCTTTTGAGACGTGAACAATGATGTATTCTGCAGCGGCTGTGAGTTTTATCTTCATCCAAGTGTTTTTGTTGAAGGAATAAGACGGCTAAATGAAACATAATTCGAGAGGTTTTGTCTGTCCTGGCTATGCTTAATGTGCACAGATTTCTCTATTCATTGAAACATCACAAAGCATTCTGAACCAGCGTTATGGGTTTATTAAAAAAAAAGACCTTAAGGTTAATTTAACATATACTAGTACTTGCATATACTTTCTTTTTTTTACGCTTAAACAAGCAATGCAGACTTTATATACAGTCGATATGTCGGTATCTAATTCAAAACGTTTCCACAAGTTTACCTATGCATGCTAACACTTGGACACAATGGGCACGTAAAATATTCAATTATGTAATCCATACGTGAACAAAAACTCATCACCAACATCACAAAAAACACTCGAACGAGTTTAAAAGCGTTTTTGTATCTGTATTGATACTTAAAAAAGTGGACACACATCCTAGAGTGCAAATATAAAAGACGCGTTTTACACGATCGTATTTATAATAGTAGCTGTGTTTAAACTTTTATTTAGTCTTTGTTTTGGAATCCATACAGTGCATGAATATATGTAAAGATATATACACATTGTCATGGTGTTGTATCCAATCAAATACCCCGTCATTAGGGTACAATGGACCCTTCTCTGGCTAATGAAAACGTTCTATAAATATCTTATTTATTTTTTTACCCTTATTTATCAGTTTCAAAAGACTTAGCGAGTTGCTTTTTCATTGGAGCGAAATGCGACGTGCGGACTAACGACATTCTTTCAGAACAATGAATAGAGTTAAAAAGAAAATTAACAGAGAATTAGAGACGACGATACAATGGAATCATTATGTACATATTAAAGTCTCGAACTGATCAACCTGCGGAATACATTGGCAAAGTACGCCTTCAGGAGAAAACCCCTGGATCTACCCTGTTTTTCTACAACCTTTAATATCCAGTTCTTCGAGAGGTAAAATCTAAAACTTGATTATTGAAAAATCATATCTTTATGTTTTTACTTCCCACGTTGCTCTTTCGCATGCAGCTTTTGGATTTTTTTTTTAGAAGGATGAAATGTAATTTTAGTTTAATGCATGTATAAATAGTAATTGACTTGACAGGTTTGGTATTTTTTTGTGAATAATTCTTTTGAAAGCTGAATTATCAGTGAAAGGAAGCTAGACAGGTAAAACTTCATTAATATCTTAAAAGTTAAAGTGTCACAATAGCAAGGTGACACACGGTGTAGAAGCACCATCAAATATTAAACCCCCAGTAACAAAACATCAACAGCCTCCCTATTCACTAAAAAAGTAATGGCCGATAGACGGAGCATCGTAAACTCAGGCGCGTGTCACGTCCGGGATGGGAAAACACAAAACGGTATTGTTTTAAACGCTTGCAAGACTCTTAAGGTGCATCACGGTACCATCTCCTGGGAAATTGGAATATTTTGTTCTTTTGTTGAATAAATTCCAGTTTTATGTTTGCTGGTTCTGTACTACATAACCGTGTGTGTATGTCTGTTGTTCATTATATACATTATACACGGTTGTCTAGATTTGAATGAACAATAAAACAAACTGAAGATGATTCTGATTTCACACATCTTCAGGTAAGAAATCTTTATACAAGTATTGTATGATGTATTTTATGATGTATAGCTGAGTATGTATTGTAAGGTTTTGTGGTCTATATGCGAAATGTGGCAAAACTTGGAGGTATTACACGGAAGGAAAACGAACAACAGGCGAGTTAGCAAAGGTCCAAGTGCATGTTATATTTTGCATTAAACATGTAGATATTTGGGTTTTGTAAATCAGAAATGAATTCGGATAGTTAAGGTGGCTCATTATACTTTTGAATGGTTTCTCCAATCAGCAGAAAACGACTTATATAATTATACTAAGTAGTAATGACAGATACTTAGTAGTTTAATGCACAAAAAGTATATCAGCCAGAATGCGAAAAACAAAAAAAATTTAAGGAAAAAGGAAATATGATTTTCTGTTATCAACAAAAGCCTTGGGCGGATTTGAACCCGGGATCTCCGGTTCACAATCCCAATACTTTAACCACTGAGATATTTAACAATATTATTCAATCAAAACGATCGATACAAACGATTTAACAGAGGATGTAAATAGCCATCCTTTGACGTAGTGTTATTAAAAGTATAAGCCTTGATGTGGTGCGCTACCTTAAGTTGTCACCATCAACAACAATGCAACCAAGCTCGTATTTTATTTTATTTTTTTTGCAAGAAGGATTGTCATATGATCGCAACAGCTCATCAGGCCTCACCAAAGTCTTATAGAAATTCGACAAACTGGAAATTCCACTGTTTCAGGAAAAAAACACACGCTGTTTTCACGACGACCTTAACATAAGACAATTACCAACAGTAAATAATTTTGACAATGGAGAATATTCAGTGAATAGTAATAGATATAAGCAATCTTATTTTTGAATTCATTCAGCGGCCCTCGAACACTAAAAACCTCTTTTTTTCAATTAAGCGGTTCGTTTCTTGAGAATTTCCCGACCGCGAGAATATTGTAATCAAAATATTGTTTTGGCGTATAATAAAGCGCGGCCCTGCAGGATGGAGTTATTGTTCTTGTCATCAAAAGCTCATTTCAGCCGTATTGATCTTTGTATTGTCATATACCAAGTTTCAAAAATGTACATGAAAGAGAGACTCTGGAAATCGAACGCAGCCCAAACTTTGAAGTTTACTATAGACAACGAAATAATCAGAAAATCCATGAAGCCTCCATAAGGTTACAAGGGAAAATTCAATAGTTTCGTTTGTTTCGATTCAATTTCTCATAACCAGTCCTTAACTACCAAAGAAGGGGTTTCTGTATGTAGATTTTTTTTGCAGTGAATGTGTGATAATTCTACTATTCTAAATTGTAAAGCATAGCATTGTTTGCGCATGCGTGATTGATTCCTTTTCTTTGGGTTAAGAATAGAGATTTGAATGGACATCTTTTGTGCAACTGAACATAACGGGCCCAAATAGGGTTAAATTAAGGCGAAAAGAAAGGGTATTATTTTTCTTTCACTCATTTGATTTACAGTCGTGCAGCAACTGAACATGAAAACCGACAGTGGGGAATAAAATGGGCGATTCTCGTGTGTTTGTTCCAGGGTAAAGTGGGCTCAATTTGGCGAAACCTTTTCTTGTTCTTTGGCAGATTTTATGTCGCTGAATTCAATAGCACGCATTTGCGATATTGTAACATTAAATACACACGTTTGTTTGAATTTCTAAAGCTCTCATACAGATCGAATGGGGGTATTCTTTTCATTAATATCAATTCAAATCTTTGGTCGATTTTTACAACAAAATATATGAATATTCGCACTCGTATCAGGCAAATTGTGCGTTCAGGTTTTTTTTACTGAAATGTGAAACTGTTTCTTTTTTCGATGTTCAATATCTGAACACGAAGGGCGACCCAAAGCGATGTTTGTGTCAATATTCGGAGATAATTACTTACAATATGGAATCCAGCGATACAAGATAAGTAAGAATTTTTGTCAGAACCATTGAATCGCTTCAAATTTAATTGGGTGGGTGCCTTACTACAAGAATAATGGGAAGAGTTATTTGTCGACAACTTGCCGTCGTTTAAAGGTTTTTTTTAAACCCCTCACAATTCATTGGTCTCCGGAGTAAATAAAGCGAACTGAAGACGATAGATAAGTTTGTTGCATATGACGAGCCATCGCTCGGGAAAGGGAGAGAGTTATTACAAATTCGTATGAAAAGCCTTTTATCAAGAAACTTCTATTTAGAAGCGCTACACAGCGCCTGGGTTTATTGTAACTATTTTATCCAAGTGCTGAAAGCTTTTGAAAACATGTGAACAATTTGAAACTATAGATGACAGTGGATGAAAGGGGGACATATTCAAAAAGACAAATGAACGGCTCCCCGACCTTAAAAGCAGGTATTCAGAAGCGATGAAATTAGGAGACATCTGGTAGCTCCAGACAATGTACGCTCCTCAGTCATCAAAATACACCAACTCAAAGCAACCACGGCCCTCAATACCTATACATTTTGACTATTGTGAAACGAACCAATGGAAGGACCAGGCAATTGAAAGCTTTAGGACCGTTTTAGGAGAAATGGTTACCAAGAATCCCGGACGCAGGCAATGTAGCTTTCTCTCGTCTCGCTTGTTCTATCATTGTGGGGATATGGTGGGATATGGGTTTTTGTTTCATCTGTTTATATAGGTTTTCAACTTGTTGTTTGTGTGAACTGTGGATAGAATTCCTACTCTTTCGGCATAGTGCACCCAGTGACAAGAAGGATTTGAATGAAATCTAGAACTAAATAAGTGATGGAACGTGATTGTCACACATTTATCCACGCTGTATAGGTATGTTCTTTCAATAAGAAATTCGTTTAAATGAAAATATAATTATTGATACTTGAAACAAAGCGGCGCTACATGTAGCTTCCCCCACCCCACCCCACCCCACCATGGTTCCCCCGCCCCCGTTTACTCTATTGGTGTCACAAGCATTTATGTTTAATATTATGCAAAACAATTGTATATCTTATTTATTTCTAAACATGTCATGCTGCCTAAACTAAGTTGACATGATCTGGAGGGCTGGAAATGTTTTTCTCATGATTTAAATTCCGCCGGTAGTGTGTACTTGACGGTATCAGCTTTACTGAATTCAATTCTTCTGATATTGAGGGCTGATATTGACACAATTTATCTCAGAAGCGAAAGCTTTAAATTAATAATTGACAGCAAACAACTCGCTGATGCTTTTTTTTTAACATCCGGAAATTGCATACAAACTGAGAAGATTTTAATCGAATGCACGATGTTAAAAAGGATGAAAGGTTTTTAGAAGCAATGTTTGTTAGGTCGTGTGATCAAATTATCGATAAGGTCATGTGAAAGGGCTCTCTAGATAATATGAAATTTCTGGAGATTTTTAAAATAGAATTGATGATACAGGTAGACTGAGATCTCTGAAAAGGATTTCACCAAAGCTTTTCCTTTCTTCTGTAGGTGACATAGATATGTCGATGATTTTCTCATTTACGTGTCGCTTGATTAACGTTGAGCTCGGCGTAACTTTGCCAGTCTTTTCTTCTGGTAACTGAAACCGGACTGCTCCTTTTTGCGACAACCAAAAACTGAATACAATGTATCAAGGGTTTTATTATTTATAATCAAGCAATACCTGTATAGTGAGTTAACACAGCGATCGTAATTCAGTGGTAAATGCATTATGTACCATAAAAACAGCTGCCTCTGTGCCTTTTTTGTATGCGCGAACAATGGGGGATTGGATTTTGGATTTTTCAGGTAAAAAGTAGAAAGATTGGGGGTTGTCAAGCGTTGTCGTCATATATAAAAGGGTTTTGTATTTGAAATTGCACTCGTTTTTTTCGTGCCAAGCACAGGTTTTCTGTCATGTAAATAAATGGAGAGGGAGAGAGATCGAAGCTCGATTGAATGAAAAAAGATTTAGATAAATAATTTTTTAATCAAGTTTAAACTGCATCACACCCACTCTTCCACCTGCAGATGAGCGCATCGTTCTCGGTGAATTGGACCAGGATGGGTCTGAAGGTGTTTCATTTCATAGGACATTTACTTCCGATAGACTTTTTCAGGTAATATTTTTGTACTATAGTAGTGTAAGGAATTGGGTGACGATTGTGAGAATACTACCTATACTGGTGATAACGTAGACGAGAGAGAGAGAGAGAGAGAGAGAGAGAGAGAGAGAGAGAGAGAGAGAGAGAGAGAGAGGTGTGTGGGGGTGGGGAACTCGAGACTTGTTGATCATATCAATGATTATATTTGTAACCTTGTCATCTTACGTACTTATATCCACTCAAATGTTCTCAATCTATCACGTTTGTATGCAACGAACTTGCTTATAATAGATCTATGGATCGGGCACGTTAGTGAAAGCGCCTAAGAAGAGAGAGAAAGACACTTTTTAATTGAAAAGGTTCACCAACAATGACCCGACATCAGCTTGTTTAAAGAATGACTTCCATCAATACTTGTCTTTATCGCTTGGTTCCTGTTTCTTTAACATTACGTTTCACAGGCGATGGCTTCAAATAAACGCAATTTCACCATACGAGTATCCAAACCTTTTTTCATGCAAAGGGCCCGTAGAGATAAATAAAAGTTTTTAAAAAACACATGATCACCCAAAGCCGGCATGGGGGAATAAATGAATAAAATATTTAGGCCTATTGTTGTTATTTTAATGTATTTTTCAATAGAAAAAAATACCCATTCTGTGAAGGCCTTTTGATATGGACATAGATATGTAAAACGTATTTAGAAACATTGTAAAAATTGAATAAGAGTTCTTTGAGGAAACTATTCGTGTAGGGGAGCTTCTTTTCAATGCCAGGATAATACCCAAGTATATCAACCTTTACAAGGCTAGCCATATGCGAATATGTTCCATACAAATGCTCTGGGCCTGCGGATCTATTCTACCCCGGTCCTTTATAAGCCCGACAATAAACCCCCTCGTGGCTCTATTTGTCTTATTGTTAACAGTTTCAAAAGCATTCTCTCCGTCAACATATAAGGGGACACCACTCATTCATCAGCTTATCAAAACACTCCATTGGACTGTATTGTGCATATAATTCGAAATTCCCAGCTAAAGAGAGTATCGGATTGGTGTAGTGGGTGAATGTGTTCGGAGTTACAAGAAAAGTTGATACATTTTTCAGTGAAATTTTGGAAACACTAGAGAGTAATAAGCCAGTCCGTTTAATTGCTGAGTGATTTGAATCTTGCTAAAGTAAGGTAGTATATTTTGGTTTCATCGTGCGTCCTGGTATCTGGGGGTTTCTGTAAGGCCTATGATGTTGTTCATGCATTTAAACTCTCTTTGAGTAAGCTGTCATTTATCTCTCTAACTGATGCATTATCTGTGTAGAATCTGACGACTTTATTTCAGTGTGTAAACGGAAGTCGTTACAAATGTCACAAGGTCATCACAGATGCGCGATACTGCAACTAGCATCAGCTTGACAATCTAGATAACATTGAGATTTAAGAGCTTTGGGTTTTTTTTGTGATTGTGTAACCTGAACAATACACCTTGATTACACGGACATGCTGCCGGAGAGAACCCCACGCAGTCGCATTGTGAGGCTGAGATTGATACAGACGGTGCCATGTTTACCGATATTTCAAGTTCACAAAAGATGTGCAGACGACATATAGCCGTTGGTATCAACAGCATGTATTTAACAGATAACTGGAAAAAAGCTTCTCTAATCGATTATTTCAATTGTTTAATCGTGATTTGTTTGCAAACTAGTGATATAAAATCAAATATGAACGTCTGTTTTCTATGAATACACACGCCCGACAGAAGCTTTACTACAGACCTTATCAAAGAGAATTAATTTTATGTTCAATTTTTGTTACTTGATGATGACAAATCTATTAACAATCGTCATTCATAGAGTAAGACAAATAGTTCCACCTTAGAACAATTGAAAAACAACAGGGATATCAATCAAGAAGCAACACCCCTCCCTCTCTCTCTCTCTCTCTCTCTCTCTCTCTCTCTCTCTCTCTCTCTCTCAGACACAAGTTACACAACCTTGTCGACATTTTCTTCTACAGCTCGTGTGCCTTGGTCGTCCAGAAGGTAACGTCTTTTTCTCTGTTTTTCAGATTAATCAGCAGATAATATTCATCACAAGTAATAAAACGATTGCGGAATGAAAAGGATGACTATACCTTACGAAGCTACCGGAAAATTCGCCCCATTGTTTAGGACAGAGGAGCTGCTATTTTATCCCCAAGTGAATATTTTCACCAGAAGAAAGCCCCAAGACAGATTCGGTAACAATAAGGCAAAGTTTCTATAGGGGCATTGAAAACTTGGGCCACAATACAGCATGTTTTATTCCCTTCCCCATTGAAAACGATGGAAAAGTGATACCTACTTTCCTAACAAAAACATTATGTGACTGGGGCGCGTTTTGTCCGCAATAAATTAAAGGTGTATCGAATGTTAAAATTATTGTGGTGAAAAAATGTAATAATCTTAATTATTCGCAACTTCTCGTGCATGGCGTTAAGGCGTGTGTATTCTTTTTCCTTTCGCCCAGATTTTAGTTTTTAGTGGATTATTTCATGAGCGAATGTGTTGTGAATAACGAAGAAAATTTGTGGATTATTAAAATTCTCGACAGTTTGCTGATGGTTCCCGACGAAATCCTACGGAAGAGGAAACAGGTGAGAATTCTTTTGTACCTCAGAGAATACTCATAGAATTATCTTACTAAAGGACGTAAAGATGTTTACAAGATCCACTAATCAATACCTTAGAATTCAAGAGACACTTTCATCGTGTGCTTTTAAATGAAAGAAAAAAATGTCATCATTAACGAATTAAAAGATATGAAAGGGTCATACGCACTGGAAATGAGGGGTGTGTGGTGTGTGTAGTGGGGGGAGGGGGGTATGGTTTAATCTCTGATAATTGAAGTTCATCAAACGGTTGGAAATTTACACGAGAAGCGTGCCCAATATATTTCTTTAGGGGACCGCAAATCAAGAACCACCTGCCACTTAAATGTCAACAAAACAGTCCTTTCACCTAAAAAAAAAAAAAAGAAAAAATGGAGGTCGGCACGACTCTAAAGACGACTGTTTTCATAAGATCTTCAGTAATCATGTCAAAATTAAAAAAAAACTATAGTAGTGTCAAGTTTTGGATTCACTGGATCGATGGAGAGTATTTTCTAGGAAGTGTTAAGATCAATGTATCCAATAGGCTAGGGTTCTGGCCTTTGCAGAGTTCTTGGACATCTATAGGCCAGTCGAAAGTTCAGACGGCAACTGGCTCTTGTTGTTCAGATAATAGATAATGAATAAGAAACAAATCTCATCATATATTTTAAAATGCACATCTTAGGTGATTCTTTTTTTTTGCCTACTGATGGTGTCATTGATGTATGAGAGCACATTATGTTACATGCATGTACATTGTACAAGTTGGGGCGATACACACCCACTGTGTATTTAATTCACCTCCAAAAGTGTCCATGTCATTCCAAACAAAAATTAAGCCTGCATGTGTCAAAACGCATGGCCTTAGTTTAACATATATAAAAAAGAATTATATTGTCACCAAATAATAAATAAGCCGAATAATGACAATCAATTTGTGATTTTAAAAAGCTTAATGTGACGTGTGGAAGAAAGAGGCATAAGGATATGCATAAAAGGAAATCTTATCATTGTATTCATTCACATGGATTTCATTCCTTATTGTACTCTAATGCATTCATCAAATCACCCATTAGCGTTTGTCGTGTATAGTTATCACGTGATAGTATAAAAGGAAGAATATTGTTATACCACCATCATTTGTATGATACAGAAGTGACCCAATATTCCGAATCGGTTTAAGGAGGTTGATGCTCATATTCAGGAATAAGGAAATCTTGATCTTGGAGCTGGTTGGAATATGTGGCATTGAGGGAGGTTTTGTAGGGGAGATGTAATTGTTTTGTGATTTCAGCAGGATGATTTTGTTAATATCAACAGCCTGCTTCAAGCAAAAATATACACCACATTCCCGATTCCTGCTTTTATTTTCGGAAAAAGGTTTCCAAATAATTTAGATTTGTTTCCGACCGCCTTAAAAGTTTCTTTATACCTATCTTGTCAAGTAATATCGTAATGTCACCTTAACTGTTCTATGGAAACCGAGGGGATAAAAGCTGAATGAAGAGGAAAATATTTATATGCCTTAATAAACTGTTTAATGCCGCATGTCAATATTTAAACAAGACGGCACCTGTCGTCTGGCCTGCGATTTTCTAAATCCAAACATTTTTTGTGTATTGTAGCTTGTCCCTTAATACCCACCCTCCCCTTTTGAAGGCGCACAATACGTTTTAAAATGATACAAAAGCGTGGAGATTGCTTGGCAATAAACCGTACCTTTTAAATCACACTCTTTTCAGTATTTAATATCAGATCCACCACAGATCCTGCGCTCTCTGTGGAATAAAAGGCACTGACTTCTTATAAGAGCTCTATTATAAGCCTCTTGTTTTCGCTTTGAATGCATTTCTTGATTTACATATCACGTTTCAAAAGGCAATAGAGTAACCTTTTTGAATTAATACATTTTAATACAAACTTTAAAGCTGGGCTATGTATTAATAGGAGAAAAGGGTATTTATCAAGTATACAATGAAAATAAAGACATTATGAATGGTCCATTTAAAGCCGCTATTATTTTATTTGTTATTTTGTATCTTTTGATGGCTATGCGAATTGACACCCTAATAAAGAAATAATTGTGCAGTTATTAATACCTTGCTTGAAGAATCTGTGAGTTTTTCAAATCCCGAATAGTCCAAGGTTTAATGCCAGTCGATTAGAAGCCAGAAAATTGTCGAAATACCTTTGTTAGTCTTGAATGAAAGCAATGGAGTTCAGTTTCTTTTAAGACTTGGGTCGAGAAAAGCTCGAAGTGATACGGGCGGAACAAAACTGCTTTTGTGTGATTCTTTTGGATATATTGTGTCGTGTTGGCAGCCTTTAGTACATGAAAGGATGGCCGAACATGTCTGGCGAAGTTTATCTAAATCACTGATAATAACTTTTATGTTGCATTAGAAACTGTAATAATAGTGTTTTATGGCTGTTAGAAAGAAGTTATTGGTAAGCGCCGATATGATTCTAAGAGGGGAAAAGACCCCGTATTCATGGATTTGTCCCCCATTGAACAGATTTGAATGAAATCTGGCATATCAGTGATTCAACACAGGAAAACCCGATCCGATTTATATTTCAAAACAAGCGAAAGTGCAGCCAATCTGCGGCTGGGGGTACAGTGTTTTGAGTCTTGTTCGTGGAGTAAATTTTTGCGGCTGTTTTTCGTTAATTAGACACCTCCGATGTTTGGATTAAGTTGTGTACGTGATTATTTTTCCTTATTGGGAATTAATTTGTTTTGTATGTGATGCTGCTGTTGATATTATATGGATTATTCGGTATCACAGGTAAGCGACAAAGAAAGATAACTGTAGTGTCATCTAGAGCTCTTTGTAGAAAGAGCGATAACTCTAAAATATTTCAGAAAATGTCTTCGTGTTTTCCAGTATATTTTCTTAAATGGCAAGTTTAACGGAGGAGATTAGATTTTTATCAAATTTTATAGTTACTAAACCAGTTGTTAAGAAATAAATTAACTTATATATTTAAAAATAAGAATAAAAGAGATAACCTTCCACTATAGGACCATGTTATATCCAAGAGCGTTGTAAATTCGAATGCTCAAAATTGGATTGAGGTTTTATTTGAATAAAAATCTCTTGAGTGATTGGATGCTAATAATAACGATGATTTAAAAAAAAAAAAATTATTTGTTTTGGGCAAATCAAATAAAAATGAAACAAAAATTTTAAACAAATGGTCAGCTATGGACAAAGGGAGGTAATTCTAATTAAAATACAAATGGAATTTTACATACGATAAGTAAGAGTTACCTCTCTTACCATATTAAAACCAATAAAAAAAATTCACGTATTAATAGCGTCAAGTCTTCCATTAAGTTCAGTTGAAAATTGGGTAAGACTCACTAGTTCTTCACATTTTGGAGGAGAAAACCTCCAAGAGCAAATTCATCTACTGAAAAGTATTTAGGATATGCGTTGAATTGTATATTAATTTCAAATAAATTTTTAAAACAATTTTCTTGCAATCAATAAGTTCACTAGCTAGCATGCTGTCGTTAGCATTATTTTTACCTTTTCTTTATTCTGGGTGGTATTTCTTCTCAATGTGGCAATCTTGTTTGGCAACTCAATTAATGAAATTGCATGCATTTGCCAATTTCCGTTACATTAAATTGATTTTATTTCTTAATCTTCCCGCATTCCATATAGCCCATTAACCGATACAATAATATTTTAACCTGGACCGCTAAATTTTATCCCCAATTATGTCTATTCATTCTGCAGGTGAAAATCAATGGCTGGTTCTCTAATGAAGTCCAACAAAAAACTGGCCGGTGTCTGTTTGAAGGACAGACTTACGTCATTTTCGGTCAGAAGGTGTTGATTTCGGCACTTCTAGCGGTCAGAACTGGGGCATTGATAACGACTCGATAATGAAATCAACAGTTTTTGATGATAATTGGTCTGTAATACCCTGTTTATAGATCTCTGGCATCTACAGGTGTCTCATTTATTTATATTAATTGCGATGTATTAAAAAAGCTAACATCGATATTTCCTTTAACATGCATTATTAGGTGTGAAAACACCTTTCAAACACAAGTTATTGTATAATGACTATTGTAATAGTACATGGTAAATGATAGGTACAGTTAGAGAGAGAGAGAGAGAGAGAGAGAGAGAGAGAGAGAGAGAGAGAGAGAGAGAGAGAGAGAGAAGTGTTACTTTTTAATTAATATCCCTCTTGTTTTTCAATTGTTTTAAGGTGGAACTACCAAGTAATTATAATGATTATTGTAATAGTACATGGTAAATGATAGGTACATTTAAAGGAGAGAGAGAGAGAGAGAGAGAGAGAGAGAGAGAGAGAGAGAGAGAGAGAGAGAGAGAGAGAGAGAGAGAGAGAGAATTTTTTCTATTTGTCTCAAATCAAAGAATAAGCGTCCATTGTTGACTCGATTCTCAATCAGTCAAGACGAGAACTCAATTTCAGTAGAAGGACAATAGGAATACCGATGTTGAGATTTCAAGGAGACTAGAAGACGGAATGACAAAGGTGGATTTTCCTTGTCGTCCCAGCCAAGTGTAATTACTTCACAAATTAAAAATGGAAAATCAAACACTCGCTTCTATCTACTAAACACAGTCGAAATTGTCTTGTGAAAATGCTATGTCAAAAAAAAAAAGTAAAACATACTTCATAATATTCATTTATTGAAACTGGGCGTTTATGTGTGTTGTTCGGTCGTTCCGCTTCAACACGCGATAAGAAATAGTTCTTTGTCGGGGGGATTTAATTTACAGTGTCCCGGCGAGGGGGCCCAACCCGCGCATAGCGCTTCATTCAGGTCCACCGCTAGAGTTTTGTTCTTGTTCCATTGTTCGAAACGGGTAACTTTTATTCCAATACGTAGATTTAGGTCGAAACAACTCGGGGAGTAGTATGGAGAACTTTGGTGTCCCCCCTCTTACGCAAATGAAGAAGAAGAAAAAACCAACACAGTTTTGGAGTCTGTAATTTTGAGCATAGACGGTTTCCTTATTTTCTGTAAATATTTCCCCCTGGTGTTCAATGGCATTGTTTGTGTTACTCTACATATGTCAATAAGAGAACTTTTCTCACGCCACGGACCGACCATTTCCATCAGTCGTTCGTTCCTCCAACCGACACGTAATTGACAAAAATATCATAATCACAAAGGCTTCTTAGGAAAGATTTTTTTTATCAATAATATTTTAATAGTAGTTCTATAGGAATGAGCTCTGGCAGCTATTGTTAAGCAGTCAGGGCTACTTATTAAATCAATAGAAATATATAATTTTCAAATCTCGCACCTCAGTCAGTTTGTCACTCTTACATATTTCCTTAGATTTAATTTTGAATTTTTTATGAAATGCAAACACTCCAATTCATTGTTTGTATTATGGAACTATTACCATGCCACAGTTATGATCTTCATACATAGGAGGGTGGAAGAAAATGGAATCTTTCTCTTACAAAACAATATGTTTTTTTTTCATATTTTTTTATATTGCATAAAATATTAATATTCATTAAATTTTATTTGCATTTCAAAAAGTATACAAATATTTTCAAATCAGAAATTGTAAACTTGCCGAAATTTAAACATAATTTATATAGTGTGTGCCACCTCTCTCTCTCTCTCTCTCTCTCTCTCTCTCTCTCTCTCTCTCTCTCTCTCTCTCTCTCTCATTGTGAAATTATAGAATACTAAGACCGTCATGTGCCGAAACAAATATTTTTTAAACTGAAATAAAATATCAATTGATTAAAAAGAAAATATGACGTCTCCTTTTGGTCAAGCAAGCCAACTGTTGCCGCTCATACGATCTGGAGCGTCTACTAGCTTCCCCAAGTGTCTGTAACAAATCTACAAATTCACAATAGCCCATTGTCAACTCTATCAACTCGTATCAGGAAATATGAGAAGACCCAACTCTGTACAAATTAATCAATCTAATATGAACTGCCGAATCTATTCAATATTTAGCTGCATTTTCGTGCATATTTTATGTTTTTTTTCTCTGAAGGGTTCAATCTCTTGAGAGTCAAGAACAAAATTTACTAAATACTGAATAAAATTTAAAATTTTTGTTATTGTAATTAAAAAAAAATGAGACTTTGCTATTATATTGATTTTAATTTACAAACACAACATTGTCTCTACTGTTTTTGGACAAAAAATTAATATCAAATATAATTGACTTGCATATATATTTAAAGAATGGTTGTATTTATTTTGTTTATAAATTTTCAATTTGCATTTAAAACTCATTTGATGAAGAATAACGGTTTATTGATTTCTATAAATATAATTCTTTGTAGATATGTACAGAGTATCTCTATCTTTGTATTAAATATTAAATAAAGAATCTCTTGAAAATAATTTATTGCATTTTTTTCCACTAAAATTTTTTCACCGAACATTCGGCATGCTCTCAATAATATTTTTTCTTCTTAAGTTTCGATAGATGTATTCTGTGACGTATCTAGTTTAGAACGAGTCCGTGTAATCATCTACAAAACCATATACATGTCAAACTTCTGAAAAGACTCTCTTCTTAATTCATCAAAAAACAAAACTAGTCTGAACGAAATGAAAAAGGAGGTTCGCAAATTTGTTTTTGGTTTCCAATGAGCTCAGCAACGGGAAGAGAGATGGGCTTTTGGGGCTCTGTCGGCCGAAAAGATGCGCGGGGGCTTTTGACGGGTAAATTGTTTGGAACACAAAGGGTCTCTGACCGGACCACGATGGGGCTATCTCAGATGTCAATTGCATGCAGGGATGCTCTGGGCATCGTGTTCGTGTTGACTTCTGAAGACAATGCCTGTCTACAGGGGCGCAGTGTGAAACAAGTCCCCGAGGTCGGGAGCCGTGCCGCGGGTCTGCATTCTTGCACAGGAACATATCAGTAGTCCGACCTGTTACTCGCATCTCACGTTATCCATCGCTTAAAAATTGTCTTACCCGAAATGGCTTCCTATATATACAAAAATGTATAATGTTACATGTTCTTTCAAATTAACTTCAAAGACAGTTATAATTGTTCCTGTAGGAAATACTGTCGGTCAAGACGTTTTAAAAATTCCAAAGCCCATTTTTTTTAAACAATATTTTTTATAAGTTGTTCAACTATAGACTTTTTTAAATGCATGGATTATGAGTCAGTTTTAAAAATGTGTACCTAAATTCTTAATACTGGAGTGACAAATCTAATATACCCATCAATAAAACCCCGTGGTCAAACTAATCACCGGTGCAGCCCTCGCACTTAAAGATACGGGTCAAATATCGCGCTCCCATCTCAAGAGTGTGGGAATTTCAATATATTTATTTGTAACAGTTTGAAGTTAATATTGATCCGGATGCTGGCCACTCATTGTCACTATAGTAACAAGTTATTTACATTTCTTAATCTTTAAAATAATATTCCGTAATGTAGCGGCGTACTTAGCCTTTGAAGAGCGTGCGGTGATTTTTTTTGATTTCCAATAAGGTCTCCCAACTTGACAGCAGACTGTTTTCGCCTATTTGTTTTGGATGAAGTAATGCTATCATTATTTGCATTCATTACGCTATTTACCATAAGTACAGTTGGGGGCTTATTTTCCTCCGATTGAACATACCGTGCGGTGTACCTTAAACATGCTAACAAACAGAACGATTGATTACACCTGAGAGCCAGTCTACTGAATCCTGGCCCTTTTCTGGCTACCATTTTCTCATTAAAAATTGCAACTTGGGGTGGTCAGTATTTCTTTATATTTATTTTTTTTTTCATTTCTCATTTTCTTGGAGAGGTGAATCAGCACACTAATTTAAAGTTATTTCCACTTAATACGGAATCATCCCGTCCGGGAACTGGAAACAAATCGTTCAACATTTTTATTTTAATCATATTTGGAATTGGGTTTAAGTGTAAATCTGTAAATCCACTTCGAGTGGGGACCGGGAAAGGGGTCACCACAGTTCAGCGAGCCTCAATGAAATTTGATAAATGAAGCCCCGAGCTATGCCGCTTCATCGGGTACCCACCTGCACGCAATATTCTGAAGGGCTCAAATTACCTGAGTGTCGGATTTGCCAAGGGTATCCAGACTATTTTCATAACAGTAATTGTATTTTCAAATGAAATATTTTTCTTTCCCTATCGAATAATTGTTTGCCCGTGTCAACATTCATAAACGACAAAATAGGTCTACCCTTTTCATCGTCCAGTCAAAATAAATACTTTTTTTTTGATTTGGTTTGAATAGCATTTGCGGCATTAGTACAATATATAAAGCTCAATAGTATACAGTAAATCGTATTTATTTTACCATGTTACAGTAGGAAAACACATGGAATTCAACAGATTGGATTCTGTTTTTAGATCGATCTTGCAAGAGGGCTTTTTGCGGTCATGTGACTTTTGGCACCCTGTAATTCCGATAGTAAGCCGGGTTTTTTTTTCTGCGTCTAGTTTTTTGCCCCTGTCTAATGTCATCCTTTACAAAAGAATTCCCAAATACTTCTCTGTTTAAATCTGCGTTTTATAGATAGTTGTTTAATAAACCTTGATGTCGTTAACATTTTAACGATATTTTAAGCAAAGGAATTTACATTTTAATTCAATCAGTCTTTTCTATCTGGCCTCAGAGTATTCATGTTCCGTCCCGATACCCACTTGTACTCTAGGAATCCATCAATTCTCCGATGCCATGCAATTTAGGCAGGGAGCGCAATAAAACACCCTAACGGATTCAGTGGTCATGCGGCCGTGTTAAATCTCGGACATCTATCAAACGGACCGACGTTTGATTATGGCCAAAGGGTGTAGGGACACCTTCAAAACGACCTATGATGGAATCTTAATTCAATTTTCGGTCTTTGCCAATTACGGCCATGATCAGTGTTACCGCGGTACCTGGGTCTTTGGTTATGCAATTCACAATGGGCACCCTGGGTAGATTTGCTGCATGAACTTTCTCTGACTGTTCAAATGTCCATCATTTCTTGCAAGACTTTTCAAGGGGGCTTGGATAATCGTAATCTTTCCAGCAGCGCTTGGGATGAAGTAGAATTGATCATGCAGAGAAAAAACTGTTAGAATACCCGAACTTTTGAGTGGTACACGGGTACTGTTTCGACCGGAAGTAATCTGACTATAATGAGATGACCGTACCGAGGGGAAAAAATAAAACCGGAGATGGATGGGAGAAAAACATTTGGGCTTTGATTTATATGGCCAGTCGATCACAATGAAAGACGTATTGGCCGACCAGAGCTAATCTCCAAGAAGCAATTCAGATGATAATTATTTGAAGACCAGTCATAGTTTAGATGGTCTTTCTCTCTGCACCTGCGCAAATTAATGTATTTTACGTACATTTTTTCCTGGTCAGTTTTAATCAATGGTAATTACCTAGGTCAAAACCGGAAAAGCGGAAATGTCATCTTGATTGTCAACACTCCCATTAAAAAAGTGGTGGGGGGGGGGGGTTAGTAGAGAATTTTAAATTTGTAGAAATGGTGGTACGTGTATATGTGTATGTATGACTGTATGGCAAATATTGTTTAGTGTTTTCTTAATTGAAAGTACATACGCAATATACATTTTATGGGGGGAAATCATGTATTAGTTCACTTCTATGATGGGCTACAAACACCTCAGCGAACTTACGAACTTCTGAAAAATTCCGATTGTGTGTCGGGCCGAAAGGCAAAATAGAACTACCCTTGAATTTGTCACGCCAAGGCGTAGCTTAAGGAGAAATAAACACACGCAAAGCATACAAAATTACACTCATTAGAAGGAGATGGCTATTCTTACAAAATCGGCAATGACATGTCTCCAACTTAGATGCCCCGATAAGACCAGAGAGATCATTAAAGCTAATTATATGTACACCACATATTTAGGCCAAGATGGATGAAGGGTACTGTCCCGAGTTTATTGGGTAGCTTTCGAAAGCCCCCCATTATGTCGGTAAAATCCAAAGTTATCTTTAAAAGTGAAGTATAGAAGTTTGTTTTTCATATTAAATCAAGTTAATTCAGCATATTGTGGATGCGTAGTTAGATCGAAAATTCAGAAATATTTTAAAAGTTGCAGACATTTCTATGGGTGGCCTTAATCCCTTGGGACACCGTGACAAAGCATCGAATTATTCAACATACGTGCATTTAAAGATGCTTGTGACAAGAAACGGGTAACCTCTTTTTTTTTAAATCTAGAATATCTGGAGAGGTTTATAGCTATTTAGATACCAATCGCGATAACATTTGACAGATACTTGAAGCAAACTCATCAACGTGACGTATCAAGTTTCATATTCATATCAGTCGATTTTTCGTGGCTGTCGATCCCGATCCTATATAGCCAACGACAACCCTATCTTATTTTTTACTGATCTTATCTGGACATCAGCTCTTGGTCTGACGTATAATGGTAATGCTGTTTGAGAGAAATTACATAAAAGTACACGACTCGCACCCGAGGATCAAGTTTCATAATTTCTACGGTTGCTTAAATTCAGAAGTGTATCGTAATTGATTATGGCGAGAGTGTGCAGAAAATTATCCAGCACAAACAAAGGGAGACTGGGTTTATGACGACTGTCAAGTTTACTGATTTAACAGCAGATGTCTAGTTAAAAACTTGTTGATTATTTGAGGGTAGTATCCTCTACATATAGACACGAGACGATTTATTATTTTTTATATTTAGCGAAATGAAACTATCAAATTCTGAAAGAAAAAAAATCACAAAACGAGCGATGGTCATCAATCAAAGCGTTACCTAATCCGGGATTTGCAGATTGTCTTGATAACGATATTAGATGTCATTTCATATTGAGTCCGAATTTATGTTTTAAAAAAATTCATAGCATGTAAGTGAAAAGAGATTTATTTATAAAAAATAAAAAATGTTCATTTCAATGACAGAGGTACTTTTAGAAATTAATTAGCCCAAGAATTTTATATAATCATGGGGGCTTAAAAATTCATTTCGTAATAGTGCATAAATATATTTTAAACAAAACTCGGGGTATCGTTGAGTTCTCCAGTCTCATTAGAAATATCAATTAAATTTGACAGTTTGTCATAGAAACACGATACAGGGTCTTTGGCCACCCAGGCCGAACCCCTGTACAACTTTATTAGTAAGGGGGAAAAACAGTCCTTAATGAAAATATGACAAAATTTGGCATGCCTCAATTTAGGCCCTCTATCCTAATATTTTTGGGAATAGAAGTTTAATGGCTCGGAAAACAAGTTTTTTCACATCTTGAATGCTGAACAAAAACAGAGGGAGGAGAAATTTGACAGGCATTTAACACGACCATATATAATTATTATGATTTCACAATTACACTTCTCTCTGGGACACTATATTTCTTTCTTTACTGCCTTCCAATGCTTCTATTGTGCGGCTTTCTAATGCCCATGAAATGCTTGATTTTCTATATATCTCTAAGTGTTAAAAGAGATTGAGATAATTGCATAGTGAGTTGAAGCTATTGAGCGGAGTTTTATATACTCCACAACGGTGTAATTTCAGATTCCATGATGTCAAGCAATTCTCAATGACGTACTTTAATTCAGAGTAATATGCAGTGGTTTTATAATTTGAAAATTTAAAAAAATATATATCTTATATAATTTTTCGTCTCTGCTTGTGTTCCCTTTGAAATGTTCAATGATATTCTGTTAATATTGTCCCTTCAAGGGGTCGTTCCAAAAAACGTTCTAATTCCATTTACGGTTATTTTATTACATAACAAACATGTGTAAAGATGTTCAGATATCGGCCCATCTTTGTCGGAAAAATAAATAAACACGAGTCAAAATGGATTTACCGTGTGACAAGATGGTGATAATTATCTAACGGCATTGTCTCCCCTCACGCGAGTGGAAAGATAAAATGTAGAATCGAAAACGATAAAAACGAAAGAATTCCGATTTAGTCGGGTTCTAAGAGCACAGATAGGAATCGCTTGACAGTTACATTTTGACAGACTATAGTGGCACTTTTTTTTCGACATCAACCGTAGATATAGACATATTTACATTTATTAAAGTATAGTAGATATGCACTGACAAATTTTAAGGAACTTATACACGTTTTTTTATAGATATAATTCGGTAGAATTCATTAACTTTATTTCATTTTATTTAGACCTTTCTCTATTCCACTTTAAAAGCTCTTATATTTTATGTATGGTAAATTGTTATCAAAGCAATAAAACTACAGGATGCATTTGTATTTAATTTATAAAACTTTATTTAAATTTTAAATGTCATAAATGAAAGGGCTGTTAAAATTTGATATGCAAATTTTATGTCTCCTCACCGCATTTTAATTTCTTAATTACCCGTAAAAACACCTCTTGAAACAAAAAATCGATCGTGAGTTTTGAGGGAGTTTTATGCAATTCCTAGCCATAACAGCAGAACATTTATGAGAGGGAAGACAGAAAAAAAAATTAAACGGTTTTTAAAAAAAATGTTGATCAATTTTGCCTTATCGGACACCAAAATATTACCGATCATTAGTAGCCGCTCTCCTTAACTTCTCGATGAGCGAACGGCATCGGAAATCATAATAAATATTTGAACCTTGTCTCAGAGGACTTGGATTCGCTATTAAAGAGCACAAAAGACTAAGTGGAGCATTGTGTTGCGAGCACCGAACGTCGATGGTTTAACTTTAAACTTTACCTTTTATCGCCATTGCTTTGGGTTGATGATAACAATACACCTGTACCATAAACTCGTATCAGGGGAGAGAACAAATTACGAACAACTGCATTTGTTAATTTTTTATTCATGCGATGAATTCCTAGTGGATCTTCGCTCCAGTCGCATCATTGGCAACAATTAAAAAAAGAATCCCGGATCGTCAATGGCGGCATTGTCCCCGCCATTATCGCACGACAATAGGATTACAAATTCGCTGAGTGATAACTGCATTGAGTCTTTCATTTAAAGTTTCAATTCTGGGTTTTTTTTCTTTAAACGTTAATAAGGTACATATATTCTTTTATTATTATTCATCAGACATCATTGCAGTCGTACGAAACTAACGAGCCAGCTAAGCGTTAGCGGCCGTTTTCTGTTAAACTTTTTTGGATGAAAAAGAAGTCTCGTTTTCTTCGCAGCAAGTTTTTAGGTGCACAGAAGTAGAAATTGAGGTATTTCATACGTATATAAATATAAATTCATACCTATATAAATTTCATAAGTAAGGAACATGAACGTAAAATTCTTGCCCTTTCCTTTTTGCAGTTGCAAAAAGACAAGGTAGGTCTTTTAGGGCAGATTAATTCTGGTGGTCGTGCAAATATTATGCGTATGGTTCTAACAACATGATCTTGGAAAACATGCATGCAGTTTTGATTGATCATGATCTTTCCTACATAATTATAATGTAATTTCAATTCATATGATATAGTGACAATGAAATGAAAGCCGTTTTTTTCAACTAAAGTAAGAATACAACGACTGTTTAAAGTACCTATTTTGATTTACCAAAGTAAGATCTGTATACACAGTGTTATTCTCCAGGTCTTTATTAACAAAAGACTTATTATTATTACTGGAATTTATTTTTATCGTTTGGTCGTCATATTTTAACATTAACATGCTGCATCAGCCATCTTGATTTATGGTAGGTTTGTATATCTGCCAGCCTGTGTTTTTCTTCACGTTTGCCGCTATCATAAAAATATCATATTTCAATTTGACAAATGCAGAAGAATATATCAATATAATCGCGACATTCTCCAATGTTTTATGACTGGAAACCGTATTCTTTACCCCACTTCCGCCCTGAAAACTCAATAGATATTTGGTGAAGCCTAAAATTTTTAATTTGCTATTGTCCCAATCTTCAATTCCCGTCTGATGCAAAAACTCAAATCATGTCACAATCTTGTGTCTTGTTTAAATCATGTGTGAAAGATTCAAATTATGCGAAACCATAAATAATAATTTCGATTGGGTTCGGGGATTGGATAATTGAGTCCACACAACAAAAGTAATTGTTCTGCTTGTACAGATTTCTGCGATATCAGGATGAAATGTTGGGCTACATTTGCGATGTTCAACCAATGATATTAGTTTTATGGTTAAAAATTAAGCAAAAAGAAAAAAGAAAAGAAATGCAAGTGATATTTTAAATGGAAGGAAATATGAAAATAAGACATAAATATTTCTAGTTTTAACCTTCGCAAAATCGGCGTGTATTACACGGAAATATTTCTCCTTACTTTAAGTTTGCCAATTGTCGATATCCGATACGACATCCAAGCCGGTTGTCACGCGATACAACGTAGCAGCAGCACTTTCAAACTTATTTGTTTCTGGGTTTTTTTTTTTTTTAAGCGATATCCGTTGATAAGACCTTTCGTAATACTTCCAAAACAATCTCGATGTCTTTAATTGAAGCCGTATAAGTGCTCCACGCATCATGATAGTTATCAACTAATGAGAGAAAAATTTGTCAGATCTATTCGCAGGTTTAAAAAAAAAAGTAATGCAGAAATTTTGCATATCATTGTAAATACGGCTCTGTGTTGCATCGCTGAATTCCGAGGAATAATAAATATTAACAACCCTTTTTAAAGATCTAAAATATGTTCTCTCTAGTTTTTTTAACCTTGCAAAAAATCTACTTTTCATATCCATGGCTGTGGAACAGTCACCTTAAAATGTCTGTTGATAAGAGGAAAAAGGTATTTTGATTCATTTAGCTTAACTGCTCGATAAACGCCCGACAAATCCTCTTTGAAAGCCCGCTATATAATTTACTGAGGAAAGTACACTGTGTGGGTAAGGGATACATAGGAAGCTTTTGTATGTAGTTACAATGCCATTGTACGGGATTTGATTATAATGATCTAATCGGGCTCGTTATACACATTAAAATGAAGAGATGACTTTAAACATTACTGACCCGGTGCCTTTGCTTTGCATTGAATACCCTATTCAAAATCTCTTCAATGTATCTTTTGTATACAAATCCATGAATGAAATATTTTCACTGAAAAGAAATAAACAACCTACTATAGTAGGTTGGTTTTTACACATTTCCTTACGAGCTTTTAATTTACATGTACTTTACCTGCCTGGTTTCTGAAAAGGGATAAATAAGGTGACTATGAAGATTAGGGAAAACCCTTTATTTTTAATGAAATTCATTTCAACGATGATTTAAGATTGGGGGAAAAGAACCTATGGATAATCAGAATCACCATTTAAATTGTATTTTTTTTTTTTTTATTTTTACGAAAAGCGTAAACTTGATTCTTATTTCTATAGTTATCACTTTACTATTTTGTACAATTTACATTGTACAATTTACATTCTACAATTTTTAACAAGTATCGTCAATATTGAGTGAGTTTTTTGTACACCAGGGAGATTTTACACCCAAAATAAGACGTGGTTTGGTTCTTTTTTGCTACCGACATACATGTACAATGACGTCTGTCTTTGACCCGCGCCAGCGAAGGGACACGGATGTAACATAAGATGTTTCATAAAAGATCTAACATGCTATTAAATTTAATTCGTTGTTACATAACCGTCTTTTCTCAAGGTCTCTCTCTCTCTCTCTCTCTCTCTCTCTCTCTCTCTCTCTCTCTCTCTCTCTCTCTCTCTCTCTCTCTCTCTGTCTTTTCTCTCTTATTCTCTCTCCCTCTCTCATCTTATTATTTTTTTTTAAATTAAAAAAAACCCAACCAACAACGTAGACATTGGTTCCATGTGACTGCAGTGCAGTTTCCGGGACTGAAACTTAAGATATGCATTACTTATGACTTGGCTGAAAACGTGATGAGGAAAAAATTAATGATTGGAACACCTTGCCGAGATATGATCGCGCGCTCCAATATCAGCCAACGGTTCCCGTTCACTGCCCAGTGTTTCAGTCAGATTCTCACGGTCCTACGTACACCGGGGTACCTGATTATCTGGTATGCCATTTTTAACCAACTTAGAAACCCCTTCATCCATCATCTCTGCATCTCATGAATATAAATTACTTTCTGGAGAGAGAAAAAATCATCTAGCGCGGATAATTGTTTATTCGGGTATGTACCGTCGCATGATCAAGGGAAGGAAATATACTCTTGCGTCTGTAACAATAAATTAATACCAAATGAACAACTTTGGCATTCATCATCGCATCCACGTCTGTAGAGTTTTAACGTCTTCTGGGACGTCTAAGACAGTTTTTTTTTAAAATTTGATGTTGAAGCCTCATAGTCATTGCTAAGTTTGCGACCAAAAACTATAATTGTGATACTTGGTCTGTAAACTATGATACGATCTTTGGAACTTTGAAGATAGAATGGAAAACCCTGTCACTTGATTAGAGAGAAAGGAGAAATCCAAATTATTATATATTTATTAACATGATTTTGGAATTGCTATAACTCTCTCTCTCTTTCTCTCTCTCTCTCTCTCTCTCTCTCTCTCTCTTGGCCCAAGAACCCTGGACAGTACATTGGTTCCACAGGTGACCGGCCTTTAGCTTGGGATGGTAGCCACGTTGGGATTAAGTATCCAATCATCACAGCGGGATGGGTGTTAAATTGTCCCCAATTTTTCTCTGTAATCCGAACGCACCGTGTGTAGGAAGGTCCGTTATCATTTGATCGGCTTTGTCGTCCAACTCTAGTTGGAAGTATAATATAATCTGTTGTGTTTTTTTTTATTCTTCAGTCTTTTAAATGAATTTGCCTAAAAGGAAGGGGTTATATTTAAGACCTGTGGGTTCGTTGATGTCCTAAGCTGTCTCCACCGATGCCCAGAAGACTCATTTAGAATAAGAAAAGCTTGGAATAAATTGAGTATTATCCAAATATTTTGTAGAAAAACATTCGAATTGACAAAATCCTGGTTCGACTACCTTCAAAATGACCAGATTTCATTAAAAAGAGCCTTGGGCTGATACAATGTTTGTACTCTGGTATCAGATTTTCAATGTGAAAAAAAGAAGAAAAAAACTCCCGAAAACATGGAAAGACTGTTTTGGTTAAACCCTTGCTTAAAGAAGTAGAAATGCATTTAACAACGTAGATTCCAGTAAAGACCGTGTTTATTTATGTAATATACACATCCTGCTCTCCAGTTTCCCTTGTTTTTAGAAATTAACAAGTTTTCCCTCAAACCCATGCTGAAACAAGACAGGGTATGTAATAAACATTCATTTGCGGTCTGAAAGGGGGTAGTTTTCACGTCAATGTAAAATTCCAAATGTAATTGCTTGACTGAACAAAGACATTTTAAATAATCTTTATTGCTTTGTTTTTGCAGAGGTACGCAATTTTCTTACCCATTAAACATTCCTTTTACGGTCGAGAGATTTGAAATTACATATGTAATTCTGTAATTCTGCGACACTAGATGGTATAATCACCCCCATCAAAAAATTTAGACAAACGTTGTGACTCACAAAATCTTGAAAAATTAGGCTTACAATCTTTTTTTCTACCTATAAAAATAAAAATTTCAGTAATGTATCTTCTGATAAATAGCTTAAGATGTTACCAGTTTCCAAACCCGTACAGTGAATTTTAAATATATCGCACGTTTGTTGACAAACATTTTTTTGCAGTTCCGATCTTGCTGATATTTTTTCGGGTTTTTGTATTTTTTTTGAGTTTGGTACTGATTAGTCAAATAGTGGTCATCTCGACGCCAGCAGATCTCTGGGGTAGATTTCATTCCCTGGCGCCCGTGTTCCTGTTGTCTTTCCCCGTACCTGCAGTAGTTGGTCCATTTTCTATCCGGGTATATCGCGTCTGGCATTCATTCAAGGTCCCCTCTCCTCCGATTGTCATCTTAGAAGGATTACTTTACTGGTAAAGATTCCAGAGCGATACCACAGTGTCAGAAAACTCGATTGCCTACGATTTAATAGCGATTTTATCGCCAATGCCAGTCAAGTCATGTATCTCAAGAAAATCAAAGTCACAGAGGGTCACCCCTCAGAAACAATTATACCCCGATCTCAAACAAAGATTAGCCGCTCTTATGAGAAAGAATTTGTTCCTAATTAAGTCACACTTCAAAAATGAAGAAATCTATGTGCTGTACAGTTATTTGAAAATGTTCTGTTGATTTGTTGGTTTTTTTTTTTTTTAAATTCTCCAAAGTTTTGGATAGCTTTAAATGTCCAAGGTGTTAGTTAGGCCTGTTTTGCTCTCTTTTTTTTTTTTTTAAAAATCAGACTTTAATTATCTTCAAATATGATTGGAAATTCCTTATAGGAAAGGTCTGGATATTTAGCAAAGGACTGTGCATTTCTGTCATGTCAAGCTGTTTGTTCGATTGGATTATGTCAAGCAAACTGATTGCTTTTTTATATACTGTAAGATAAAAAAAAAGAAGAAATTTACAAAAAATTGTCATATCAATATTAAACCATGCAAAGACCTTGTGTTTTTGTGACCTTAATTTTGTTTTTTTGTCAATACATATTTAGAAAGTCATGCAAAAATTATGCAATGCGTGCAGTTAAGTGATGTCAAGCTATGGAAATCTTGCTTGTTAGGCTTCCATACCTTTGTCTCTCCCCCATTATGATTATTGTGGACCAAATTTACGGCTTAGAACAACCATTCAGTGAGTTTAATCGTATATGATCTTCTTCATTCAATTTTTGACAAATAATTTTTGCTATTTGGCATTTTAATGAAAGCCGGGCGACATTTATTGGATGTCTGGGCGTACGGGTGTTAATGATGCACGTACCCGTGCATAATGCATGCTAATCTTTTCATAATTGTGCTAATGCTTATGTATTTGAGGGATTAAACACGCCATTGAAATGCCCCGGATAATTTCGCCTCGATCCCTGCAGCATGGTACCCTCAATGACATAACTTAATCCAAGATAACATCTCCGGTAATTTACAGACTCAAAGCACTGTCTCCATACCGTGACACAACCCAATTTCTTGTTCTCTTTTTATGTCTTAAGTTCAAATGTCTAATTCCCCGAAAAAAAAATCATAAATGAATAACGCACTTATAGCATTAGTAATATTTTTGAATCTCGATTTCACGACCTTCGTAGGTTTTTTTCTTTAATATATAAGAAAATCTTCTATTCCATGTTTTTCCTAAGATACACTTTAGTTTCGTCTGTAGTCTTTATTCGAAAAGCGATACAATTTGTTTTTTTTATAATGAAAGAAGGGGGAAATCTTTTTATACAAATCTAATTGGGTTTGATACAAATTCAAAGGATTGCAAAATATGGCACCCCAGATTTACTTGTGATCAGTCGAGTCATGTCTAATGAAACTTTATTACAAATGGCGGTATTTGCACAGCTTGTGTCAAAATTATATATTTCTTTCTTCTTGCGGGTAAAAAACAAAGGCAATGAAGTGTAACATAAACTTGATTATGGCTGAGATTAATTGTGATAGAGGCTCTGATAAAATTACCACGACGAGCTCTTCTCTTAGTTAAAAAGATACGAGATGCCAGGGCCTCGCGTTCTTGTGCATGCATCATTTGATAACAAGACTGCTTCATTTGGCAACGAACATTTTTGATAAACGTGTTCTTTTGCCAAAAAAAAGAAAGAAAAGATACAATATGACCACGTGACTGGCATGGGTATTGATTTGATTTAAGGTTCCAATGTGATTTTTTTTAATTCTCCTCTTCTTGAAAAGAATATATAACCAAAAGTTTCTAGCTTTTAAAAGACACGTTTTTTTTTTTAAATCTCTGATCGGGGTATCGAATTTGAATCAAAATGCTTTTCAACCAGGATATGAAGAGATAAAAAATAAAACAAATATCGTATTTATCAATCAGAATGTTATGAATTTTAACAATGATATTATTTGGCGCCCTATGTTATCGCTTGTAAATAAATTACGAACAGAAGCAACGATATGATAGTAGTGGAAGATTTGATTCAGATTGGTAAAATCTATACTAGATTGAATAATAGTTAAACATCTGGGGGTTAGGTGTTGTGAAAAGCGCCTGTTGTTGTTCGACACAACACCACCATATCAATAACACTATTGAGTCTCTTTCAGCTATTCTAGAAAGAAAGCCTACATAGTGATATTTTATTGCTTCCACTGAATTATAATAGATGCTTTGCTTGTTGTTCTTCAACAATGGGTGAACAGAAATTGAATAAAAATGATTTTGATGATGATATTGAAAGATATAAAGACATGTTTAATCCATAGAGTAACACCATTTTGCATGGAATTTTCAAGAGCAAACACAAGTGTAGGTTTTCTATTTTTGTGTTTATTTTTTTGTTACAGGGAATTCTGATGATGGATTTGTGAATTGACTACCTTTAAAGACCGACTGAAAAGTAAGTAGACACCCTCTATCCTCTATGGACAGCACCGTATATACCAGTTTTGGTTAAAAACAGAATGATGTTCTTTAAATCATCAAGTTTCCGCTCATTCATCATGACTTTAAACAAAAAATCCATTTTAGAACCATTTTAACAAGACCTTGGACTTTCAGTAGGGCGTAGCTATCTATTTCTTGCGTCAAAACAAGTTAAAAATGACGCGGTTTCAAGCGAAATATGCACCGATTGCGTAGTCTTAGCTCAAAAGCCAGACAAATCTTGTAGATTTCAAAGAGCCATGGCTGAGTGACTAGCAATGAAATAGACAGGCCTACGTCACATTGCTGTTTGACACAACTACCCAAAGTCCAAGCTCTTGTTAAAATGGTTCTATATGCTGGGTTTTTTTTTAGTTTATCTTTCTGGTTTCAGGGAAGCCCGTAATATTTGGTTTTTGTAGAGTTTAGATGCATATCCTCAAAATTGTGTTAAAACTACGACAACTGTCTTGGCAACATGTCTTTGCAGAAAAATGATTTCTGCAGGATAGAATCTATATATATGTGGTTTTACATCATTTTCATACTATCCTCAGCAAATATCAGTAAGAAAAACAACAACAAAAACAGCAAAACATCAACAAGAAGGAGAAACACAATATGCATTGCTGTGTTCACTTTGTATTGCCAACGCGTGTTATCAACTACATAAAGATACTCATCAAGTATTAAAGTTATTTAGATAGAGTTTCCCCTTTAAATAAAGAAAAAAATTGAAAATTAAAAAAAAAAGGACAAAGAAATAGATAGCAATCAGTTCTGAAGAGCTAAATGCATTATTTGTCAATTAACGGTCCATGTACGAGTGCCTCGCCTAATCAAACTCACATGGAAATGAAAAATTAATTACCGTAATGAGAGAATAAAAAACATCAAACACTCAAGTGCCGTAATCGATTTGTTTTGCAATTACTTAATGACAAAATCAGGAAACACCATAAGGTATCAAGTCTCTGGATATCTTGCTGGTACCCCAAATCTCATCTGAATACGTTTTTTTTTTCACTTTTTTTTTGGTCGATCCCTGTTTTAACCAATGGAGATAAAATATATAGTGCTAAGAACATAAAAGGCGACCCGCTAGTCTTGGCTGGATGACTCGGTCTGCCGTCTGAGGCTTTGATCTTTCATATATGAAGCGTAATGTATATTTTGTGATCCCCGGGACCTTGAGATAGGGTACCTGCTGATCATGACAAGAGGCCAGCAAGATTGACTGTCGCTCGGAATATAAATTATACTGCATTATAGTCCTAATTGATTTCATTAAATATCGTTGAAAAGGCTTCATAGAAATTTTACTGGTGTTTTATTGCTCAACACATTTAAGGGGATATCTTAAACATTTTTTTTTCGTTTTGGGTACAAAGCTTTAAAATGGCTGTGTCGCAAAAATCATAATTAAAAATTTATTTTTGGTAATTGCTGTTTTATGCTGCATAAAAAGTAGTCCCTTCTGCGCTATTTGTCAGCTACAGAGAAGTACTTAATTCAAGTCTCCGGCGAGTTGGTTAGAGATGAGATCAAATGAATCGATTATGGAGTTACCTAATAGGTGAAGTAATTCTGATGCAAATTTCTACAAGTTTAGAGTGAAAAATTTAAATCTTTCCAGCAGGTGATGAAGGTGTTAGCATTTAACTCGAAGAAAAAACAACTTTTAGAGATGGAAAGATGTTCAAGATAAAAAATTTCTCCGATTACTATCGTCGGTCGTGTCTTCAACACCTGTGTATCTCTCTCTCTCTCTCTCTCTCTCTCTCTCTCTCTCTCTCTCTCTCTCTCTCTCTCTCTCGTAATCTGTGAAAACTACTAGAGACTCCCAATATCCAAGCAATCCCAAAATTTCCCAGTAGATTTTTTCCACAAGCTCAGATGAGACGGGATTTATTAATAAACAACACTCAGACCGTCATTTGAGAGCTTACATATTGTACGAGCCCCCCATCTCGCGCTAACATTCGTGATACACATCAATACGGACCTAATTAGGCCCGATTTCAGTGCCGAGAGCTGCTAGACGATTGAAGATATCGCCAATTTAATGCCGTGTTCACAAATTACTACACATGTTGGCAGATAGAAAACTGTGATTGTCATACCATAATTGGACATCTCTATTAGATCACCTTTAACCACATAGATAATGAGAGGATCATTAAATTACAAACAAATTCCCTCCTTTTCCCGTTTCCCCCACCGATTTTATCACGTGGAGGCATCAGTTGGACCCCCCAATCCTGAGGGTTTTGTGGGTTGGGGGCTGATATTGTTAAGGTGTGCTTCCCTGCTACTCGTAGGCGTATGACTACTCAAAGGTGTTTTCAACGCCGGAAAAACCACTTGCACATCTGATTCCATTGGACATTGCAACCCAACTTTGCACGCGTTATTTATATAAGGTCGATGCATTGGATACTATTACATTTACAGCTTTTGGAGTCTAGACTCGTAACATTCGGAAAGCGCTTAGGAACCATGTGTTCAATAGTAAGCTATAAGGAAGTGGTCCCTGTGCAATCAAACACTGTTCGTGCCTCTTTTCTATGGCCGTGATCGCTCCTGACAGTTGTTTATACAAATAAACAATGTATACCCCAGCCCCCGGTCTCAATTTTCACCAAATTACTGTGCTTTACGTAAATGTCATTTCATTTCCCATTATAATAAATTTTCTAGTCGCTTTGTAAGATGACATTGAGCAGTGTAAGAATTGTTGGTGGCTTTGGGTGCCCATTGTTAGGACAGGGATATTGCCTTCACCCCCCTTCCACCTGCCCGCGGAAGAGGATGCTGCCTCGTTAATAAACCCCCTTAACTAAGCTGGAAAACCTCTCGGAAATCGAGAGACTGCCCTTTCGTTCCCAAAGCACGTCATTATAACTTGTAAATTATACATGAACAATGTTTTCAAACGAATTATTGTTGCATCTTTTGTCGGTGTAAACTTGTTACTTTACATAACAAAGTCGGATATTCAAATTGATCACAGTTTAAACCCCTCGTGTGAGGTGATTCGGTTTCAGCCAGCAGTTGCAATGTTCAATCGGGCTGCATCGGGCTTTGTGCTGTAACAATGAAGGGCGCATGCCTCTCTTATGTCCCACAAAAAATCTCTGACAATGCTTGTCATCACTCAGTGAAAACAAGCGTATTTAGGCATAAGAATTAATAAGAGGTTACACATGTATTCTTTATGCATTTAACACCAGTGGATGAGATGTGGGTTGCAAGGAGTTAACCAAGACGTTTTATTCACAATTACAGTCTTGTTATAATTTTAACCGATACTTTATATTCATAATTATATACCTTTACAGGTATTTCCCTTTTCTATTGTTTTCAGTTCTGAACAAGTATGAAAAAAAAACGTAATGTTCCAAATTTGTTTTTATAATATCCAAATATTTCCTTCCAATTTAAAATAACGGTGAATTTCCTTAAATAGAAAACTGTGATGAAGTCTGTCAATTATTTTTCTCAGTGGGTTTTTTTTCTTTAAACGTGTTTGGTTCATTTTTCTTCCGATGAATTCGGGTTATCTGACAGAAGAAATAAGGGAAATATTTAAGATTCAAGATCGCTGATTTGGCGTCTTCCATCCGCTATTCAGAAACGATGTATTTCCGCTAGGCAGCAAAGCAATTACGATGCACACTCTTGATTGAAATTAATTAGTAGTCTAATAAGATGGTTATTGATTGAAATCGATTTATGATTGGTCCACGGTGCATGCTTAAATGCACCATAAATTTCCAGGGTAACTGGAGATATCTTTGGGAAAAATGGACAATAATATAGGCAAGTTTAACGTAGC